>OU906972.1:4625000-5180000 GCA_918317495.1 Synanthedon vespiformis | reverse complement strand
ACCTAACCTAACCTAACCTAACCTAACCTAACCTAACCTAACCTAACCTAACCTAACCTAACCTAACCTAACCTAACCTAACCTAACCTAACCTAACCTAACCTAACCTAACCTAACCTAACCTAACCTAACCTAACCTAACCTAACCTAACCTAACCTAACCTAACCTAACCTAACCTAACCTAACCTAACCTAACCTAACCTAACCTAACCTAACCTAACCTAACCTAACCTAACCTAACCTAACCTAACCTAACCTAACCTAACCTAACCTAACCTAACCTAACCTAACCTAACCTAACCTAACCTAACCTAACCTAACCTAACCTAACCTAACCTAACCTAACCTAACCTAACCTAACCTAACCTAACCTAACCTAACCTAACCTAACCTAAGATGATGATGATGATGATGATGATGATGATGATGATGATGATGATGATGATGATGATGATGATGATGATGATGATGATGATGATGATGATGATGATGATGATGATGATGATGATGATGATGATGATGATGATGATGATGATGATGATGATGATGATGATGATGATGATGATGATGATGATGATGATGATGATGATGATGATGATGATGATGATGATGATGATGATGATGATGATGATGATGATGATGATACAAAAAAAAAAATTGTAGAACCGAAATATTGTAAAACGGTCTCGAATGCGGTACAACAAACGAAACACGCCCGGGGACAGAGAGTATTAAATGAAACCTCTGTTAAATACACAACACACAACGATCTCCAATAAACTCAAAAAGTGTTTATTTTGAGTTTTCGCGCTCTGTTATTACAGTAACAGAAGTGCGAACATCAACAGGACAAGCAATATCATTGTTTTTTCGAAAGACGAAACATTCTCTGTGTGACACAACTGCACACGATAGATTAAAATTTTAATTTTAAATAAAAACACAAACACGCGATCCCCGAAACAAACCTGACCCACGAAGCATGTGGTCGTCATTTGTTCGGAACGGATAGTGTTTTTTTTTAGGTTGAGAACCAGAACGATTCCATTTTGATTGCCTTCAATTTCAGCTTTCGAAAACATATATACGGTTGCGACGTACTGAGAATATACCTTTTCAATTTCGCCAAAATAAATTAAGTAAGGAGCAAAAAAATGTCTCTAAATGCGAACATCGACAACAACGACTACTCATACTCAGTCCCGAACGAAACAAACGACGTCGCTGCCACGGCGCGCAAACGCAAGCGCACACTAACATTTCAAAAACGCGAAAATTCGACTACAACTCAGCTCTTTTCAAAACGCGAACATCATCTCTTCGGACGGAAGGGTCGCTTCTTACGCCTTAGTCTAACTGCTATCATTATCGGACACTCCTCGTTCTTAGCCCCGGCAATCTTCTTTCCCGCTTCCGGTTTTCCAAACATTCGGACAATCCCAAGTAACACGATAAACATGCTTTTACACAAATACTGAATAAACGTAACAAGACGTGATCTTCGCAATCGAGCCTGCCCTCTTTCATCAAATTTTATTTTGTCAATGTCGAATGTATGCCACTATGGTCGTTGTCCTTGCCAACGAAATCACGTTGGTGACATCGAATACAATGGTCGCGTACATATTAAACAAACGAATCTGTATATAGGATACTAGCTGGTGCTCGCGACTTAATCCGCGTAGAGAAGTATAAAACGCCATCTACCGTATTTTGGATAGATGTCGCTATCTCCCGGGCCAAGCCGCTAGTATTTACTTTTATTTTAGAATTCCCGTAAGAATGAAGCATTTTCCCGCACTAAAAAGTATCCTATGTTCATCACGGATAATGTCGGCTTCTAATGGTAAAAGAATTTTTCAAATCGGTCCACTACTTTCGGAGCCTTATTCTATACAAACAAACAAACAATTAAATCTTTCCTCTTTATAATATTAGGATAGAGTATAAACTAGCTGTTGCACGCGACTCCGTCGCGTATTTTTATAAAATATAGCCTATGTTACCTACTCACTTATAATATCGCATCTTCGGCAAGACAAGGAGATAACTGCACTTTATGTAATTTTACATGAAAACCATTTAAAGTTATTTATTTTGCATTCAATATCGTATTCTTGTGCTTATAATTATATTCCTTTTAAACAATCCTTCATCAAATAAGCCCCATAGCCCCATAGCCCAACATTTTAACATTTATTTAAAATGTTTTTAAGACATTTCTGCATATTAAGTTTAATTTAAAAGCTTCCCAACAGTGAAAGATTTTTTTAAAATCAGTGTAGTAGTTTCGGAGCCTATTCAATACAAAAAAAACAAATATAATTTAACTCTTTATAATTTTAGTATAGAGAGTTTAAAAAATATAGCAACTATAAAAAAATATATGGTGTTTGATTTGAGGTTGTTAGAATAGATAAGATAGTTAAATGGTAACTTACTCCTTCTTCTACTTAGAGAACTACATAAGGTTAGTTCACGTTTTGACTTTCAGTTTTGTAGGAAGCAGAACTGATTGGGATCAACTGTTCCTGGTTTAATTTTCTTATGAACATGTGTATTGGTCGTTTACAAATGACATAAGCAGAGTTCACGTTTTGCCCCTTTTTTGCATTTTCTCAAGAGAATGAGGTCAATATGCGTTTGTTAATATAGATATTCTTTATAATAGAATGATCAAAGTAACTTACCTGTAAGTGAACTTCGATCACTATTATACAAAGTTAACGCCTCGTCTGATATAACTATGTAGTTTATGTACTAAACGTATCATATCAACACGGTTTTTAAAGATAAAAAACAATAAATAAGGAAAAAATATATATTCCTTTTTCTAGCCAACAACACCGCAAAGATGCGGCAACACTGACACGTCCATCTAATGTCATTAAGTTTAAAGTAGATACATATGTATAATAAATTATTAATTGAACATGTATTTCATTATTGAGCAGGGTGGGATAGTAGACGGGAGGGTTGTAGTCAGACGAGGCGTTAACTTTGTATAATAGTGATCGAAGTTCACTTACAGGTAAGTTACTTTGATCATTCTATTATACTCATTAACGCCTCGTCTGATATAACTATGTAGATGTTGAAAGTAAATAAAGCGAAATAATGTACATATAATCATTATATTTCTTTAAAAGAAAAAAATAAAAAATTAACTTGTTAAGTATGTACTTCTAATGTAAGGACATCTATAATTCTTATATATTTTAAAATAATTAACTTATTACTTCTAATTTAAGGACATGTAACACAATTATGAATCTAATATACAATTAGCAAAGTTAATTTCCTCTTGTAGAGGAAGATTATAAAATTTTGCAAAACTATTGGATTTGTTTGTCCACCCAGCAGTAACCTTTATTAGATCAATATTAAGACCCTTTCTGTTTGCACATGAAGTAGCCGCATGACGAGTGCTATGGGCACTAAAAATTTTGGTGTCAATACCCGCCTCAAGTAAGATGTCTTTTATCCATCTACTAAGTGTGTGCGTTGAGGCAGGTGAATGTGGTTTTTTGAGTGTTATGAACAAGCTGTTATGGTCTATTCTTAAAGGTTTTGTGACATTGAGATAATCACATAGGGATTTTGCTGGGCAAATACTTTCTTTTTCTTTAAAGAAAGGTAAATTAAGTAATGGTTGAAATCTGTTAATTTTTGAGGTTTTAATTAACTGTGGTATCTTAATTTTAATTCCAGAATCATTTATGCTAATATTATCTAACGTGATTAATGAGAAAGTTTGCAATCTTTGGGCAGTAGTCAAGGCCAATAGAATTAATAACTTTTTAGATAAAGTTTGTAGGTTAAGTTCTACATTTGGATAAAGGTTACTAACATGATCCAATATTATACTTGGGTCCCAAGTCTCTGTATACTTTGGTTTATTAGGTCTTAATCTATAAATTCCTTTAAAGAATCTACTAATATCTTTATTCACTCCTAATTCAGTATCTAGTAAGAGAGACAGAGCTGACCTCGCGCTGTTTAATGTGCCATGTGCTGACCCACTATGGTATTTTTCAGTGAGAAATTGCAATATATTTGATGTGTTATTATTATCTATAGGGTCCAAATTATTTCGTTCACAAAAATTCCACCACTGTTTATAACATGAATTATACTGTTGCATAGTATTTTTCGATAAAGAGTTTAAAATAATTGTAACACTGTCCCTAGTGTAGCCTTTTTTTAAATACACTTTGCTGATAATATTCCGGCAATCAGTGTAAGGTTCCGGTAGAGAGGATGATGAGATCTGAAAGGAGAAAAAAGTAGTCCCGGATTTGGTTTTAAATAAACAATTTCTGATTTTAGCATAGACATAAAAAGTGGATACCACGCTTGCGAGGGCCAATTTGGAACAACTAGTATTCCCTCAGCACCATCCCGTTGAATTTTATTTAAACATCTTAAAATTAGAGCGAAAGGGGGGAAAGCATAGAAGTTTAGGTCTTTCCAAGAGATTGTAAAGGCATCAACTGACCAACAGTTTGGTTCAACATGCCAGGAGACAAAGAGTTTGCACTTTGCATTGGCTCTGGTTGCAAATAAGTCGACCTGAGGAATACCTAGTTTTGTGGTGATCATAACAAATGCATATGATGCCAGCTCCCATTCGGTCTCTGTGTTGACTATACGAGACTGAGAGTCAGCTTCTGTATTTTCATTGGAAGGTATATAAGATGCAAATATATAAATTTTCCTGTTTTCACAAAATTGCCATATTTTTCTAGTTAGTTTATTTAGGTGAGGAAATTGTATGCCGCCCATACGGTTAATATAGCAAACAACTGTTGTGTTATCTGTGCGTATTAGAATTTCACAATTATATTCATTATTCGCAAAGCATTTAATTGCAAAATAAACAGCTAGTAGTTCTAAATAATTTATGTGAAACTTGGACTCCTCAATTGTCCAGAAGCCATGAATCTTTTGTTGACCACATACAATTCCCCAACCTGTTTTAGAAGCATCAGAAAATAACACCAACTTATAATTTTCTCGTCTAATTGGAGCGACACAATTTGGTACAGTTTTTATCCACCAACTTAATTCTTTAACAATTTCAGGGGTAATGTCCATTTTGGCCTCATAATTATCATTGAAATTTAAGAGAGCAAGATATTTGCATCTTTCTAATAATTTTGTGTACATCCAACCATATGGGACTGCTGGACATATTGAAGTCAGGGTACCTAGTAAAGATGCAAACTCTCGAATACTACAAACTTTTTTCTTGGAAAATACTTTTAGCATGACTAAAATAGTATGTCGCTTATTATCTGGAATATTGATTGTGAAATATTGAGTGTCTAAAATAAATCCCAAGAATTTACATTTTTTGCTAGGATGTAATTGGCTCTTTTCATAATTTATTATGAATCCCAAAGACTGAACAAATTGACACACAAAATCAATATTTTGTTTACATTGTTCTTTTGTAGATGCAATTATTAAATAATCATCCAAATAATTCACCAATGTAATATTTTGCAATCTCAAATAAGTAGTTACTTGTCTCATTATTTTTGTAAAAACATAAGGTGCAGTTGCCAGACCAAACGGTAGAACATTAAACTGGTATAATTTGTCCTCAAAACTGAATCTAAGATATTTACAAGATTTTTTATTTATATTAACTAAAAAATATGCATCCTGTAGATCTATTGAACCCATATAATAATCAGAATCAATTAATTTAACTGCAGTCCGAATGTCCTCCATTTTGAAATGGTTGGTTAGAACAAATTTATTAAACTTTTTTAAGTTTAGAATAAACCTAAAAGTGCCATTAGGTTTGGGAACAATAAAAATATTAGATAAATATTGATCTTTACGAGGTAAACACTCAATGATAGCTCCTATTTTTAATAAATTACTTATGCAAGCATTAATTCGGGATTTTTCTAAATTTGAAAAATTATTGTTGAGAGGAATGTGTGACTGGTAAACTGTTTTGATGAGGGGAATAGAATAACCTTCTTGTACCCATTTTAATATTTGAGGATTTTGAGTGAATGACCAATTTTTAAAATATTTTGATATTCTACCAGCTAGTACCTCTAAATGCGTCGACGTCGATGGTCTGTTGGAGCATATGACATCATTTTCTCCTTGGGTTTTACCATAGCCCGAAACTGTTGACGATGTTGCTGTTGTTTGAAGTTCGATTGTTTGGCTGGAGGTTGGTAAGGGCGCTGTTTGTAATTGAGACGCCCGCCCTGTTTTCTTGCCGCACCGGACGGGCCCCAATTGTTTAAAGGTCTCTCTTTAGCAAGGTCTTTCTTGGATCTCTCCAACGTTCTGGCTTCTCGAATAACATCAGATAATTTTTTTCCAAAAAGATTTTCATCTATATCGGATTTTTCAAGGGAGTCCTTTAAATTTTTATTCAGGCCTGGTAAAATTACTGCCCTTCTTGTTAGTGATTCCATATAATGGACATCACATAAGAGACGAATATAATTTGACATCTTTTCAATTTTGGTATCGTCAAATGCTTCACCATCTATCATATCTTGTAATATTTGACTGAAGCCACAAATGGACGCACCAATCTGATCCTGTTTTTCACAGAGGTGTTCATCCCTTTTGGTCGCTTGCGAAGTTAACGTCACCTTAATTTCAGGGTTTAATGTTGGAGCGGAAGTGAAACAGTTCCTAATACCAGGTATCTGTTTTTTAATGGAGTCCTTGGTATCCTTGCTCAATCCTTTTTTGAGTACCTCTTCCCAGATAGATTTTATGTCGTCATGAAGAGTAAAAGAATTTTCATCTTGTTTTACATAACCAATTTTTTGTAATAAACTGGGCGCTATTGTCCTCTGAGAGGACGGTGGAGTATTTTCCTCGTCACTGTCATCATCAATAATGATGCGCCGCCGTTGTCTCGGAGGGGGAGACACGGATTCCTCTGGAATTGGTAAAAGGAAACCTTGCACAACGTGAAGTTATTTTTATATATAGGCTCTTGTACCATCGCTATGGTACATTGCAAAATGCATGCGCTATAGCACATTTCCTCGTATATTCGCTCGTAATATCGCAAGGAAAGATTTGCTTATTATGAATTGTGTTTTGTATAGGCGCTCGTCCTATCGCTATGGTTATATTTCCTCGTATATTCGCTCGTAATATCGCAAGGAAAAATTTTTCTTCAATATGAATAATTGTGTTTTGTATAGGCGCTCGTCCTATCGCTATAGTTACATTTCCTCGTATATTCGCTCGTAATATCGCAAGGAAAGTTTTAACTTTCTAACACAAAACGTCCTATCACAAAACGTCTTCACAAAAGACAAAGGAAAAAGAAAAAAAATACTGTGTATTGTTACCTTCGGATAGTTCTGATGATGAATTGGAAGAATTAAGTAATTCTAATAATTTCTTTTTAAAATCTTTACGTTTTTTCTTTCTGTAATCCATTTTATTACGATTTAATTAACAAAATATTTTACGAATATTACGGTTGTTGATATTTTCACTTGACACGAAAAGTCATAATGACATTAGATGGACGTGTCAGTGTTGCCGCATCTTTGCGGTGTTGTTGGCTAGAAAAAGGAATATATATTTTTTCCTTATTTATTGTTTTTTATCTTTAAAAACCGTGTTGATATGATACGTTTAGTACATAAACTACATAGTTATATCAGACGAGGCGTTAATGAGTATAATAATCATTGCGTTTTTAGATTACTGGGGAATTTATGTAACTGGGGCTCTAGACAAGTTGCATTCGCTAAGTAGCGATTCGCTAAGTCGTTCGTCAATCGTTTGTGCGATAGCGAAAACAATTTCCTAGCCAAAGTGTCACTATGTTCGTTATCGTTGTGACGAATGGGTCATTCGTTTCATTCGTTCTAAATATCGAAAATTGGCTATGGTCGCGAAGTCAAATTTAGCTGTCAGTGTCAAATGTGCCCATAAGCGGACTTGTTTTTAAAATTTTAAAAGAACAAAACAAACAAAAATCACTATCCCATCGTTTAGAATGACTCAAAATTCCAAAACATCTAAAGCTCTAAGCCAAATATTCATGGAAATATCTCCTGTTTTTATTTGGCAGCTTGGTGTTGTGTGTAATGAGTTGCTAATATAATAATATGTAGGGATATACTTTACCTCATACCTTTTAATCCATTAAGACTGACAATGTTACGACAGGATTATGTTCTTTTCAAGTTTTGCACACATTTAACAAAGGTAGATTAACCAAAGGTAGTATTGACTGAGATTTATTTCAATGATAGATAGTTATTTAGCCCTGTCAATGTATTTAGCAAATACTTACTAACTGATTAATATCTTAAATATTAAAATTGAGAAGTGATTTTTACCATGAAAATTGTATGTTTCAAGTAATAAAAATTTGTCTATACTTATATCATAATTTTATTTACCCTGGCTCTTATAATTACACTAGCTGGCGCCTATCCTGTGTCCTGCTAAATGTTTATTTATCAAGTTTCATGAAAATCAGTTAATTTGAGTTATGGGGGCACCGAGGAACATACATACATTACACACAATAGCTACACTTACAGATTTGTTATTTGTATTGATTGATTGATGATTCCCTCTATACCTATATAGTTTTGTTTTAAATTGTACACAAAAACAAATAACATTTTTTAAATATTTTTATTAAAATGCAAAGAAAATGTACAAATATGTAACAATAATATAAAATTATGAATTTCACATTTCATTACACATGACACACACATGGGTCTGCAAGTCATAATATCTCCAAGTTTGATAACCGATTCTCCTTGATTTGGGATCTCTCTAGTGGTGTTTGTGGAAACACTATCCACCTGCTACCCGTACAATTATGGTTGAGGGCGTTAACAACCTCTCTGATGCAGAGACTTGTTGTCCTTTGCGTAAGACATTGGGCCCTGAAAAATACAAAAGGCAAAATTTAATAGGCACTAAAACTAAGTTTATATGTTACTAGCTGGCGCCCGCGACTTCGTCTGCTTTGAAAAAGAAAAAAGTAGCCTATCCTGTGTGTGTCCCGTATGTCTAAAATTTATCAAGTTTCATGAAAATCTGTTAATTCGTTTAAGAGTTATGGAGGAACATAAATACATACAATACTTACCTACACTTACAGATTTATTATTAGTATTGATGATAGTTTATTACTTAATTTGTTGCAGTTAATAATATCATAATAATACGTACCTAATTACCTATCATTACAATAAAATTAACATTCTTATAACAGGTTAAAAAGACGACTATGTTTTATATAAGCTGGCACTGCTTTGGTTATGACATTATCACTTTAGCTGCCTGTAATATAGGTAGGTATAATAATGTGAAATTTCTTACCTTTGTTTCAAGGGGAATTTCTTCAGACCTTTTAAACCGCCATGAGATTTTAGGTCGTCACATAAATTTCTAGGTCCTTAAAATATTGTATAAATAATTAGTTCCGGAGGAATATATAAGTCAATGAGTTCCGGCATATCATGTATTTTTTTCCATTTGTCGTCACAATTTAAGCCTTTGGCGCCTCAACCAGGCAGTTTTATTTTTTGAAGCTCACAATAAACGTAGAAAATGCATTTTTAATAACTTTAACACGAAAAATAACACTTAACGAATTGAATTGTGTCGATATCTACAGCATCTTGGACTTCGTTACATTGTCGAAGACGAAGACGAAAACGAAATCGAAAACGATCGGCAAAAGTGCTGTTTGGCTACGCATATGTATGGGAATAGCGCTAGAACCCATTCGTTCGCTAATCATTTCGATTCGAAATGTAACTTTGTCTACCAACTTCGTTATCGAATAGGAGGTACCACGTGATAAATGTCAATCCCATACATTTTATTTTTGGCGAACTTCGTTATCGTCTTCGTCATGTCACTTTGTCTAGGGCCCCTGGGGCTCTAGACAAGTTGCATTCGCTAAGTAGCGATTCGCTAAGTCGTTCGTCAATCGTTTGTGCGATAGCGAAAACAATTTCCTAGCCAAAGTGTCACTATGTTCGTTATCGTTGTGACGAATGGGTCATTCGTTTCATTCGTTCTAAATATCGAAAATTGGCTATGGTCGCGAAGTCAAATTTAGCTGTCAGTGTTAAATGTACTCATAAGCGGACTTGTTTTTAAAATTTTAAAAGAACAAAACAAACAAAAAACACTATCCCATCATTTAGAATGACTCAAAATTCAAAAACATCTAAAGCTCTAAGCCAAATATTCATGGAAATATCTTCTGTTTTTATTTGGCAGCTTGGTGTTGTGTGTAATGAGTTGCTAATATAATAATATGTAGGGATATACTTTACCTCATACCTTTTAATCCATTAAGACTGACAATGTTACGACAGGATTATGTTCTTTTCAAGTTTTGCACACATTTAACAAAGGTAGATTAACCAAAGGTAGTATTGACTGAGATTTATTTCAATGATAGATAGTTATTTAGCCCTGTCAATGTATTTAGCAAATACTTACTAACTGATTAATATCTTAAATATTAAAATTGAGAAGTGATTTTTACCATGAAAATTGTATGTTTCAAGTAATAAAAATTTGTCTATACTTATATCATAATTTTATTTACCCTGGCTCTTATAATTACACTAGCTGGCGCCTATCCTGTGTCCTGCTAAATGTTTATTTATCAAGTTTCATGAAAATCAGTTAATTTGAGTTATGGGGGCACCGAGGAACATACATACATTACACACAATAGCTACACTTACAGATTTGTTATTTGTATTGATTGATTGATGATTCCCTCTATACCTATATAGTTTTGTTTTAAATTGTACACAAAAACAAATAACATTTTTTAAATATTTTTATTAAAATACAAAGAAAATGTACAAATATGTAATAATATAAAATTGTGAACTTCACATTTCATTACACATGACGCACACATGGGTCTGCAAGTCATAATATCTCCAAGTTTGATAACCGATTCTCCTTGGTTTGGGATCTCTCTAGTGGTGTTTGTGGAAACCCTATCCACCTGCTACCCGTACAATTATGGTTGAGGGCGTTAACAACCTCTCTGATGCAAAGACTTGTTGTCCTTTGCGGAAGACATTGGGCCCTGAAAAATACAAAAGGCAAAATTTAATAGGCACTAAAACTAAGTTTATATGTTACTAGCTGGCGCCTGCGACATCGTCTGCTTTGAAAAAGAAAAAAGTAGCCTATCCTGTGTGTGTCCCGTATGTCTAAAATTTATCAAGTTTCATGAAAATCTGTTAATTCGTTTAACGAGTTATGGAGGAACATACATACAATACTTACCTACACTTACAGATTTATTATTAGTATTGATGATAGTTTATTACTTAATTTGTTGCAGTTAATAATATCATAATAATACGTACCTAATTACCTATCATTACAATAAAATTAACATTCTTATAACAGGTTAAAAAGACGACTATGTTTTATATAAGCTGGCACTGCTTTGGTTATGACATTATCACTTTAGCTGTCTGTAATATAGGTAGGTATAATAATGTGAAATTTCTTACCTTTGTTTCAAGGGGAATTTCTTCAGACCTTTTAAACCGCTATGAGCTTTTAGGTCATCACATAAATTTCTAGGTCCTTAAAATATTGTATAAATAATTAGTTCCGGAGGAATATATAAGTCAATGAGTTCCGGCATATCATGTATTTTTTTCCATTTGTCGTCACAATTTAAGCCTTTGGCGCCTCAACCAGGCAGTTTTATTTTTTGAAGCTCACAATAAACGTAGAAAATGCATTTTTAATAACTTTAACACGAAAAATAACACTTAACGAATTGAATTGTGTCGATATCTACAGCATCTTGGACTTCGTTACATTGTCGAAGACGAAGACGAAAACGAAATCGAAAACGATCGGCAAAAGTGCTGTTTGGCTACGCATATGTATGGGAATAGCGCTAGAACCCATTCGTTCGCTAATCATTTCGATTCGAAATGTAACTTTGTCTACCAACTTCGTTATCGAATAGGAGGTACCACGTGATAAATGTCAATCCCATACATTTTATTTTTGGCGAACTTCGTTATCGTCTTCGTCATGTCACTTTGTCTAGGGCCCCTGGGGCTCTAGACAAGTTGCATTCGCTAAGTAGCGATTCGCTAAGTCGTTCGTCAATCGTTTGTGCGATAGCGAAAACAATTTCCTAGCCAAAGTGTCACTATGTTCGTTATCGTTGTGACGAATGGGTCATTCGTTTCATTCGTTCTAAATATCGAAAATTGGCTATGGTCGCGAAGTCAAATTTAGCTGTCAGTGTTAAATGTACTCATAAGCGGACTTGTTTTTAAAATTTTAAAAGAACAAAACAAACAAAAAACACTATCCCATCATTTAGAATGACTCAAAATTCAAAAACATCTAAAGCTCTAAGCCAAATATTCATGGAAATATCTTCTGTTTTTATTTGGCAGCTTGGTGTTGTGTGTAATGAGTTGCTAATATAATAATATGTAGGGATATACTTTACCTCATACCTTTTAATCCATTAAGACTGACAATGTTACGACAGGATTATGTTCTTTTCAAGTTTTGCACACATTTAACAAAGGTAGATTAACCAAAGGTAGTATTGACTGAGATTTATTTCAATGATAGATAGTTATTTAGCCCTGTCAATGTATTTAGCAAATACTTACTAACTGATTAATATCTTAAATATTAAAATTGAGAAGTGATTTTTACCATGAAAATTGTATGTTTCAAGTAATAAAAATTTGTCTATACTTATATCATAATTTTATTTACCCTGGCTCTTATAATTACACTAGCTGGCGCCTATCCTGTGTCCTGCTAAATGTTTATTTATCAAGTTTCATGAAAATCAGTTAATTTGAGTTATGGGGGCACCGAGGAACATACATACATTACACACAATAGCTACACTTACAGATTTGTTATTTGTATTGATTGATTGATGATTCCCTCTATACCTATATAGTTTTGTTTTAAATTGTACACAAAAACAAATAACATTTTTTAAATATTTTTATTAAAATACAAAGAAAATGTACAAATATGTAATAATATAAAATTGTGAACTTCACATTTCATTACACATGACGCACACATGGGTCTGCAAGTCATAATATCTCCAAGTTTGATAACCGATTCTCCTTGGTTTGGGATCTCTCTAGTGGTGTTTGTGGAAACCCTATCCACCTGCTACCCGTACAATTATGGTTGAGGGCGTTAACAACCTCTCTGATGCAAAGACTTGTTGTCCTTTGCGGAAGACATTGGGCCCTGAAAAATACAAAAGGCAAAATTTAATAGGCACTAAAACTAAGTTTATATGTTACTAGCTGGCGCCTGCGACATCGTCTGCTTTGAAAAAGAAAAAAGTAGCCTATCCTGTGTGTGTCCCGTATGTCTAAAATTTATCAAGTTTCATGAAAATCTGTTAATTCGTTTAACGAGTTATGGAGGAACATACATACAATACTTACCTACACTTACAGATTTATTATTAGTATTGATGATAGTTTATTACTTAATTTGTTGCAGTTAATAATATCATAATAATACGTACCTAATTACCTATCATTACAATAAAATTAACATTCTTATAACAGGTTAAAAAGACGACTATGTTTTATATAAGCTGGCACTGCTTTGGTTATGACATTATCACTTTAGCTGTCTGTAATATAGGTAGGTATAATAATGTGAAATTTCTTACCTTTGTTTCAAGGGGAATTTCTTCAGACCTTTTAAACCGCTATGAGCTTTTAGGTCATCACATAAATTTCTAGGTCCTTAAAATATTGTATAAATAATTAGTTCCGGAGGAATATATAAGTCAATGAGTTCCGGCATATCATGTATTTTTTCCATTTGTCGTCACAATTTAAGCCTTTGGCGCCTCAACCAGGCAGTTTTATTTTTTTGCAGCTCACAATAAACGTAGAAAATGCATTTTTAATAACTTTAACACGAAAAATAACACTTAACGAATTGAATTGTGTCGATATCTACAGCATCTTGGACTTCGTTACATTGTCGAAGACGAAGACGAAAACGAAATCGAAAACGATCGGCAAAAGTGCTGTTTGGCTACGCATATGTATGGGAATAGCGCTAGAACCCATTCGTTCGCTAATCATTTCGATTCGAAATGTAACTTTGTCTACCAACTTCGTTATCGAATAGGAGGTACCACGTGATAAATGTCAATCCCATACATTTTATTTTTGGCGAACTTCGTTATCGTCTTCGTCATGTCACTTTGTCTAGGGCCCCTGTTCTTGGTCTAATTTTCTTATGAACATGTGTATTGGTTTTGTTTACAAATGACATAAGCAGAGTTCACGTTTTGTCCCTGCGTTTGTTGACGCAAATATTCTTTATAATCATTGCAAATTTTTATATATGACGGTAACTTTTGACCTTTGAGAGATAGATTGAATGAATCTAATTAGACAGTACAATTCAATTTGAGAAACTGTGCAGTTCAATTAAGTAATTATGTCAATATTCAAACAAGTCGTCAGAGTCCCGTTGGTTTAATAGCAGGGAGCACCACAACGTCCTAAAACGCCACCGCTGAACAGGGACTTGGCCTTGGACCGGATTACCACCCATCTAATCTTATCATCTTATATTCCTAATACTTGGTCCCCTTCTATTAAACTTTCTCTTTAAAAGTTAGTAAACACAAAAAGTTTTTAAAATTCTTAAGACTTGGTGAGGACTTTTACCAATTTTAGTCTTTATATTTATTAACGTGATGACTGATGCGTAAATATCTCTGTTATAAAAATAACTTTAATGAATTTATGAGGACTTTGATCGTTTGCACTACCTACACCATTTTTGAAATCAATCAATATTTCTACGAGTCACCCGAAACAAGAATCATCGCCCTCCGAAAAGCACACGCATTCGTAACACGGCTATGACACCAGACGACGTCTTTGCGTCGGGCCTGGCCGCGTCATAAACGCATGCGAGATTCGTAATTTACTGTCCAACAGCCGGTCTTCCATCGGATCTCTGTTCAGCGGCCGTAGACAGATATCGAGCGGGCCGCGCAATTCAATTACTAGGAGAAAAGAGCTCGCCATCCGCGAGCGTCGCGACGCGGGCGCAAGCGTGTCCATCACCCGTTGATTAATCCAACGGGTGGGACATCGTGAAACGCCCTCGTTCGTACGCCGCGGCAACAACAAATCTCTCCGATCATTCGTTCAGGATTCGTAGATTTACCCCTGATCGGATTCACACTCTTAAACTCTTCCTTAAAGTAAGATTTGAGGTCAACGAGCCAAGTAATCCACCGTCCAAGGTAATGTTTGTCTTTAAGACAATAGGAAAAAAATAATTATTAAAAAGAATTTCCGCTCTATGAATGGAAGACTCGATTGGATGCGGATTTTCACTAATCTCTGCGTCTTAAAATATTTATTAACGCGGCGTATGTAAAAGTATTTTGTCAAGACAAGACAAAATAATGATCTTTCCGCAGATTCCCATACGGATGTTACGACTTTCACTTCCTTTATATGATCAAATGTTCGGTCAACATTCCAACAACGCCGACAACTGTGAAAGCCAAGACCTCACTAAATCATTCAATCGGTTAAATGTGCACAAAATTGCGCCAAATTCCGAAACCCAACAATGTTAGGCTTTGTTGCCGTTCTATTGTTTTTAAAGTAACAAGACGCAAACTGCGGATAAGCGATACCAATGTTTTCGAAAGCTGTAATTGCACTATGCGCGTACGCATTGCAGAACACGAACATCGCCAACGACGCACGGAGCGCGCCGTCACAATGTTCGTCTCGTTTATCTTTCGTCTTTCGATACATATACGGTTGCAGTGTACTCAAAACGTAACTTTCTAGTTTCACGAGCAGTGCATAAAAATGTCAATAATATATGAAAATATGTAGGTATATTAATGGGTAAATAAATAAATAAATTATGTTATGTTTCTATAGTATATAATTATGTATGTTTAATGTTATTGTTATTGTATTGTTACATGTTATATTGTAAAATGATTAACATGATTTATGAAAGGAGCAACTAGGGTTCTTCTTGCCGAGTTCTTCCCCCTATAAACAGCTTTCTGAACCGGTGGTAGTTTGTAATTGTAAATAATGTTGACGAGGATAAATGTTTTGTAAAAACTTACATGTAATAAATGATTTATTATTATTCACTTATTTATTTTATTAAAAAAAAAGGCCCAAGCTACCGGTGGTTAGGGCTGCAGAGTGAGGAATTATTATTATTATTATTATCAACCTCGATTATGAAATCAGTTAGTTGGATAAGGATTAATATAATATATTATTATCTTTAATATACCGCGTGCTGCATGTTATCTATAGGCAATTAGGTATGTATTAGGATTTAAGATAAGAGCTTCCAAAGGTGACCCTGACGGGAATCGAACCAATTTTTTAATCAATAATAACTTTTTTGTTGGTAATACAAAATAAGTACATACTACATATAAACATATATGCAGTATACATTTTTTTTCATGTATCAATATCAATATCAATAGTTTTCGGAGAATACGCGAAATAATGACTTTTAAACTGTTTTATATTTTTTTTTATAAAATACAGCCTATGTTTATTATAAAATAAGTATTTTGCCAAATCAAAAAATCAAATTATTTTTCTAATTTAAAAGTTGATTTCTTAATCCGGGAGCGGGTCACGGGTCGCTAGTAATAAAATATAACTAGTATACTTAGAAAATTTGGAAAAACAACACAAAAGCCCCGTAAAACAAGAAATGAGGAGATCCGGAAACGAACGTAAGTTACCGACAACCGGCGGTTGAAGTAGCAGTGGGCGAGATAAACCGGCAACCGTAGAACGTCCAACCACAAGCTAGATACATATCCTGATAAGTCCCAATGGTCGATTTTTTTTTTACTGAACTTTCATCATTCTACGGATCTGATTCCTGATCCGATCTTGCATTAATCGCGAGCGTAGCTCCATAGCTCTTTGAGCTTTCTTACAAGGCTCATAATCAGAACATTTCAGCGCCATAATAATGTCATAACTGGAAGCACTGAGGAATTTTGGAGAAGATATCTCGCAGCTTCCGGAACGCTCTCGTTCCGAGCTGGATTCGACAATCGACTCATTGCCGTATTGTAATCTACCTATTTAAAAAAATAATAGCTAAAAATAGCTTCAGATAAAATTGATAAAGATAAAAGTGATATGTAAGACATATATATGATTACGCTGTTATTGCTGATGCAACAGCGCTTAGTATCAATAAAAGAGAAATCGCTGTGAAAGTTGTGAAATAATTAAAAAAGTATTTACTTTAACGAAATATTTATTAGTTATTCTTTATTTCTTTAAATATTTATAATTCAATAGTCAAGTGTATTTATATGTCCTTACTCCATATTGCATCATATTAATGAAAGACATATAATGTTGAGAGCGTTGACTCGTCTGTGACTGAAACACTAAGACTTGCATGATGCACTAATGCTAAAATACCTTTTTTTTTATACTTAATGAGAAATTACATTTTTGCCAGGCGTTAGTTTTTATTTTGAAAGATTAAAAAAAATAGTCGAGGCCGAAGTCGTTAGCAAAAGCTTGTAGAACGTACTTATTCATAAAAAAAATTGATCTCCACGAAAACTAACATCATGATTGTTGCCGTATATCCTGACCTTGTGACTTTGTCCTTACCCTGGCCGTACGTCGTAATATATCACAAAAAGCTACCGTATTGCGTTTGAACTCGAGTCGATTGAGTATTAAAAAACCTGTTTATGACGAAAAGCAGCAAGTACTTATACGCGCGGCTACATCGAATGATAAACAAGCGCATTTAAGTGATTCGCATTCGACCGACTGGTCATTACCTACTTGACTAATCGAACCTGAGTCGCGTGAGTTTCTGCTTTTATATTGTTTATAATTTAAAACTTTATTAAGTTTATTGAATAACAAATGTGAATTAATCATGTGTTTTTGTGTGGTTTAATTGGATTTTAAAACAAACTTCGAACGCGACGCTCTCCGCCGATTGGTTTCGATTTTTTTTATTTTATTTATATGATTTTATTTTATTAAGGAAAACAAACAATTACACCATTTATAGTGAATTTAAAAAAGAGAAACATACCTACATAAATAAAGGTAACAGTGCAACCAAAAATATTTTTGATCTAAAAAACGCTCAATCCATCACTGGTTAGAGTGCTGATTGCATGTATTAGCTCCAAGGTTACCACAGTTATCCAAGCAACAGTACTAAGGAACCAAAACTGATACATTGAGCCGCGCAGAGCGCACATACATTTTAAAAACGCGAACATGCACTACGACGCACGAAGCGTGTAGTCGTCGCCGCTGCCGCGCCACGGATAGCGTGCACGATACATTTAAAAACACGAACATCGAATACGACGACTACTGATACGAACGAAACAAACGACGCAGGAAGCGTGTAGTCGTCGTCGTCGTTTGTTCGGCTTTGATTTAATGAGTATTGAGATACGGGTGCGTTAAAATAAATTGTAACTAGCCGTGTAGATTTTGAACTTTTAACAGCTTAACCAATTTGAATGCGGTTTTCAATGATATAACAAGCTTCCGGTAATATTTGTTTCTTTCATTCCAATCGGTTTAAAAGCAAAAAAAAATAAATTGATTGAAAATAATACGCACTACTCCCAGTAACTTGAAAACCTTAACAAAATAAATATTTCTTATTGTATATCCGAATACTTTTTATTTCAACATAAAGCTTAGCGATTAACTAAAACTTATGATTGACACGTTAGAGTTTCAGTAAAATTATTAATTATATGTCTTTTCATGGATTTCAGTAATCGATAACGCTATTTCCAAAATATTCCATTTTTAGTAATTCTGTGTTATCTTTTCGCTACAAATTGATAATACAAATAAAAATGAATTATTTAACGCCTAACAAAGACTGAATAAATGTTTTAACATCTAAGACGAAGTCGAGGGCAAAAGCTAGGTTTTATAAGAGTATAATGATTTATTTATTTGTTTGTTTTGTTCGACAGGAGATGCTGCTGTTATTGATTTGGGGCTCAGTTATTGTGGGAGCACTAGTGCTGTACCTGAAAGATGTCTATTCAAGATTCAGCAAACACGGAGTGAACAATCCACCGACGGTGCCTTTGGCCGGAAATTTGCTAAATGTATTACTACGGAGGGAAACAGCTATGGATAGCTTCGAGAGGTTTTACAAAAGCTTTCCCGGTGATAGGTAAGGCTTACCCAGACTTACTTACTAATAAAATGAGCTCCACAAAACAATATACATATATCGTACTTAAAGGCGCACTTGAACGCAATTTTATTTGATAAATCATTATCTAGATAGGATTTCTTATTGCTATGTCATTTAAAGGTTGTTTTGAGCAATAATTTGCTATTATTATTCTCAGATAATATAATATATTTTTTGTATATCTTTCTGATTCAATCTTTTTGAAATATAGTCTATAGATTATAATTTCATTGTATTTTTATCTAAGTTTTGGTTTTACTTTAAAAAGTCAACTTATTTGATTCCCAAGACGATGAAGTGACCGACGCAATCGAAGAATGAGTTTCCGTTTACCGTTTTAGTTATCATTTCTTTTTTTTTTTCACAGATTCATAGGCATATTTCAATTCACGAATCCTGTCATCGTATTAAAAGATTTGGAATTAATAAAGAAAATCGCCATAAAGGATTTCGAACATTTTCTGGATCACCGCGGATTCATCGACGAGAAGAGCGATTCTCTTTTTGGCAGAAACTTGTTTTCTTTAAAAGGTGAAACGAAGAAAGTTTACTTTTCTGTACTTTTCATTTGATATGGGATTATGTCCTAAGTGACAATTGTATTGGCAATTGCAGGACAAGAATGGAAAGATATGCGGTCGACTTTAAGTCCAGCATTCACGAGTTCAAAGATCAAGGTTATGGTGCCATTCATGGTGGAGGTCGGAGAAGAGATGATCAAATCGCTAAAAAAGAAAATACAATATTCTGGAAGTAAGCAATCTGAGACTCTGCTCGCAGAGATATATTATTTCGATGATACCAAACAGTTGATATACTCGTAATTAATTTTTTAAAAGTAATTCGCCAAATTTCTTCTTGGAAGAATTCAATTTGTTGGAAAATATGACAATATCATTCAGAACTTTATTATAGTGCTACTTGAAACGATGAAGGAAGGATATTTTTTCTGTAAATACATGTATTATTATTATAAAAACATCCATTACTCAGGTACAAAGGGGCAATTCGAACCTGCGACCGTTTGGTTAACAGTTAGTGTTACTAGGCACTAGACCAAACGTGTCGGAGTGTGGATTTAATAAAGGAGGATTTAATAAATCTGTTTCCAGGCAATCACGTCGATCTGGAGGTGAAGGATCTGGTGTCTCGTTACGCTAATGACGTGATAGCTTCCTGCGCGTTCGGCTTGAAAGTCAATTCTCACTTCGAACAGGATAATGAGTTCTATACAAACGGAAAGATAGCAACCAATTTCGGACCTCTCGTCATGCTCAAAATGTTTGCCTTCATGGCTTCACCAGCAATTTCAAAGGTGAGATTATAGACCTTATAATGATTTTCATATACTACTATTCTTTCACCTATAGAAAGCTACGTATCAGGTAGTAACATAGGCTATAGTTTATAAAGTTACGCAGACGAAATCGCGTGCAACAACTAGTGTCTAATATATCCATTGCTTACTAAAATATTAATTGTTACTTATTTGTTCGTCATAATGAATCAAATTAAGATGATAATGATAATAGTTGAGTTGAAATTTGGTAAATATCATTTTATAAATCTATTGTTATAAAGAGTTTTAACAAATCTTAATTTTCTCGCATTATTTACACCCAGCTTTTGAAACTTACCCTGTTTAAAGAAGAAACCAAGACGTTTTTTAAGAAATTAGTATTGAGCACGATGGAGGACCGTGAAGTGCGCCAAATACACAGACCCGACATGATACAACTCCTCATGGAAGCTAAGAAAGGTTACTTGTCCACGAGATTCTCAAATTTCATTTTAGACATGCAATCTGCAATGCTGTAGTCTACATAATTTTGCGTGAGGTCCAAACACGCTTTTTATTTTCAAAATCGTCTAAAGGCCCGTTCGTTTATACTCAAATCCTTAGAACTGGAAATTTCTAACCCTGGCCAAGTAATTACTTCGCTCAACATTAATTTATATAATGTTGACACCCTTATTTAAACAATCTTTTATAATATTGTATACTCCACTTTAATTATAGACTAATTTAGCAGCCTTTGGTCCTTAGTCGATGATTTCCATTTTATAAGGGAAAGCTTTGCTTGCAGGAAAAGTGACTCATGAGGATAAAACAGTAGAAGACGCTCATGCCGGATTTGCAACTGTTGAGGAATCAAATGTTGGCAAGAAAAATGTGACCAGAGGTGACTTTAGTTTATTTATTTGGTGGCACTGAATTTTTATTTTTATTTTTGACACTAACATTTCAGATCTACAACCTATCTAAGATTAGCTTAAGATGAAAATAAACTTACTTAATTCATATAAACGTTGAAGGTCAAACATCGGTGTGATTTGCCTCAGTGTGTTTGTTTCTTTAAGTGACCAATAACTAATGATATTGTATATAAATTGTAGTTTGGTCGGACGATGACTTGGTAGCTCAAGCGACTCTGTTCTTCTTCGCCGGATTCGAGACGGTCGCCACCACGATGTGGTTCGCGCTCTATGAGCTGGCTGTTAACCCTGAAGCGCAAGAGAGACTCTTACAGGAGATCAAAGAGAACGAAATGAGAAATGACGGGAAATTCGACTATAACAGCATTCAGCGAATGCACTACTTGGACATGGTCGTTTCAGGTACGTAACAAGAATTCGAGAGACAAGTTTAATAGAAAAACTAGCGCATCTGATACTTCTTCATAGGACCCATAAGATAATTAAATAAGAAAACAAACTAATTTCATTTTACATAGCTGTCATCAACTTCATATAAACATATTCATCAAAATTACTTATAAACATCTCAATACAATCTTACCTACATTTGTAAAAAAACCCTCCATTTGTTTCTTTTTTTTCAAATAACCTACTAAATTATGTTTCTTAAATTGAACACCAGTATAAATTCAAACCTCTAACAGGCCAGGCGTTAGTTTTTTATTTTATTTTAGATGATTTTACACCGGTAAATGGCTTACACAACAAACGCATATACTATACTACTTTCAAGTTCATTATGAAGTTATAGTTATGTTAAGCTATCAATCAATCAAAAGCTCAATTGAAATCAATTGTAGCAATATTACCTGTTTCAGAGGTATTGAGGTTGTGGTCTCCAGCACCCGTAACCGACAGGCTTTGTGTCAAGGATTACAACTTGGGCAGACCCAACGACAGGGCCACTGAGGATTACATGGTAAGTTAAAATTATTCATTTTGGCCACAAACTTATTGGAGTCTATGGGCTGGATAGTGGATAACGATCGAGGCACTAATATCTAATGTGTTTCAGGTCCGCAAGGGCGAACTGATCAACATTCCCATATGGCCAATCCACCGCAACTCAGAGTACTTTCCGAACCCCAACAAGTTCGACCCTGAAAGATTCTCCGAGGAGAATAAGCACAACATAAAGCCATTCACTTATATGCCATTTGGACTTGGACCCAGGAACTGCATAGGTTAGTAGACTCTCAATAAAAGACAGTGTCTTAGTTTGCGATTTTGTCAGCGCAATAAGTTAAAAAGTGACCTAAGTCCGTTCCCATAAACTTAGATGGACTTAGATCAACATAGTCGTAAATTCGCGAACTCCAGTCGCAGTAATTTGAGGATATGAATTAGGATTAGGATGCATCCATACTTCCATATTAATATTATAAATGTAACTCTTGTCTGCCTGTTACCTTTTCACGCCAACTACTAAACCGATCATCATGAAATTTTGTACATTGTCTGGGCTGGGACACCAGAAAGGACATAGGGTACCTTTCATCCAGGAAAAGAGTACTAGTCCCGAGGGATCGTCTGAAATAAAATAAAAAAACTAACGCCTGACCAAAATGTTATAGCAACAAGGGGAAAGCGTTATATAATGTTGCTTATATGCATATATTTTTTATTTTTCAACGCGAACTAGTAATAAATAAAATACAACAGGTTCTAGATTTGCTCTGTGCGAGGTGAAAGTGATGATATACCAGCTACTCCAACACATGAGGGTGTCTCCGTGCGAGAAGACCGCCATCCCGATACAACTGAGAGCCGACTCGTTCAATTTCAGGGTGAAAGGTGGTCATTGGTTGAGATTTCAACTCAGAGACTAAATGTTTGATCACTAAGCTTAGATGAGATACTAATATATCCTGGAACTTAGCATGGCCATTTTGTTTTTTTGAAAACTCGACATTGTGCTGACTTGTGCTAGTTTTGTGCTATGTGCCGAGTTGCTTCACTAAAAGTGGCATAGTAGAATATCTCCGCACTCGCAGCTTGGGGTGATATTTCAAATTAGTTGCGCAAAATTGTCCTTAAAGTGAACACGTGTTATGACTTGAACATTTACATTGTTCATCTTTTTATCAGAAATTAACGAAAGTGATAGCGTGTATAAAAAAATCCAGTGGACACTTTTTCACAGTGATTTTGTTGGAGACCCTGAGATCGGAACTCGCGCTTTACGGCACAACTTAGCAAAAACCTAGCACAAGTCAGCACAATGTCGAGTTTTTCGAAAAAAAAACAAAGTGGCCATGCTAAGTTCCAGTATATGATACTAATGGGGAAATGAGGAAACCGTTTTATTAAGTGTATTTAAGTAAAAGTAAAGTAATAAGTGTGGGTACTTTAACCGCTTGGTTTTGTAGAAGTTGTCGTGTCCCTATTAACGCATGACTCGTAATTTTTTTTTCAAGAGAAAGCAACGCAATGATTTAAAAATAAACATTATACAAGTAGAGGAATCTGTCATATATTATATATATACGAACACGAAAATAATTGTAACTACCAGTCGGAATTTTTTTCGCTGGTGTCTGAAAATAAATAAATATATATATAAGTATTAAAAACTTTGTAAAATCATACCAAGTAAAACTTTATACTTTAGTAAATTAGGCTTAGTTATATAAGTTGTTATTAACATAATAAAAGATTAAAACGTTGAGAACCTCATTTCGTTTGATTTCATTTGGACAGCCCGTTTGGCAGCAGTAATCACCCATTTACAGAAGACTACCGTGAAATAACAGCATATGTGCTGTTGTGTTTCGGTGAACTAGTAAGAGATGGCAGAGCCCATTCCCTACCCCTTCCTTATCGCTATCTTTAATCCTACTAGGATCGGTAGCACTAGTGACGTTGCTTGCGTTATAGGCGATGGTATAGCCACTTACCATCAAGTGTACTGTCAAGATTAACATTTAAAAAAAAATATCATTTATTTTCCATGTCAGCTACGCCCAAGCAAACAGTTAAAATATACGAGTAGCTTTTGCCCTTCTTCAGATTGTCACTGGATCTACTAAGTCAAATTATTCTAAAGTCAGATTATTCAGCCCAATCAGTCAAATTATTATAAACAACCAGTCAGATTATTCTACCCAACAAGTATGATTATTCTAACCGAAAAGTCAGATTATTCTACACAGCGAGTCAGATTATTCAATAATAAGTCAGATTATTCTAAATAATTTATTCAGTTACATATCAATAAAAGTACATAATTTACACCTTTTTCACACAACATTTGCTATACGTTTTCCTATTTGTTTGCCTGCAAAATTTTCGCCTAGCAAGGGGGCCGTGGGGGCGTTCGGGGCGGGGGTCGGATTTGTTGGGGCCGTGGGGGTAGACGGGCGACCCCTCTCCATCTTCGTCTTGTCTCCACTCATCACCGCTTTTATATCATCCGCGTCTTATGTCTCATATTTTAACAGAGCGTTGGCCAACGCTCTGTGCTCTCTGGCTTCTTACATTCTCAATAATCCTTTATGTCTCTCCGTGTTATCCTCAACAATGTGAGGGACATTGTTGTTGTCATCTTTTTCTTCCACCCTGAAACTTGTCTAATGGTGCAAGGTGTGGTGTTTGAGCAGGATCCAACTGGGCAACCAGGTGGAGGTGAATCCCGAGGACATCTCCGTCACCTTCGACGACGTGAAGGGAGCTGACGAGGCCAAGCAGGAGCTCATGGAAGTGGTGAGGGATTCTTTCTCCTCTTTTCATTTTGTCATTAACCACTATTATGAGTTGGTAAACATTTCACCAGTGAGTTTTATACAGTCACATATTATTACTATCTCCACTTCCGATTCTGGATAGATGGTGCTGTCAAGTGTATCCCGGGCCAAGCCGCTAGTATTTACTTTTATTTTAGATTTCCCGTAGGAATGAAGTATTATCCTATGTTAATCACGGATAATGTCGGCTTGGCTCCTCCGGGCCAATTACTGGTACGAGTATCTACAGCTATACAATATTGCCTCCGTCACTCCGTCAGGTGGAGTTCCTCAAGTCGCCGGAGAAGTTCTCGACGCTGGGGGGCAAGCTGCCCAAGGGCGTGCTGCTGGTGGGGCCGCCGGGCACGGGCAAGACGCTGCTGGCGCGGGCGGTGGCGGGGGAGGCGGGGGAGGCGGGGGTGCCCTTCTGTACATACATACTGCCACGGTTCAATTGTCAAGCGCTCTCAACATAGACGACGTCGCGACCACACACACATGTTTTAGAATTAATAATAATTAGTAAGTAATTAACTTGGGCAAAGTCCAGTTAAGTCCTACACAATAAAACCCGGTAGCTACTATAGTAATACTATACTATAGTATCTGTTGTATACTATTTTAGTTTTTATGTAATAAAATAATGAAACATTTCAGAAGCAGCCAAGGAGCGAGCTCCGTGCGTCATCTTCATAGACGAAATCGACTCGGTCGGAGCCAAACGGACCAACAGCGTCCTGCATCCTTATGCCAATCAGACCATCAATCAACTCCTCTCCGAGATGGACGGCTTCCACCAGAACGGTCGCCTATTACACCCGCGACGCACACCCCCTGCACAAGGTGACCATCGTGCCCCGCGGGCCGTCGTTGGGGCACACTGCCTACATACCGGCGACGATGGCGAATTTAGTGCCGTTCACTACGTTACTAGACGAGTGCAATGCTATTCTATAATACCGTAGCCTCAAACGTCTCCCAGCGCCAGATAGGCGAGCTGGCATTGCAGTCGACACTGATCGAGGGCCATCTCCACGTGTGCCAACTGCCTGTGCATGTGTCAAAGAAGCGAAGGGACTACAGCGGGTCATTTGAATGCGCCCACTCCACAGGAGCTGCACATCGTGCACTACTTTTGCGGGAGCCCAAATGCACAGCCGACATGTGCTTGTGCCTTAAATACTTGCTTTTAAATGTCTTCTTACAGATGTCGCACTCAAACGTAAAGCCCAAATGCACAGCCGACATGTGCTTGTGCCTTAAATACTTGTTTTTAAATGTCTTCTTACAGATGTCGCACTCAAATGTAAAGCCCAAATGTGCAGCCGACATGTGCTTGCGCAAATCACCCTTGTATTTAAATGTCTTCTTACAGATGTTGCACTCAAATGTAAAGCCCAAATGTGCAGCCGACATGTGATTTCGCATATTCGCCTTTGATTTAAATGTCTTCTTACAGATGTCGCACTCAAACGTAAAGCCCAAATGTACAGCCGACATGTGCTTTCGCAAATACGGCTTTGATTTAAATGTCTTCTTACAGATGTCGCACTCAAATGTAAAGCCCAAATGTACAGCCGACATGTGCATTCGCATATTCGACTGTAATTTAAATGTCTTCTTGCAGATGTTGCACTCAAATGTAAAGCCCAAATGTGCAGCCGACATGTGCTTGCGCAAATCACCCTTGTATTTAAATGTCTTCTTACAGATGTCGCACTCAAATGTAAAGCCCAAATGTGCAGCCGACATGTGCTTGCGCAAATCACCCTTGTATTTAAATGTCTTCTTACAGATGTCGCACTCAAATGTAAAGCCCAAATGTGCAGCCGACATGTGATTTCGCATATTCGCCTTTGATTTAAATGTCTTCTTACAGATGTCGCACTCAAATGTAAAGCCCAAATGTACAGCCGACATGTGCATTCGCATATTCGACTGTAATTTAAATGTCTTCTTGCAGATGTTGCACTCAAATGTAAAGCCCAAATGTGCAGCCGACATGTGCTTAAGCATATACGCCTTTGATTTAAATGTCTTCTTACAAATGTTGCACTCAAATGTAAAGCCCAAATGTACATCCGACTTGTGCTTTCGCATATTCGCCTTTGATTTAAATGTCTTCTTACAGATGTCGCACTCAAATATAAAGCCCGAATGTAATCTTAACATGTGGTGGCGTAAATTCGCTTCGGATTTAAAAGTCTTATTGCAAATTTCACACTGAGTGGGCGTTGGCTTAAAGCCCAAATGTATAGCCAACATGTGGCTGCGAAAACTTTTTTTGTTATTAAACGCTTCATTGCATATTATGCACACAAACGGTTTTACACCCGTGTGTATCCTTTCGTGTCTAATCAAATTTGTTTTCGTCGTCATTCTTGTGTTGCAATACTGGCAATTATACTTTTTTATATCTTCGTGCACGTTTTGAGTATGCTTCTGCAAGTTTCCCTTGTTTGCGAATGTCCGACCGCACTCTTTGCACTCGTGTGTTATTCCGCCCGGGTGTATTTCCATGTGTTTATCATACTCTATCTGATTCGACAATATTTCTGGACATATTTGGCATTTATAGCTCTCGTGAGTTCTGAGATGCTTTTCTAGATTCCCTTTACGTTTAAAAGTTTTATTGCAAATATTGCATTTATTGTCATGTTTGTCGCTTGTGTTTCTTAAATTGACACCTGAAACAAAGTTATGTTTGATCAGTGTGCCAATAGTCTTACTAAAATAAAAAAATCATAATATGGAGTCAGAATGGAATTTACAAGAGAAAGTACGTTACTGTCCAAGAATTGAAAGACGCTGTCAGGCTGTCACAAGAAGGGTGTATGGGATTAACGTAAACAAAATGTCAACGGGTACACGCTCATTGCTCTTTGTGGAATCCGATTCAACCACCTACTATCGTACACTATTTATTACTACAGATCTTGATCAGATCAGAATAAATAAAAAATTATACTTATTTTTCAATCACATATGGAAATGCTATTTTTGATGTTCCTAGTACTCTAAACTCAGTTGGTCCCACTGGGTAAATTGATCATCATTAAATAACAGAATCGATTGGCGCCATAAAAACTAAACGTGAATCTTTCTTCTCGCTGACTGTACCACTTTTCCAAACTCTTTGAATGCCGATGGGAATGACTGTTAAAATTATAGATAGTCTCGTAACAGCCTTATCACACTATCGATTTGCGAGCGGATTTGGGGCGGAGCGGGCGCGCAACGAATTTACTGTCGTGGACGTCGTAATAAAGGCCTGTCCAATTGGAAAATGTTGGGAGAGCTAAAATGTATCCACTAGTTATACACCAAGTTGCAGAGATTTTTTTTTTATAAAATCAAGGCAGCGCTTGGCCGCAATCTCACTAGATGTACAGTGCAGATGCGGCCAAAGGTGGACCACGCTTACCTAGTAAATGCCCATTTACCCTAGATTTGAAGACCTCGAGATTGTAATTTTGCGGCAATGAGTTCCATTCCTCAGCAGTTCGGCCGAGGAACATCAACCAAAAGCAACAGTAGTGTTTCCTCGTCGGAATCCATTTTGTTACTGATTGAATTTTCCGACGTAAACACGCGACGGAAACGTTGCGAGCCCGCTCCGCCCCAAATCCGCTCGCAAACCGCTTGTGTGATAAGGCTCTTAGGGTGTTTTGCTCTAGCTATAACGGTTTAAGTGGCTGCCCTCACCGACGCCACCGTGTAGTACGTCCGTGATTGTAGCAGACACTAAAATGTGAAACCATAAGCTGGTAATCTGTGTGAAAAGTTTAATCCAAATCCAAAGGATTTTGGAAAAGGATACATGATTTTCCAACCCCACCACCATCCAAAGCGGCAGAATAATATATATCCGTTATCGGAGACACTTGCGGAATATACATTGGCAATATCTGACGCACTTGAGTAAATCCCAAAATCCCCTTTTGGGCAACAAGCAACAACACTAGTATACGTACCAGATTCACTCGATGACTCTTTTCTGCTCTCTTCAATTGTGACATCTTCATGTGACACATTGTCTATACAAGAGTCTTCATCATCGACACTCTCTTCTGTTTTAACTTCCATGTTGACAGTAAATTCTTCTGTGAATGTGAATACGTTAAGGTAAAGCGACTGATTATACACACATGTATGTGTAAATGCTTACTTTTCGTGAATATTTAAATATTCACTTTTGAGTAGGTTTAGGAGATTCTTGTAAAATTTGTTGACTTGTGCTAGTGTCTCATCAACAATCTAGCTGTTTGTGTACTTTATTAAAGAAATAAATAAAATGGGATTATGTTGAAAAATATATGATATTCTTATTCATTGAGAATGTATGGTAGTGAATAATAACAAACAGTCATACAAACCACATTCGCTAAAGGTTTCGTCCAATTTGTTTTCACTTTCTTCCACTTTCACCTCTACGTTTGACTCTTTCTCTAAAACCTTATTTATCATATCCGTGTCACTGTCTTCATCTTCGGAGGTATTTTCTGTAAATATCACTTAGGTTAAAGTATTATTATGATCTGAAAATCATTTCAGGAAGAGGCAAAACCTTCAAAGTCACACTAGCACCCTCAATTATCTTCATAAGCAAATTCTATCGAGAAGAGACCTGGACCTCATGACTTACGTTTCGCATCTGGGGTCACTGCAGTGCCCCCGTCAAGTGGAGCGCCGCAGTGCCCCCGCCAACAAGCATTTTTTTTACAGGCGAGGACACAATTCTTGAATTCCATTGAGATATGTAGTTTTTCAATACACTCGTCGCATATTGTATAGATTTTGTCATCTATGGAGGGTACAAACTGAAAACAATAAATACCGTATTTTTATCTATTTATTTTATTTTCATTATATTATAAAGTGTAGCAGACAGTTGAAGGTTCCAGTCGCCTAAAGCCCCTGAATGCAGGGCTTGCAATCAGGGGTGCAATGTCGTATTTATTTATTTTTATTAGAGATGGGTTTGCTCTTGGCCAACAACCAGCTGGGTAGCAAGGATGAGGCCTATGATGGAGCGAGCTCACCCAGAATATGCCTATTCACTCGAACTTTGAAAAGAACTTTGTCATATATTGTAGCTTGGGAAAATGGGAGGCCATATCCCATCATGGAGCTGGAGTTGCCAAAGGTTGTTAACATAGATGAGGAATGGTTTGAACGGTAGGCCTCTTATGCCAATTATCTCTAACTTTGTAAAGAGAAACCGTATCAAAAGGCTTGGCTAAGTCAACAATGTGGTTCTACGCCCGCATTTCACTCATAAATATATAGACAAGTTGACATGACAATATGAGATAAAACAAGAATATGATAGGGAGAATTGAACTTACTAAGATTCCGAATGTATCGTACAACATCTGCGAATAATTCTCAATTTCATTCTCGTAAATGAAGTTGGAAAATAGACACTTGAAAAATCCATTCTTGTGACAACATCTACAAAAAGGTATTGGGTTCAATGTTTCAGCCATTTGTGAAGATTAAGAATGTAGGAATGCAAACTAATTACAACTAATTATAAGTATTTATTTATATGTACCAAAGAGAATATAATAAAACGAAGACTACAAAGTACAAACAAAATAACAACCAAATTCACAAGACCAAAAATAACCAAATATCCATAGAACACTTATATATTCATTATTCACAGAATATGTATATAATGTTGTGTGAGGAGTGATACAGAACAGTTTACATTTTGTCCTACAACAACTTGGATGAATAATAGAGCTATTATCCTCCAGCCTCCTTGATAACCCCAAGCCAAGGTAATTTGATTTTGATTCACAATAATTCACATCACACTGTGGTTAGGGTTAGGGAATTGTTAGTTAGCCCCTTATTTTTGATTGAAGAAAAAAATATATAGGTGTAGTAGTTTTTCCGGAAAAATCAAAAAGTACTCGTTTCAAATATATATGGATGGGCCCTTTCAAACAAAAAAATCACTCCCTCAAAAATAATCTAATTCGCAAAATCATATTAGTTTTTGATGCTACCCGATCTATAAGTAAGTGCGGCCTAGTCTATAGTGACTATTTCAGTCTTGGAAGATGAATCATTTCAGTATATATTATAAGTTACTCTGTTTGGTAGTAAAATTATAACTATAAATACGTAGATAATACTCCCTCTAGGTGTATGAGAGTATGGAGAGTATGAAATGAATGTAGCAGTTGTTGACGGAGTGAAGTGCGCGCTGAGTTGACTATCCTAATTGCTCCACACTTATCATTTAAAAACAATCAATGATTCATTAATTAAATGAAATTACTCGATTTGCATTAGCATATGCCAGTGTTGACAACCTTTTCTGCCCACGTTCAAACCAAGTGGAGCCACCAAACAAACCGCCAACTACCATACCATCCTTTTCTCGAAGCGATGTATGGCACTTTAGATCCCTGCACTTCGTTGTAGATAAATCAAGGTTTACAGTCCGTCAGAAAAGTGTTGAAATTAAAAAGTGCCAATACTGTAGTATTGTCCCGTTCTAACCACCAAACCATGTAGTTGATAAGAAAGAGACAACACACAGTATTGCAATTTTTTAATTTCAACACTTTTCTGACAGACTATATCTAATTTTTAGTGTTCAAGAATATATTACCAAAACTTTATAGTATATTAATATCAAATAATGTCTTACAGTTTACGAATTATCGCTAGTCAGTTATTTATTTTGGACAGTGACTCACTCGCAGGTCTTTCACTATGTAGTCTCACAAACATAAAATTTAAACTACGAGTATAATGGCCAAGTCATTATAATGATTATAGAAATAAAGATGTTTTATATTGTCGTATATTATTTTACGGTCACTGTGAATGTTGACACGTAATTGATAATATATCAATTTATAAGTGTCTCTTATTTATGAAAAGTTGTCTAAAAACCTACATAATGTAGGGTGTACTATTAAAATCTAGGGTCAAAGGTCACAGAAATCTATTTTTTGCAAATATCTCGTTTCCTTAGGGGTTTTCGCAATTTGTATTTATTATCAATATTGTAGAGGATTAAATTCCCTACAACTTTTGTTTCAAAATTTTTTTTATACGTTGAGCCGTTTTCAAGATAGAGGGCGGAGAGTGCGCGGATATACAAGTATTCTCTAAAAGAGCTTTATAGTGCCATTACAAAAAAATATATTATAGCTCGTAGACAAATTTCAAGGAGAGCAAAAATTATGTATTTTTTTTTCGTTGGTTTTCTGACGATTACTCATAAACCGCTAACGAGAAAAATATTTGAAGCTCGGATTCAAAAATTAGAGCGTTCTTTTCTACGAAGTTACAGCCTGTTGAAAATCACCCAAAAATTGGGGATCTTTTTTACTATATCCTTTAATTTTTGCGCTTAGTGTAGGCATAGAGTAAATAGTTACTTAACCAGTAATAGAGGGACAGACACGTAGACACAAAAAATGTCGAAAAAGTCGATAAAATGTAGATGGCCCCTATGTAGATTACGATTATGAGTTGCCATTAAAAATCCGTCAAAGGCGCCCAAGTCGATTATGAGTTTATGGATTAAAAATCCTTCTAACTCAAAGGTCGCTGTAGTCAGTCAATTCGTATCATGCACATGTTATATGGCGACATCTAGTGAGCAAAAAAAAGAAACCGCACGGATTCTATAAATATTTTATTATATGACGACATCTAGTTATCCATAAAGAAAGTAAAAATGGTGTCAATATGAATAACATAATTTAACATCAAATTCGACATTACTAGCGACATCAAGTGAGCCATAAAGAAAATAGAGCCGGAAGTTTCATGTTTAAAACGGAGCTCGCCCCTCTATTACTGGTTAAGTAACTATTTACTCTATGGTGTAGGTTTATCAGGTTTAGATTAAAAAATAAAATGGATGTATGAACAATAATAATAATATATTTATTTCACAAATTTACATTATATACAAAATCATTTGAAACCAACCAAACATCTGTCATTTTAAATTGAGTTTAAAATAAATAGTAGAAGTTGGTCGATACTACTTTTCACCATTGACTCTGCCATCATTCCGTTTTAGGCGTACTTTTCATGTGCCGCTTTGGCGTATGTCAGGTTTTACTCGATTAAAAATAAAATTTATAGATCATTTGTATGCACCGACGCATACAAGCTCGTATAAATATCTTCGTTTTCACTGTGCACTAGGTTAACGTCCAAATGTACAATGGACATGTGACGATGTAAACTCCTTTTGTATTTGAACATTTTCTTGCATATTTGACACTCGGCCGGCTCCGGATTTATGCCCAAATGTACCGCGGACATGTGCCTTCTTATATTGTCTTTGGATTTGAACGTTTTCTTGCAAACGTCACACACGTAACTCTCCCATTTGTGTATTCTCATGTGATTATTTAGATAATCTTTGTGCACAAATGTCTTTTTGCAAACGTTGCACTCGAACGGCTTCACACCCGTGTGCGTTAACATGTGCATTTTAAACGTACCCTTTCTTTTGTACGATTTATCGCACAAATTACAAACGTACGGATTATAATCCAAATGGACCGCTCTATGATTGAGCAGTGCCGCCTCGCTCGCCAGAGGTTTTTTACATTTATCGCACACGTACGGCTTGACACCCGTGTGCGTCCGTTCGTGCACTATCAAATCTCTGTTCATCGTGAATCTTTTATCGCAGTACTGACAATTGTACTTTTTCACGTCATTTGTGTGCACGTTGCGAACGTGCTCCACTAATTTCCTCCTAGTTCTGAACTTTCTATAGCACTGTTGGCATTCGTACGGCTGTCCGTCTGTGTGCGTTTCCATGTGAACCTTCAACGACTGTTGCCTTTTGAATAGACCATCACATACGGGACATTTGAACTTTCTCTCGTCCTTGTGTGCAATTTCGTGACTTCTCAATTCACCTTTTGTTTTGAAATCCTTGCGGCACAGTTGGCAACAATGTTTAAAATGTGATTTCATGTGACAATTTAGCTTTTTCACTTCGGTGAAAGTCGCATCGCAATCTATACAGCAATATTTGCCATCGACAACGTGCTCAGACTTAATGTGGTTCGCGTGCTCTCTCTTATTGGACAAAATTTTTGGACATATTTGGCATTTGTAGCCGTCCGAGTGCGTTTTTATATGATTCTCTAGGTGGCCTTTGCGTTTGAATGTTTTATTGCAAATTTTGCATTTATTCACTTGTACTGTCTCACTTTTGTTTATTAAACTGTCGCCTGAAAGACAAATGTTTTTTTTTACTATAAAAAATTCATTTAAGACCATAATTTAACCATATGCATAATTTAACAGTAATGTTGCAAGTCTGTCATCTGTCCGTATGTCTGTTCACGATAAACTCAAAAACCACTGCACCAATTTTCATGCCGTTTTCACCAATGAACCTTCTATACTTTTATACTAATATTATAAAGAGGAAAGATTTGTTTGTTTGTATTGAATATGCACCGAAACTAGTGGACAGATTTGAAAAATTCTTTTACCATTAGAAGCCGACTTTATCCGTGATGAACATAGGCTACTTTTTACGGCGGGAAAATTCTTCATTCCTACGGGAAAACGCGTAATAGGACAACGGGTAGTAAGAATTATCCTTCCGTACTTAACTTCTTTTTCACATAACTCCTAAACGGCTGAACCTATTGGGTTGAAATTTTTTATATGGCTATTTCGATGGTTTCCTGGATGATTTCAAAATACAATTGGACCCGGTAGGTGGCGCTGCTGTCGGTATGTCAACTACTAAACGGCTTCCATGGTTTCACAGACACGAATGTATTATATTTTATAAAGTTACACGGACAAAGTCTCGTTCAACGGCTAGTCTCTAATAAAGAAAAAAAAACATACTAGTTTCATTGAAGGTCTCGTCCGTTTCTTTCCCGCTCTGTACAACGTTGACATCTCGATTGGATTGTTCATCTAGAACCTTATTCACATTTGAGTCTTCGTCGTTTGCCGTCTCTTCACTTTTAACTGTGATTTCCACTTCTATTAACGGTTCCTCTGTGAAGATTAGTAATAATAATAATAACCAGGCCCTTGTGTCCTTTTGTCACTTCTTTTTTGGGGGGGGCACGCTAATTGTCGAAAGTTGTAATCCATAATTTTTTTGTACCCATAATTCCCCAAATCAAAAATCCAAAAATTTTTGTAAAAGTTACTAAAATCGATTTTTTTTTTTTTTCAAATATTTAAATATGGCAATTTTTTGATATTTTCGAAATTCTCTTTGGGGCCTTTGTGAAAAAAAAAGTAGCGTCCCATACGTCTAAATGTTTATCTACCAAGTTTCATGATTCCATGATTTCACGATCATACCAAGTACCAAATCACTCAATTAGTTTAAAAGTTACAGAGGAACATACATACATACATACAATACCTACACACTTATTATTAGTATTGATATGGCTCTGGCCAAATGGACAGGAAAATAATTGTCAGATAAATCCGAGTGGCGGCTAAAGGATTATTCTTAGATGTATTCTATGTATTTTCCCTTATCCCTGACAACGTCTATGCAAAATTTCATGATGAGGTTGGTCAAGTAGTTAAGGCGTGAAAAGAATACTTTCACGTGTAAAATGTGTCTACAAAGATACTGAATGGCGCTGAGTCAATCGGACGGTTTTGTAATATTAATATCAATAATCTATACTATTATATAAAGCTGGAGAGTTTGTTTGTACATGCTAATCTCAGGTACTACTGAAAATTTCATTTTGTGTTGGATAGTACATTTATCGAGGAAGACTTTAGAGTATGTAACATTTTGAACGCGGATGAAGTCGTGGGCAACAGCTAGTAGTAATATATAAAATATTTGATAACTTACTTTTAATATTTTTTCCACAGGCAAGAACACCGTTTTTGAATTCCGTTGAGACACATAATTTTTCAATACACTCATCGCATATTGTATATATTTTGTAACGTTCCGAGGAATCAAACTGAAAACAATAAATTACAAAAAAAAATTATGTACTTATTAGGTGATATCCTTGTATTTCAAAAAATTAAGTGTAAAATAGAACTTACTGAGATATTGAATGTGTCGTACAACATCTGCGAATAATTTTCAATCTCATTCTGGTAAATATTGAAGATGAAGTCGGAAAATAAACTCTTAAATACACCTCTCTTGTGACAACATCTACATAAAGGGTGTAGGTTCGATGTTTCAGCCATTTGTATTTACCACTTATTAATATTATAATGTTAAACACTATGCGAAGTGCGATTTTATTTCAAAAAAAGGTAAAAATTACGATTTTATTGGAAATGTTATAAATAAAATAAATAGATATTATTTATGTTATGTATTATGTGTAAATATATATGTTACACAGAACAACTTAAACAGAATATAATATTAAAGAGTTTGACAAGCCAATACAACCACAGAGTACTAAATACATACTCGTTGGAAATGCTTTTCGGTCACTAATATCCTCTGGAATTTGGACTATTTTCGACGTTATCGTAATTATAATAAGACTGCTTAACTAAATATCGATATTGTATCGGAAAAAATATTGTTTCTGTTATAAATTAATAGTAGATGTAATTTTTAATAGAGTTTTATGAAATATTATTATCTGCTATTTAGTTTGTGATTATTATAATCTACAATAAAACTAAGTGAATTTTAAATCTTCAAACTCGGTTGAGTTGTATTTTTTTCTAAATACTTTTTTAGCTTGGTAACACTGAATTCATAAATCGTTTTTCTTTCTCTCTGGTCTTTGGCTTTGGTCTTCCTTTCCTTTCTGTCACTTGAGTTCGTGTGGCTTTGTGTATAAAATTTTGGTTGGTAAATTAACAATTTATTCGTAACCTATAGTTACAATATTTGAGTGATAATCTAAATACGACATCTGAATTTCAGATTGCCAAAATGCAGAACGACGCCGGTGAATTCGTTGACCTGTATTGTCCTAGGAAATGGTAAGTCACTTTTTAGGTTATGTTAGCAACGAGTCTTAATTGGTTGTATAAAGTTATATGTGACATATGTATGATGCTGAAACGTGGTCTCCAACTATGATGGTCCTCGTGAGAAAGCTCAACGAGCTATGGAGAGGGCTATTCTCAGGTTTTTTCTGGGAGATCTAATCGGGAATGAGGAGGTCCGTAAACGAACGAATGTTACCGACATAAACCGTCAAGCAGTGGTTGTTCTGCGGCTGAAATGATGATATTGATAATCTCTATATATATAAATGTAAAATACAAAGGTAAAATGCTAGCAGGATTCGAACCCGCGACCGTTTGGTTAACATCTAGGGTTACCACCAGCCACTAGACCAAACGTGTCGTCGAATGATGACGATGATGATAGTGATATATTCGTGTACAGCTCGGCCAGCAACCGCTTGATCCACGCCAAGGACCATGCGTCCGTTCAACTGGTGATAGCCGATGTTGACCCGGCCACTGGTCGGGCGACGGACTCCTCCAAGATGTATGTGGTGTGCGGAGCCATCCGTCGGATGGGTGAATCAGACGACTGCATAGTCCGGCTCACCAAGAAAGATGGAATATTGACCAAGTTAGTATACTGTATTTTTGATTTTACACTGCTTTTGTAAAAAGAAATATTCCAGTCGACTCTCGTTAATTCGAAGCTGGAGGGACTCTTAAAATATTATCAATTATCGTGAGTTTGAAATATCAAATGGTTCGAAATTAAATTAAATTCTTTTGCTCACTTTTCTTCTCTTCACCTCCCTCTACTTTTTCGATTAACTTCTTCTTTTCAGCAATCGTCAAGCATTTATACTTTTTAGGACTCATAACTAACACAAACTTACAAAAACAAAGGCTCGTGTATGATGATACAAGTTTGAACTTCTGCAACTTTGAATTGTCGAGTGTTTGACGCCGATGAGTTCGAATTATTATTATTTTTTTTTCAGTTTGAATTACCAAGTGCATAAAAATGTATTGATTTAGTTTAGTTCGAAATATAAAGAGATTTTCTAAGGAACTTGTGATAACTTTGAATTATAGAGAGGTTCAAATTATCGCAGGTTTGAATTAACAATAGTCGACTGTATAATAGTTGTCGGTTACCTTAGATCTTATCTTATAATATTAAACAAGGAATTCTTGTATGCCACAACAAACTCTCAAACGGCTCTAACGATTTTGACGAAAATCTAGGGTTAGGGATTGTTTCGGTCTAGACATCGATCTGACAAGAGTCTTATCTTCGAGAAAATTCGTTTTAGGTAGTTTTTTTAATGGAACGGTTTTATAAAATTTTGAATTATTTTTTCTATACTTTCCTTCTAACATGTAAAAAATTATAACTTCTTTTTTTTTGTTTCAGGAACTACTAATATTTATAGCAGTCTAAGGACAAAATTTATAAAAAAAAATAATAAAAAAAATTTAAAACTAATTTTCGTTTTATTTGCTTGTGTTATAAATAGGTGCTTTTTGATAGAACATAAGAGATGGCCTATTGCCTATGGTCCACCTACTTTGTCCATTTCGATGGACAATGGGATGGGCAACTTTTCTAAATGTATCCAAAATAAGAAAATTGATGTATGGCGATGGTCATACCATCAATTTATCACTATAACTACATATTATAAAACAAAGTTCTCCGCTGCGTATGTCTGTCTGTTCGATAAATCGAATGGGGTTTCTAAAAAAGTAAACTCAATTAATGAAGTAGATTCTACTTCTATTATTTTGCGAATATAATATGCTCACAAGCGGATAGGTCTCCGTGTCCAGCTGGGTTAGGATGGTGATGGTGATTAGGTCGAACTAATCTATACTTTATTTAGTATTATATTTGAATAGTATAGTATTATATATTGTATGACAATGGGATTGAAAGTAACTTGATAATGTCATTGCATCCATATTTGAGCATGGGAGCCAAAGTGACAAAAAAGTGGGAGCCAAGTGGACGGAGGGTACTTCTATACTAATATTATAAAGAGGAAAGATTTGATTGTTTGTATTGAATATGCTCCGAAAGTAGTGGACCGATTTGAAAAAATCTTTTACCATTAGAAGCCGACAATATCAGTGATGCACATAGGCTACTTTTTACCGCGGGAAAATGCTTCACTCCTACGGGAAATCTAAAATAAAAGTAAATACTAGCGGCTTGGCCCGGGAGATAGTGCCATCTATCCAAAATATGGTAGATGACGTTTTATACTTTTCTACGCGGATGAAGTCGCGAGAACTAGCTAGTATTATATAAATCTGAAGAGTTCGTTTGATTGTTTGCTTGTACGCGCTAATCTCGGGAACTACAGGGCCCTTAGCCAAGAGCACCCAGTGCAAACGGGAGCGTTGTAGATTGACGAAACGACAGAAAATAAAGCCCAGTGATTGGTTGTTGTAACGCCCATATAAAATTTTGACCAATCATCGGGCTTTATTTTCTATCGTTCTCTAACTTTGTAAGGGAGCATTGGAATTGGTGTGCTCATGGCTAGGGGCCCAGGGGCCCTAGACAAAGTAACCAATTGAAAACAACGAAGTTCGAAAACAATAACATGTATGGGATTGACATAAGCCTTCGCTAAATCACGTGATACTTCGTTATCGTTTTCGATTGTTACTTTGTCGTGAACACCAATGTAAGTACTGGGGCCCTAGACAAAGTGACATGACGAAGACGATAATGAAGTTCGAAAACACAAAATGTATGGGAAGTATCACGTGACTTAACGAAGGCATATGTCAATCCCATACATTTTATTGTTTTCGAACTTCGTTATCGTCTTCGTCATGTCGCTTTGTCTAGGGCCCCAGGCTCGAATTGAAAAGTCCATTTATCGAGGAAGGCCATAGAGAACAATTAGTAAATAAAAAACAATCAAAGTGTCACAAATTTATTGTTTGCATTTAATTAGTCTGTGGGATATACAAAGTGTTAAGTCATCCGCGCGTAGGATGACCCCCGCACGCGGGCCTGCCTCCTGGCGGTGGTCGGCAGACCGTGCGCCTCTTGCACCCGAACACCGCCTCCGTCAGCATCAGACACAACAGCACTAGTGCTTCCCACATGCTCGATCACCTAACATGCCTGTGTATACAATTATTACATGTTTATTTTTTTATGTTAAGGTCGACAGACAGGCTGACGGTCCACTTGATGGTAGGTGGCTACCGTCGCCTATAACACAAGCAAGGCCATAAGTGCTACAAGTGCGCTGCCGACCATAGCAGGATTAAGGATAAGGGATAAGGGAGGGATGGGGTAATGGGCTCTGGCATCCCTTACTCACTCACCGAAACACAACAGCACATAATGCTGTTATTTCACGGTGGTATTCTGTAAGATAAAGAAAATCCTAGATTATATTGTTTTCATCGTTGTTTTATTAGTATAGTCAAGAAGTGTGTTTTCTGCGAAAAATAGTTAGAAGTCTTCGACAAATAAATAAATTCTGCCAGAAAAATTTCAATTGTTATTAATAAAAAACAAAATAAGATTATTTAGACTTTTGATGATAACTCAAAAACTATAAATGGTAGTGAAAATCGCAAAAAAGATTCTGAAAGAGGAGGAAATTTATATAAACTGTTTGGTATTCACAATACAAGCATTCTTAGTTGCTTAGTGTGGAACTACTTAGATGGTGATGTGTGGACTTACCTACTTACCAAATATTAGGAGAATAAATCGATGTGTACGGTCATTGGAAGGAAGGAGGTATTCTTATGACGTCACCAATACTTGGGCTTGCATCCTCCGGGACAACGCGGCGGTTTGCACTTTCTCTTGCACGCGGCTGCACTCACCACCTTCAAGTCGAAAAAAAAACTCACACTAGCACTTAAACACTCAACAAAATGCTTATATTTACTTAATATACTAACACTATAGCTGATCCCCGCGACTTCGTCCGCTTAACTTTGTAAGTGATATAAGGTTTTAACCTTCGTCGAGAACCACTCTATCCATTGGTGAAAGCAACATTAAAATCGGTGCACTAGTTTTTGAGTTTATCGCGAGTTTATAAATCAAAAGTTACGTGAGCGAAGTAGCGGGCAGCAGCTAGTCTATACTAATATTATAAAGAGGAAAGATTTGATTGTATGTATAGAATAGTCTCCGAAAGTAGTGGACCGATTTAAAAAATTCTTTTACCATTAGAAGCCGACGTTATCCGTGATGAACATAGGCTACTTGGTTGGGGAACATGGGAAAAATGCTTCATTCCTACGGGAAATCTAAAATAAAAGTATTTACTAACTAGTTAGTTAAACGTTAGTATTTACTAACGGCTTGGCTCGGGAGATAGCGCCATCTATCCAAAATACAATAGATGGCGTTTTATACTTTTCGTCGCGGGCAGCAGCTATAATAAAGTAGCTACGATTGTGACTTAGACTTAGTGACAGTAGTATATATTTAACTTTCAACACACAGCTTTGAAGTTTTTTCATGACTTATTTATTGACATTTATTTTAACCCCCTAGTGTACACGGGTAGAATCAACCAGTGTACCTACTATTCTACCAGTTCCAAGTATGTACTTACTCTACCAGTTTTAGTAGAGTAACAGTTTACACGAGAATCATCAGTCTTTTATAGAAACCGGTACGTCACACTGATAGAACACTTTGAACACTCATCGGAAAATTGTTAAAAACGCTTTAGTATAGGGGTGGGGGAAGGAGGAAGGCAAGTAGTAGAGAGAGTAGCTTGCCCGCGATGGTAGCTACTCTACTCTTCAATATTTTACATTAGTATAGTTAGTAAGAAAGTTAGTACACCGGGCTTTAACGCCCGACGCAAAAACGGGGTGTTAAAATAAAGTGGTCTTAGGAAAAATTCAGTGGCCAGACAAACGAAAGTTAGCACCAGACGTACCTGTATGAGCAGAAACACCAAGGTCCACAGGACCAATTCGTACTTCTTCATATTTGTCGTAATTGGCGGGCGATATCGTACTTCTCTTGCGTTACAGATCGGCTTCACTACATCTTGTTATTTGGATCTATTGGATATTTTCACATTTCATTGTAAATTTTGGTTGACACTTGACAATTTTCTCTTTTCTTTTTCCCCAATAGCTTTTTCACATTCGTCTAGCAGCCAGTAATCTTGATGACAGTAACATATTCAGGTAACAATTCATAGAGGTTGAATTAATTGGGGTGTTTTACAAATTATACAATAACTCAGATATGCAAAATGGACGTTAATTAGTCAATTCTGACTTAAAAGTAATATACGTACTAACTTAGGTATTAAAAATTAAAATCCTAAGTATTATGAAATATTATCTCTCCATGATTTTGTGCTACTTAGTTTTATTCGGATTTCATAATTACCTATCTATATCGTGGACCATACACCGTTCTTATGTTATTACTAGCTGCTGCCCGCGACTTCGCCCGCGTAACTTTGTAAATTATATACTAAAACCTTCGTCGAAAACCACTCTATCCTTTGGTGAAAGCAGCATGAAAATCGGTGCACTAGTTTTTGAGTTTATCGTTCCACTTGCGGAACACGAAGCACGGGCGGGGATTTCATCCCTTCGTGGTTGATGTTCCTCGAACACGCACGAAGCGTTACAGTTCCACCTTCCTTATCCCAACTGCTAGGGAGTGGAACTCATTGCCTGTGTCCGTGTTTCCTCAAAATTACAACCTCGGGTTCTTACAAGTCTAGGGTAAATGGGCACTTACTAGGTAAGCGTGGTCCACCTTCGGCCGCATCTGCACCTTACATCAAGTGAGATCGCGGCCAAGCGCTGCCTCGATTTTATAAAAATCAATGTACTGTATGTATGTTCCTCCATAAGTCTTAAACGAATTAAGATTTTCATGAAACTTGGTATATGAATAGGTTGCTTTCATCGATCAGCCCAACTTTATACTGGGCACATAATGAAATAATCGGTCAAATCAAGAAATGCCGCCGTAACATGACGTTTAACTGGGCAAATCTCGATCGGCCCAGGTAAACGATGGGGCGACGACATATAAATAAACATTTAGACGTACGGGACACAGGATATACTTTTTTCTTTTTCAGCGCGGACGAAGTCGCGGGCGCCAGCTAGTAGTATAATAGAAGTAAATTGATAAAAACACTTGATCATTGAATACGATTTATTGAGCACAATATTTCAAATTTACATTGAGGTCATTCTGTTGTTTCGGGACAGCAGAGTATTTGGTGTAACAGGTAATATCTTATGCAGCGCCAATACGACCGGCAGAGGGCGCACAGCGTCCAACCTTTCGGCGACTTCGTTCCCGGGGCCGAGTGTTCCCGAGGGTTACCGAGACCATTAACGCTACGCGTTCGTCGCGACGATGCCCTTATATTCTTTGCCTCAGAATAGAACTGGAATTGAACACATTTTCACTCCCACATTACAAATGGTCGACAAGCTGACGGTACACTTGATGGTAAGTGGCCACCGTCGCCTATAATACAAACTACAAATTTACAAAGTTAAAAATGTAGCGTAGAATGAATGTTCACCTATTATTGTATACGCCCACTCAAGATTTGCCTGTCCCTGTCTTTTGTATGGAATTGAGTGAAAGAGAGAATGAACATTAGTCAGTCCTTTTCGTAGATCAAAGCAGTGTTCGGAACCTAAGTGTATTCAAAATGCGACGACAATGACAAGAAAAATGTCAGAGCCCATTACCCCATCCCTCCCTTATCTCTTATCCTTAATCCTTCTATGGTCGGCAGCGCACTTGTAGCACTTATGGCGTTGCTTGTGTTATAGGCAACGGTAGCCACCTACCATCAAGTGGACCGTCAGCCTGTCTGTCGACCTTAACATAAAAAAAAATGTTACCAACGAGAATCGGATCTTGCAAGTGGAAACGGTCGACGGGATCCACCGCACCCGACACGGACGCCGTGCCACTGGACTCCAATTTGGGATGGCTGTAACGCGCCCAAGGGAATATTGTAACAATATGACACGGTGTCATCTGTTGTACAATAGGACACGGTGTCATCTGTTGTACAATAGGACACGGAGTCATCTGTTGTACAATATGACACGGTGTCATCTGTTGTACAATAGGACACGGAGTCATCTGTTGTACAATATGACACGGTGTCATCTGTTGTACAATATGACACGGAGTCATCTGTTGTACAATATGACACGGAGTCATCCGTTGTACAATACGACACGGTGTCATCTGTTGTACAATATGACACGGTATCATCCGTTGTACAATATGACACGGTGTCATCTGTTGTAGGTACAATATGACACGGTGTCATCTATTGTACAAGTGCCAGTTAGTCAATTTGAGTAGTTGTCGTACTCGTGTGCACTGTTGGATTGGTTGAAGAGTTCCGGGGTAATGTCCACGATGTGCGTGTGAACGGACAGCACCGCCTCTCTCACATCTCTTTTTCCTCTCTCCTGTCTCTCCCCCTCCCCCTCTCTCTCATCCCCGCCGACCCCTCGCTCTATCGTCGACGTCGTGTTCACCTGCGCGTGGCGTCTCGACAGCTGTCAATTTCAAATGGCAATGTTATTCATACTCAAAAGCAGAGGTAGGTAGCAGTGAATTTTCGTCGCTTTCGGATACTTCGGTAATGTAATGCTATTCTATCAAGAGACCCTTTGTTTTGTGCTTGGATCTACAGTTTAAGGTGTTAAGGAGGGCCTCTTTCAACATCTCTGAGTAAAGTGTCAAGTAGGCTAACCGCCATTGAAAGTCACCGGGTAAATTCAATGTAATTGAACAAGACACTCGTAACATTTACTCGCCAATTAGCTTTACTTGAAAAGTAACTGCTCAACATTTTACTTGTACGCAGACGAAGTCGCGGGCGCCAGCTAGTAGTATAATAGAAGTAAATTGATAAAAACACTTGATCATTGAATACGATTTATTGAGCACAATATTTCAAATTTACATTGAGGTCATTCTGTTGTTTCGGGACAGCAGAGTATTTGGTGTAACAGGTAATATCTTATGCAGCGCCAATACGACCGGCAGAGGGCGCACAGCGTCCAACCTTTCGGCGACTTCGTTCCCGGGGCCGAGTGTTCCCGAGGGTTACCGAGACCATTAACGCTACGCGTTCGTCGCGACGATGCCCTTATATTCTTTGCCTCAGAATAGAACTGGAATTGAACACATTTTCACTCCCACATTACAAATGGTCGACAAGCTGACGGTACACTTGATGGTAAGTGGCCACCGTCGCCTATAATACAAACTACAAATTTACAAAGTTAAAAATGTAGCGTAGAATGAATGTTCACCTATTATTGTATACGCCCACTCAAGATTTGCCTGTCCCTGTCTTTTGTATGGAATTGAGTGAAAGAGAGAATGAACATTAGTCAGTCCTTTTCGTAGATCAAAGCAGTGTTCGGAACCTAAGTGTATTCAAAATGCGACGACAATGACAAGAAAAATGTCAGAGCCCATTACCCCATCCCTCCCTTATCTCTTATCCTTAATCCTTCTATGGTCGGCAGCGCACTTGTAGCACTTATGGCGTTGCTTGTGTTATAGGCAACGGTAGCCACCTACCATCAAGTGGACCGTCAGCCTGTCTGTCGACCTTAACATAAAAAAAAATGTTACCAACGAGAATCGGATCTTGCAAGTGGAAACGGTCGACGGGATCCACCGCACCCGACACGGACGCCGTGCCACTGGACTCCAATTTGGGATGGCTGTAACGCGCCCAAGGGAATATTGTAACAATATGACACGGTGTCATCTGTTGTACAATATGACACGGTGTCATCTGTTGTACAATAGGACACGGAGTCATCTGTTGTACAATATGACACGGTGTCATCTGTTGTACAATAGGACACGGAGTCATCTGTTGTACAATATGACACGGTGTCATCTGTTGTACAATATGACACGGAGTCATCTGTTGTACAATATGACACGGAGTCATCCGTTGTACAATACGACACGGTGTCATCTGTTGTACAATATGACACGGTATCATCCGTTGTACAATATGACACGGTGTCATCTGTTGTAGGTACAATATGACACGGTGTCATCTATTGTACAAGTGCCAGTTAGTCAATTTGAGTAGTTGTCGTACTCGTGTGCACTGTTGGATTGGTTGAAGAGTTCCGGGGTAATGTCCACGATGTGCGTGTGAACGGACAGCACCGCCTCTCTCACATCTCTTTTTCCTCTCTCCTGTCTCTCCCCCTCCCCCTCTCTCTCATCCCCGCCGACCCCTCGCTCTATCGTCGACGTCGTGTTCACCTGCGCGTGGCGTCTCGACAGCTGTCAATTTCAAATGGCAATGTTATTCATACTCAAAAGCAGAGGTAGGTAGCAGTGAATTTTCGTCGCTTTCGGATACTTCGGTAATGTAATGCTATTCTATCAAGAGACCCTTTGTTTTGTGCTTGGATCTACAGTTTAAGGTGTTAAGGAGGGCCTCTTTCAACATCTCTGAGTAAAGTGTCAAGTAGGCTAACCGCCATTGAAAGTCACCGGGTAAATTCAATGTAATTGAACAAGACACTCGTAACATTTACTCGCCAATTAGCTTTACTTGAAAAGTAACTGCTCAACATTTTACTTGTACGCAGACGAAGTCGCGGGCGCCAGCTAGTAGTATAATAGAAGTAAATTGATAAAAACACTTGATCATTGAATACGATTTATTGAGCACAATATTTCAAATTTACATTGAGGTCATTCTGTTGTTTCGGGACAGCAGAGTATTTGGTGTAACAGGTAATATCTTATGCAGCGCCAATACGACCGGCAGAGGGCGCACAGCGTCCAACCTTTCAGCGACTTCGTTCCCGGGGCCGAGTGTTCCCGAGGGTTACCGAGACCATTAACGCTACGCGTTCGTCGCGACGATGCCCTTATATTCTTTGCCTCAGAATAGAACTGGAATTGAACACATTTTCACTCCCACATTACAAATGGTCGACAAGCTGACGGTACACTTGATGGTAAGTGGCCACCGTCGCCTATAATACAAACTACAAATTTACAAAGTTAAAAATGTAGCGTAGAATGAATGTTCACCTATTATTGTATACGCCCACTCAAGATTTGCCTGTCCCTGTCTTTTGTATGGAATTGAGTGAAAGAGAGAATGAACATTAGTCAGTCCTTTTCGTAGATCAAAGCAGTGTTCGGAACCTAAGTGTATTCAAAATGCGACGACAATGACAAGAAAAATGTCAGAGCCCATTACCCCATCCCTCCCTTATCTCTTATCCTTAATCCTTCTATGGTCGGCAGCGCACTTGTAGCACTTATGGCGTTGCTTGTGTTATAGGCAACGGTAGCCACCTACCATCAAGTGGACCGTCAGCCTGTCTGTCGACCTTAACATAAAAAAAAATGTTACCAACGAGAATCGGATCTTGCAAGTGGAAACGGTCGACGGGATCCACCGCACCCGACACGGACGCCGTGCCACTGGACTCCAATTTGGGATGGCTGTAACGCGCCCAAGGGAATATTGTAACAATATGACACGGTGTCATCTGTTGTACAATAGGACACGGTGTCATCTGTTGTACAATAGGACACGGAGTCATCTGTTGTACAATATGACACGGTGTCATCTGTTGTACAATAGGACACGGAGTCATCTGTTGTACAATATGACACGGTGTCATCTGTTGTACAATATGACACGGAGTCATCTGTTGTACAATATGACACGGAGTCATCCGTTGTACAATACGACACGGTGTCATCTGTTGTACAATATGACACGGTATCATCCGTTGTACAATATGACACGGTGTCATCTGTTGTAGGTACAATATGACACGGTGTCATCTATTGTACAAGTGCCAGTTAGTCAATTTGAGTAGTTGTCGTACTCGTGTGCACTGTTGGATTGGTTGAAGAGTTCCGGGGTAATGTCCACGATGTGCGTGTGAACGGACAGCACCGCCTCTCTCACATCTCTTTTTCCTCTCTCCTGTCTCTCCCCCTCCCCCTCTCTCTCATCCCCGCCGACCCCTCGCTCTATCGTCGACGTCGTGTTCACCTGCGCGTGGCGTCTCGACAGCTGTCAATTTCAAATGGCAATGTTATTCATACTCAAAAGCAGAGGTAGGTAGCAGTGAATTTTCGTCGCTTTCGGATACTTCGGTAATGTAATGCTATTCTATCAAGAGACCCTTTGTTTTGTGCTAGGATCTACAGTTTAAGGTGTTAAGGAGGGCCTCTTTCAACATCTCTGAGTATAGTGTCAAGTCGGCTAACCGCCATTGAAAGTCACCGGGTAAATTCAATGTGAACAAGACACTCGTAACATTTACTCGCCAATTAGCTTTAATTGAAAAGTAACTACTCAACATTTTACTTGTACGCAGACGAAGTTGTGGGCGCAAGCTAGTGTCAAAATAAAGCGTATTTTCTCCAATCTTTTTTCAAAATAATGTAAAGATATTTTATACTTAGTACAAACATTTGAACAATATTTTTGGGAGCGTAAAAATATTTTTGCTGAAAAAATTATTTTACGCTCAAGCAGGCTTGGGTACGCGGGGCCCCCAATGCGTGGGGACTGAGGCCCTAGTTAACTTTACAAGTGGCAAGACCTTTACGGCGCCGGCGTTCCTACGGGCGGCCATCTTGCGATGCGGATCCGTGACGACCATCATCTTGTCCGAGTCTGACACCGTGGAAGAGTCTCGAGCGCGACTCTCGAACCTCTTGTTCAGTTCATCCAATTTGTTCATTATTATTTTATACGTCTTGCACTGATTACTCTGTCAGATACACATTAATTTTTTGAAAAATTTTTTTAGGCGCGTTGCTTTTATTATGGGGAAAAAAACTGAAAACGCTGTCACGCTCCGTGAGCGACACCCTCAGTATTAATTATAATAAAATTATAAATCGAAAGCCTGACAACTAACAGTGTGATAGCAATCCCTCTTTTTCGGAACAAGCGCTTTAAAACATCCTTTATTTATAGCTTTAAAACTCCTGAGCTCATATAACCCAAATCTTTTCAAAGTTGGAGTGAACAGGCATCTCCTGGCATCTACACGACTCGATGCTGGCCAAGAGGAAACTCATCTCTAATAAAAAAAAGATTGTTCAACGCGGACGAAGTCGCGTACGCCAGCTTGTTAATAAATTACTTTTAGGCAAATGTAAATGGACAATGACGACACGTTTGGTCTAGTGGAACCCTAGCTGTTAACCAAATAGTCGCGGGTTCGAATCCCGCTAGGGAGAAATGTTTATGTGTTAACTTGTACCGTGAGTCATGGATGTTTGTATCAATACAATTTGTATCAAGCAGGGTGGAACTAGGCGGTGCTTAGCGTGGAACTAAACGGTGCTTGGTGTGGAACTAGACGGTGCTTAGTGTGGAACTAGATGGTGCTGTGTGGAATGTGTGAAGAAAAAAATGACGAACCCGATGCTTGTCCTTTCGTCTTTCGTCGCGAGTGCTTGAAGACAGGTCGCTGCTGTCTGAAGAGTCGCGGGCCGCTCGCTTCTCCCTCGCTGGGCCGAGTGGGGCCGACACTAGGGACGAAGGGGCCACTAGAGGCTGCTTTCGCTTGGCAATCACTTCGCACAGCTGCGCTACGCGGGCGATCTGTTGCTGCTGTTCTCGTAGCGTTTGTTCGCAAGTGGTGCGGAACGCGCGCAGCGAAGTCGAAGATCGACCGCAGGCTGTCCTATACGAGGACTTCCCTGCGCTGACCCTCCTACACATCCGACTAGCTTTTTTTAATCATTATAAGGGCCTCTCTCACCATCTGTCAAGTAGGCTAACCGTCATTTAAAATCACCGGTAACCGGGGATAATGGAGCTGATATACCTTTGTTTGTACGGTAAAAGTCCCAAACATTGAAAAGAAAATAATAAAAAAATTCGTCTATCGAAGGATGCACTAAACCAAGTGCATAATTTAATAAAACATAAAATTATTTCTAAAAGTAACTAATCAACACTTTACTTGTAGTTGGTAAAAGAGATTAATTAGGTACTTTTCATGTAACGCTAATTGGCGAGTAAATGTTACTACCTATCTTGTTTCAATTTCATTCAATTTACCGTTGAGTAAATCCTACTCGAAGATGGTGAAACTCGTGCACTTTCTTACCGGTGACTTTAAATGGCGGTTAGCCTACTTGACACTTTACTCAGAGATGGTGAAAGAGGCCCTATACCTAATATTTTAGAATGAGTCAACTCCGACGTAGGTACGAATGGAGTTTACCTACTTCCTAATATAATACTTAACTATAGGCATAATTTTGAATTTTAAAATAACGCTTGTATTAATTTTACTCCTCATAAAATTTAAACTCCATTGTCATTCTAAATCCAATATTTTAGGTTCTGGGTGCGACAGGCCATAGTTAATTCCCGTAAAGACGTACCTAGGTTTAGTATTGGCAGTAAACGTGTCCGAGAGGCCCGAGTCGGCGCTGGCTACGCTAGTGGTGACGTCGCCAAGCGCCCGCGTCGCCGGCCCCACGCGTCCACCGTCGACAATTAGACGTTGCTTGCTGTGTCTAATAATAATCCGTTTTATTAAAACTAGGTACCAGGTACGCGCATAGCCTCGCTATTTTCACCCGGAATTTGGCTATCCTTTTATTATAGCTCAGGCTCTTCATTTGCAATTCCGTGCTGACAGTGACAGGTGTGGTTCAACCCTAAAGCTATACCAATATATAAAGTTAAAAAGTTTGTTGTGTACGTGCTAATCTCAGGAACTACTGAAAAATTATTTTTGTGTTGGATAGTCCATTTATAGAGGAAGGCTATAGGCTATAGAGAACGCAGACGAAGTCGCGGGCACCTCCTATACTAGTAGTATATAAAAGGCGATGTGTGTGGATATGTATGAATGTTCCCTATTTAGTCCAAAACCGCTGAACCGAATTTAATGAATCTTTTAGACAATCTTCAGATTAGTCCAGCGGGTAATCCTATGAAGTTTGGTAGCGATCGGATGCGGGCGAAGCCGGGAGAGGGTCGCTTAGTTTATACTAATATTATAAAGAGGAAAGATTTGTTTGTTTGTATAGAATAAGCTCCGAAAGTAGTGGACCGATTTGAAAAAATCTTTTACCATTAGAAGCCGACATTATCCGTGATGAACATAGGCTACTTGGGGAACATGGGGAAAATGCTTCATTCCTACGGGAAATCTAAAATAAAAGTAAATACTAGCGGCTTGGCCCGGGAGATAGCGCCATCTATCCAAATCAGGTGAAGCGACTAACTAACATGACAACTGCTTGGTGATATTTTCAGCGATCCATTCCACGGTAGATGGCGTTTTATACTTTTCAACGCGGACGAAGTCGCGACCACCAGCTAGTCTAAAATAAAAGTGACGGCATGTGGTAACAGAGTGATACGTGCAAAAGTTGGTCCGAGGGTGTCGGCGCGGCCGGTTTCACGTAGCCTCGCATGTATCTGTCCAGGTCAATGATGTCGGCCTCTACACCCTCCGACCACAAAGACCCATCCGACGACATCCTACACACAATTAACAATAAATATTACTTCCATACGTTTACGAAAATTCTGACATGCATTATTAATGCAGACGTCGACTAGGCGGAGCGCGTCGGATCGCATAATGCCTGCCTTATTTTGTATTCATCCAAAATAAGGCAGGCGTATAAGGCGTATAGGCGTATAATCTCTACTTGTATAATGTTATATGGTGCTACTAAGTATCTAGTGTCACTAGTATGTACTATTACACTTTTAAATTTGTAGGAAACCAATTCAGGAACCCAAGTACTGAACTAGTTGATCACAATACACTAAATTGATTTCTAAATCGAAGACATAGAGTTGAAAATAGATATAGGTAACGCAATATATCACCTCACTAACTTAACATTACAGGCAGTGTTGATATTCCTTCCATAAAACCATCGTGCGATGTCGAAGAAGAATAATTTTTTTTAGGCATTTATTCACCACGACGTATTACTAATACAATAAAACAATCTGTACGCAACAGTACCCGAGAGACTCGAGACGCGCGAACGAAGTGCGGGAGGTGTGTAGCGGCTGAGTCTACCAATAACGTGTCGGCACACGTTATTGGTAGACTCAGCCGCTCACGCTCGTCTATATTGGTAGACTCAGCCGCTCACGCTCCTCTGCCCCCTCAGACCTAAAAATAGAGTTCTGCGCATACCTCTTCCACATTTGCCGAGAAGTCTTAATTCTTAGCTGCGCTACCTACAATAGAATCTAAAATCTAAATTTGTTCAAACTGCGATTACATCTTCCGATTTCCTACAAATTGAATAGTGTAATAACCGATTTAATTGTACAGTCCAATCAATGGTACTAGAGCAACTATTGTACATAACCTTTCTTACCCGGGATCCACCTAGGTGAAGTACAGATGATATTTTAACTAGCTTCTTTTTAAAGGTACTGGCGATACCAAGTAGTGTCACTAGTACCATTTTATTGGTACTAGAGCAACTACATCGTTACAATTTGGAATGAGACAGCTGTTATTTACTCACTATGTGATGGCTGCAATCGGCGTGCAGTGCACTTCTGGTAGCGAACATTCATGTCACTTTCAACCGACACAACCTAAACATGTCACTCACATGTTATTAAAGTGACAGCTCGCCATGACAACTTCATAGATGTAAACCTATTTGGTGTGTCGTCAAGGAGTTTTGCTAATAAATATCTGGTGTACAGTGGGTGTAGGAATATTCATTCATTTCTTTTCTTTATCAAGTCATAGACTCTTAGTACCTTTTGCAACTTAGGAAGAGAACTACATATTTTATTAGAAATGAAATTTTGACGAGACTGATGACATTACCCTGGCGGGGATTTTTTTTAAATCTTGTATGTGTTTTTTATGGTGTTTTAAAGCTAAATTAGTTAGGAATGGTTGTTAGCTTTATAAAAATATAGTTTTTATGTCTAGGAAATCCATTCACAATTAATTTTATAAACATTAACATTTATAACACATTTTGAAATGAACTAGAGTCATAAACATTACAAAATCTAACCTATTTTGTTACCAGTCGTACTTTATAACATTCCGGAACCTAACCTAACCTATTTGTTTCCAGTGCAAGTAAGTATTGTAACACATTTTGTAATAAGCGCACAATTGTTATGTTATTATGTTTTAAAATGTTTATAAAAATAATAGTACATGAATTTCCTATGCATAAAAACTACATTTTAATAAAATTAATAACCATTCCTAACTATTTTAGCTTTAAAACACCATAAAAAACACATACAAGATTCAAAAGGCAACCCCTCTGGCGCAAGCAAACGTCGACTTTACGGTGACGAACCTTTTGTTACCCCGACTGTACCAGCATTACTTCAGCCAAGGCTAATTTTGCTCAATGAGCGTTGACGTACTCGCCAACTTTCTTGTTTTGAGTATTTTTTGTACATGTTCTGTTTTGCCAGCTTTTGTAGGCATTCGTATTTAATATTATCATTTCGACAACTATTAAACTATTAAATTATGAATTTAATTAATTTCTTAATAATATGTATTAACTTTTAGAAAAATATGCAGAATTTGGAATATTTCGCCACTGGTACAGGTACAGGTTGCTTAAAAAAAACATCGATTTTTTTCCACTATTATAGAAAACTTTTTTTTTATAGAAAAAGGAACCTTTAGCAACAAAACTACAATAATCTATAAAGAAACAAAAAACCACAAAAATACTCTATTCGAGCATCTCATCCGAACAAAAAAAAACTACGCCATCTGTTAACATTTTAACTATTGACGCAATTAAATTTAAAGCTTATTATGAACCAAGAAGTACGTAATAATTCGAGTAGATGGCGCTTATTTTATACAACTAAATGTCACTGAGGGTGTCGGTCACAAAGAGTGACAGATTGGGAATATCTTGTTTTAAAATGAAAACAAACATGGTGTTAGGGCAAGTTATTTTATTATTACAATATGAATTAGGAAATTACATTCGAGATATTGTTATGATAACCAAGTGAGCAGCGGACTCGAGACAAATTGGTGCCTATTTCATTACCCTTGAGCTTTCCACTCGAGGACGGGGAATCCCCCATTTATATAGTGATGTGCCGCATTCGACATTTTTAGCGCAACTTCTATTAATATTTTTTTCATTTTTGAAAATCAATTCAATGATCTCAATATACAAAAATCACGAAAGATGGGAAACAAATATTTTTCTCACTAAAAAACAAAGCGTCAACTCGGCACATCTTAACAAAAAAATGTTTGTATACAGAAAAAACAATTGTAAATACAAGAGAAAACATCAAAACAAAAACATATTCACGTTTTTCAATCACTTCAAAGATATAATAGGCTATTTTTTGGCTATTGAAAAGAGCAAAATACATATAAATGTCGCCTTGTGACGTCACTGTATAGCTTTTATAAAATTTGACGTCAGATTTTTTTAAAAAAATGCGAGTTTAGAGTTGTGCTTGTAACAATTTATAATTTTAGCAAAATCAAATAGCCCACCATAAATTTATTATAACAAGAAAACTATCACGTTGAGCATATTAAGCATAAGTTGATATTATATATATTTGAATATTAAACAGTACAGTCGGCCACGTAATTCTGTTTTTGACCATATCTTCACAGAGATTAAATTTTTATATTTTCACGATTTACTAAAAAAAATAAACAATTATAACTATAAAAAAACACAAAACATGATTTAATTTGATACATATTTTTTTCTAAATATAATAAGACAATCAATTTAATGGAAATTATTTTTTTTCTTACATAATTAATATAATTTAATAACACAATAGAAAATAATTTCAAAGAAAAATTTAATTAATTTCTCTCAATATATGTAATAGATAGACAACCATTCCGATTTGAGAGTAGGTACTTGGCAATTATGTGGCCGACTGTACTTTTTACGTATTGTTAGGACAAATATTTGAGCACACGAGTACGAATTTGAATATATATTTTTTATACGACGATTTAAAAAATAAAATGTACTGCGTACTAGATTAGATTGCACTTTTCGTACACTTAAGTACTGTTTGTAACTTGTACTTATAAATAAATAAAAAATTTAAAAAAAAAAGTTTTATTTTTTATTTATTTATAATCTTGAAAAGACGTTATTCCGAGAGATGGAAGGCAATTGAAAAAAAGTGATGATAATATATGTACATATAAAAATCTATCACTCGCTCGACATAGCTAAAGGATCAAACAATTTATTCGTATACAATGGTATATTCGAATTCGTTTGATATATTATTATAATATACAATTATACATATATAATAATCTCAAAGCAAATATCACTATATAGTAACGTATACGTATTCACGTAAAAACACACTCATATTGTGTACACAACACAGTCACAGTTCCGTAGCATATTCTTGTATTTACATCGAAGTACTACAAGTGTGGATTTCGCGTGACAAACGCCAAAGCGGCACATGAAAAGTACGCCTAAAACGGAATCATGACGGAGTCAATGGTGAAAGGTAGCAACGACCAACTTCTACTATTCATTTTAAATTCTGATGCGTTGACGTAAAGACGCATTTTTGACAGATGTTTGGTTGGTTTAAAATGACATATGTTTGGTTTGTTTTAAATGACATACGTTTGGTTGGTTTTAAATGCCACATGTTTGGTTGGTTTTAAATTACGTATGTTTGGTTTGTTTTAAATGTCACATGTTTGGTTGGTTTTAAATTACGTATGTTTGGTTGGTTTTAAATGACATACGTTTGGTTTGTTTTAAATGACAGAAGTTTGGTTGGTTTTAAATGACATACGTTTGGTTGGTTTTAAATGACATACGTTTGGTTGGTTTTAAATGACATATGACAGAGTTGATGCTCTACTCATAATATGTCACTTTTAAATGTTCCATAAAGTTCCTATATAGTGTTTTGTATGCAATGCGAAATCCATACTTTAGTACATTGATGTTCACTTAGTAAACTTTCTCTAGTACGCCAGTACATTATATTTTTTATATTTTTTATTATATATACTATATAACGATAGATTTTTGTTGCAGCAGCAAAAACTTCATACACTTTTTAGAATGTACAAAAAACGATTTTTTTTTAATAAAAAAAAAAACAAACACATATTATTATATTGTAACAGCCTGTATAACGAATCACACATATTGCACTTGCAAAAATTAAAAAAAAATACTACTCTCAACGTTCATTTAATTTAAAAATAATTAATTATGTAAATCATAAATGTATAACTTAAAACAATAATTTGTCGTGTTTACACATTAAATGTACACCTCATTTGGCTTCCGTTCAGTTAATAATTAATTAATAATGATAATAATAATAATATTAAAGCTTTAATAATTGTTTAATTAATATTTAATTTAAAGAGAAAACTAATCGTCGTCCGCGGGCGACTCTTTGCGTCACTGCGAATTCGCCAACTCGTCCATTCGACATCTGCGAGTTTGGAGAGACTTTGTTAAGGGGGAGCTCTACAAAGAGGAAATATATGTTTGTTTGTTTGTATTGAATACGCTCCGAAAGTAGTGGACCGATTTGAAAAATTCTTTTACCATTAGAAGCCGACATTATCCGTGATGAACATAGGCTACTTTTTACTGCGGGAAAATACTTAATTCCTACGGGAAAACGGGTAATAGGACAACGGGTAGTAAGACTTATCCTTCTGTACTTAACTTCTTTTCTTTTTCACATAACTCCTAAACGGCTGAACCTATTGGGTTGAAATTTTTTTTTTATATGACTATTTCCTGGTTTCCTGGATGATTTAAAAATACAATTGGACCCGGTAGGTGGCGCTGCTGTCGCTATGTCAACGTCAACTACTAAACATCTTCCATGGTATGTATGGTTTCACAGACGCGAATGTATTACATTTTGATGATAACGTTAGGCGGACGAAGTCGCGTGCTACAGCTGGTATTAGTTAATTATAATTTTATACCTGACAGCCATTTCGGCGACCTCGAGGCTCGGATAGTCCAACTCCTTCACTAGGCACAGCACCGCCGATAGCAGGTTCGAATTCTGAGCACATTTATTACATCGGTCAACAAAAAAAAAAAAAAATTTTTTTTTTAATTTCTGTTCTAATGCTTTTAAATAGTTACATTTTAATTTTTAACTTTTAAAGTTTACTTTTGGCTGATTTATGACGATAAGTAAGATACAAACATATTAATTTTTGAACTTAATTTTTCCCTTATTTTACATAATTATTTCCTGTTTACATATTTTACAATAGTTACATACAGTTTTTGTGTTCAACAAAAACTATGTATGAATGTATCATTTGTCTTAAAAAAATAAAAAAAAAAATAATGCTCTAGTTTCTACAAAAGCAAATTTTGATCAAAAAAAATTTATTTATTCCCTTATTATTAACATGGAAGAAATGAAAATTTAATATGCAGAAGCCAAACCCGAAAATGTATTGGCTACAGTGGCTCACCCTGGTGACGGGCCGCCTGGTGAAGCCGCGGTGCTCGCTCATCACCGCCGACGGATACTCCGCCCGCTCCCGCTCCCGCTCGCGCTCGCGCTCCCACTCGCACCGCGCCCCGCCGCTGTACGACTCGCATCTGTCGTGCGGACAGTCGATTAAGGTTGACGAACAACATCCGCGGCTATACACGGAAACGGACGCGGACTTTTAATAGAAAGTTCCGCGTGGATTTTATTGCAGATGCGGATGTCTAGATCTAGGCGAAAGTTCCGCAAAGGCAAAAGTTCCGCATTGATTTTGTTGCACATGCGGATGTCTAGATCAAAATAAAAGTTCCGCATTAGCGAATATATCCGCAAATGCAAAAGTTCCGCATTGATTATTTCACATGCGGATGTCCAGATATCTATGCGAGAGTTCCGCATTAGCAAATATCCGCAAACGCCAAAGTTCCGCATTGATTATTTCACATGCGGATGTCCAGATATCTATGCGAGAGTTCCGCATTAGCAAATATCCGCAAACGCCAAAGTTCCGCAATGATTATTTCACATGCGGATGTCCAGATATCTATGCGAGAGTTCCGCATTAGCAAATATCCGCAAACGCCAAAGTTCCGCATTGATTATTTCACATGCGGATGTCCAGATATCTATGCGAGAGTTCCGCATTAGCAAATATCCGCAAACGCCAAAGTTCCGCATTGATTATTTCACATGCGGATGTCCAGATATCTATGCGAGAGTTCCGCATTAGCAAATATCCGCAAACGCCAAAGTTCCGCATTGATTATTTCACATGCGGATGTCCAGATATCTATGCGAGAGTTCCGCATTAGCAAATATCCGCAAAAGCAAAAGTTCCGCATTGATTATTTCACATGCGGATGTCCAGATATCTATGCGAGAGTTCCGCATTAGCAAATATCCGCAAATGCAAAAGTTCCGCATTGATTATTTCACATGCGGATGTCCAGATATCTATGCGAGAGTTCCGCATTGATTATTTCACATGCGGATGTCAAGAGATCAAAGTATAAGTTCTGCATCCGCTGAATGTCTCATTGTTACTCTAAGGGCCACTGTTCCGCGGCGGCGTAGCTTCAGAGACGCGTATTCGTCATTATTCGCCCTGGCGACGCCGCATGTTATACGCCGGGGCGTACATACCTACAGCGTACGACGACCCTAACAGTGTTAAATACCTCTCCGGCCTCTCGTAGTACGAGTCGTGGAAGTGTTGCTGCGGCGGTTGCTGCTGGTGCCCGCCTCCGTTCCCGCTCGCGCCCGCGCTCCCGCTGCCGCGCTCGTATCGACACTCGCCGTTTGTCGAGTAAGCGTACTCCTGCGCACACAAAACACATATGCGAATCGACAATCGGTGGACAAACAACAATAGTAATCATTTTTGATTAATTACTAGCCGGTGCTCGCGACTTCGTCCGCGTATATAGAAAAGTATAAAACGCCATCTGCCGTATTTTGAATAGATGGCGCTATCTTACTTTTATTTTAGATTTCCCGTAAGAATGAAACATTTTTCCCGCAGTAAAAAGTAGCCTATGTTCATCACGGATAATGTAGGCTTCTAATGGTAAAATAATTTTTCAAATCGGTCCACTACTTTCGGAGCCTATTCTATACAAACAAACAAATCTTTCCTCTTTATAATATTAGTAAGTACGGATAATACCTTAACGCTTTGCGCCGAGAGCGAATGTCGCAGCGACTGGTCGTCCGGCGACCGGACGGACGACGTGCGATACTAAAATAAAGATACACACACAAGTACAGTCTATTGACACATTCAAAAGTGCAAAACAACTGTACACTCAAACAAAACCATTGATCCTAGAAAATAAGATGAGACCGTTCAAGCATTAATTTGCTTCGAGCGCGATAATACTCACGTCGTAGTGCGAGCGCGTCATGGCGGAGCCGGGGTGCGCGGGATGCGCGGGGTGCACGGGGTGCGCGGGGTGTGTCGCGGGGTGCTCCAGTCGCCCGTCGCTGTCGCGCCGCGACGGCGACAGCGGACACTGGACAGACAATATTCACTTTAGACGGTATGTGCGACTACTAATTCTAAAGATAAGGTGATCTTCGAGTGACTTCGAGAGTACAAAACGAGGAAACTTTCTGTGTATTATATATTTTTTTATTTTTATAAAAAAGTAGTGCATTTAAAACAAGCACGCGTGACGTCACGCGTTATGGGTTAATATGTCGCTATCTAATTACATATTATTATTAAAACTTTGACTGCTTGCTTGGATAACATTAAACAACATGTTCATCATAGCAATATTGTAAAGGTAACAAAATGAAGTATGTACATAATTTTATTTCTTCCTATCATATCATACCTTTTATCGCATATTGTAATATTAATTCGGGGGCGAAAATGCCTCCGAGGCACGCATGCCTCGTATTGTCACCTACTGTTTATATGATGCACGTATTCCTCGTATTGTCACCTGTCGCTTGTATTTGTCACCCATTGTTTATATGATGCACGCATACCTCGTATTGTCACCTACTATTTATATGAGGCACGCATTCCTCGTATTGTCACCTGTCGCTTGTATGAGGCATAAGTGCCTCTTATTGTTACCTGCTGTTTATACGTGCCTCGTATTGTAGTAACCCACTGTTTATATGATGCACGCATTCCTCGTATTGTCGTTGGTTTCGTTTAACCAGTGGGTGACAATACGAGGCATGCGTGCCTCACGCTGTCACCTCCCGCTCGTACTAGACACTCACCTGCGGATGCTCCAGCCTCGCGTTGTCGCCAGCGGCCGGCTTGACAGACTCGACTCCGCCCTCCGAACTGTCGCTGCCCTGTTTGTTTGTGCGCGTGCACAAACACACGCCAATTATATCGGTGTTAGTATCGTTATACACACACGCACACACAACACACACAAAGACAAAAAAGCGGCTCATCAGTTTCGCGTTTAGTTTTGTTGAAATACAAGCGAAGCGTTGGACACTACTCGAAGAATGAGAACGCTCTTCTGGCAATTCGCAAATTAGTTAGACTATATTTTATAACATTGTAATACATATATTTTTATTTAATATAGAGCGAATTATATATTTCGATTTTTATTATTAACATATTAGTATTTACGCCATATGGGCGACCTTAACATAATAATGAATAAGAAATCTCGAAATCCGCGCGAGACTTTTAGTATGATTATTTTTTAACACCATTTTCAGTTTTAGTAAAGGTTTATGGGACACAATATGGGTAACTCTATTGAAAGCAAGCCCGACGAATTATTTCATTAATATAGCAACGTGTGACCGTTGATGGTATGTTCACCTGATCGGCCCTGGTGGCATGTGGTGGGTTCTGCTGCGGGGGCGTGTAGTAGACCGCGTTGTCTCGCTCCGGTGACGAGTCTCGAGACGGTCTCTGCGGGTAATCCCCGTACTCGTACGACTCCTGGAAGCGAAATTACAATCCGCTGTTTCACTAATTTTAGAAAATCGTTTAAAATTATTTTTTGTCACATAATATGTATAAGCGCACTACGTTAATATTTTCGGCAGATCTACTGTATCTATACTAATATTATATAGAGGAAAGATTTGATTGTTTGTTTGTATTGAATAGGCTCCGAAAGTAGTGGACCGATTTGAAAAATTCTTTTGCCGTTAGAAGCCGACATTATCCGTGATGAACATAGGCTACTTGGGGAACATGGGGGAAAATGCTTAATTCCTACGGGAACACGGGTAATAGGACAACGAGTAGTAAGAATCCTTCCATACTCCATACTTATCTTTGTCACATTACTTCTAAACGGCTGAAACGATTGGGTTGAAATTTTGTATGTCTATTCCGTTTCCATGTTTCACAGACACGAATGTATTATATTTTATAAAGTTAAGCGGACGAAGTCGCGTGCAACAGCTATTTATTAATAAAAATCAATGTTAAAGTTTAAATTTCCAAAGCCGCGCCAAAAACGCTCTCTCTGTAATGGCGATCGTGTTTAATACGTGTGACGTCACACGCCAGTAAACAACTCAATGTTATGTCAATGTTAACTCAGTGCGGAAGTAATGTTTACTAGCGTATGACGTCATCAGAGTTGCAACTAGTCACAGGGCGTTCCGGCGCCAAGATCAAATTTCAAAATGTATGATTTTTTCATATACTTTGTAAAAAAAAATACATAATTTAGCTTAAAATAAAGCGGCATGTGTTTTTTTACGCTATTTTCTGATAGGATTAACCACAATTTGCAGTATATTTTAAATCTTGTCAAATAGCCAATTAAACGCGTATTTTTTTTTTAAATTTATGTTTCTATGTTTGTTACCTCATAACTTTCGATTGGGTGAAACGATTTTGATGATTCTTTTTTTTATTTGAAAGCCGGTGCTTCCCGTGTGGTCCCATTTCAATTTGGTCCAGTTCTAACAATGGCATCCGTGAGAAAATACCACGAGACGGTTTCAAGTCTGTTTATTTTTTTAGTTAAAAAGAGTTATTTGAAGGAAGGAAGAAGAGAAGGAAGAAAGAAAGAGATAATATTAGTATCACATCCATACTAATGTCTGTCTGTTCGTTATTTAATACTTGAATTGACCACACTACACACCTGCTGAACATACTCCTCCTCGTCCCTCTGCCGAGTGTCTTGCTCCTCCCCCTCCTCCTCCTCCTCGTCGTCGTGAGGAATGTGATGCCCGCGACGCATCGCCTCGTGCAGCTCCTCCGCGTGGACCGCCACGTTGTCCAGCTTCTCCAGGTTCGGCAGGTTCCTGAGCACCGTCAGCCGGTACTCCGGGTGCTGGGTGCACGGGTTCTCGTCGAGCCACAGGTGGGTCAGGTTGGGCAGGTGGCGCAGGTGCCTGATCTCCGCCAGGTCTCGGATCTCGTTCTTGCGCACGTACAGTTCGCGGAGACGCTGGCAAGACGCGAACTCGCCCAGTGTGCGTATTTTGTTTATGCTGAAATATTCGTTTTAAAAAAAACATCTATATCTATACTAATATTATAAAGAAGAATATTACCCCCTTCCCTTCCTTATCCCTTATCCTTAATCCTTCTATGGTCAGCAGCACACTTGTAGCACTTATGGCGTTGCTTGTGTTATAGGCGACGGTAGCCACCTTCCATCAAGTGGACCGTCAGCCTGTCTGTCGACCTTAACATAAAAAAAAAAAAAAAAGAAATATTTCATAGTTTGTTTGTTTGTATAGAATAGGCTCCGAAAGTAGTGGACCGATTTGAAAAATTCTTTTACCATTAGAAGCAGAAATTATCCGTGATGAACATAGGCTATTTGGGGAACATGGGGAAAATGCTTCATTCCTACGGGAAATCTAAAATAAAAGTAAACACTAGCGGCTTGGCCCTGGAGATAGCGCCATCTATCCAAATCAGGTGAAACCTCGCAGAGATATATTATTTCGATGGGTGAAACGATTAACATGACAACTGCTTGTTGATGTTCCACGGTAGATGGCGTTTTATACTTTTCAACGCGGACGAAGTCGCGTGCAACAGCTAGTAATTTCGTTGTTCTTCAATGCTCTTTGATATGAAGTAATTAAAATATCAGCTATCGATCAGTCGGGTTGTCCAGTAAAAGAAAGTTTATTAGTTTCAACTAAGGCTTTTTTTCCGTGCTAAGTAATACATTAGTTTTATTTTTCTTAGGTGTTAAAACACTTATTCAAACTCTCAAAACAAGAAAAAAAAAATTTTCTTCATTAACTAAAAATTGTCAGTCAGATAGAGCTGCGTTCCTTTCATCTCTAAATGGAAGCGATTGGTCAATGGCGAGAAGCGGCGCGATGCCATTGGCCATTGGGCAACGCTTGCGGTCGCGCCACGCTCTGATTGGCCGCGGCCTTGTCCCAACCGACACTGATAGGTTGAGTGTACACACCTGAAAGCGAGCACCTCCACGTTCGGCATCCGTTGAAGCAAACTCACGTCCGACAGCTCGGCGCCCCTGAAACACATTGTTAAAATTACTATTAATTTATCATAATAATATGTTATACTAAACGAAGAATTCTTGTATGCCGCGACGATCTCACAAACGGCTCTAACGATTTTGACGAAAATCTAGATTTTAGGGGTTTTTTAAGTCTAAAAATCGATCTTTCAGGGTCTAATCTTTGTGAAAATTCGTTTTAGGTAGTTTTTTTTAATGGGACGCTTGCTACAGCTAACGCCATCTAACGCCGAGCGAGCGAACTTAATACTTCTACCCTAGTTACTTGATAACAGATGGCGTTTGGACCGGATACCCCGAAATCGATCTGTCAGGGTCTAATCTTTGTGAAAATTCGTTTTAGGTAATTTTTTTAATGGAATGGCTACTTACCGCTTACTCGTTTTATAATATTTTTAATTGTTAATTCAATTAGTATTCTTGAATTTTTTTCTATAATGTTTCATAGACTTTGTTTCTTACATGTAAAAAAAATTAATACGCTCGGTCCAGTCTAGTGAACTCCTAAACTACTGAACCGATTTCGATAAAACTTCGTGACTATGTATGTGTAATTCGGTCCAACTTAAAAGATGGGATAGTTTTTATTTTGAACTCGAGCGAAGACGAGAGCGTGTATCTAGTATAGATATACCAAAAGTTTCTTCGATCTTTTATAAATATAGTTAAAACTATTGAGTGGTGCTGGTGGGATTAAATTTTTAATGTAGATTATAGATACCTATAATACCTACATAATTATTATAATTATAATAGCATCAAACTTTATTCTTCGATTTCATTAACATCATTTTTCTCAATTATTGCCTCCAACAACCTATTCAAGTAAATATTCAAAGACCCATTCATAATAATGTCAACAATCACCTCCTTCGTATCGTATTATAAGCCCGTACCAAGACCAACTGTACTGGCACAACTTGAACCATTGAATGAATATGCAAAAGCCACCTTCATGCATTGATAATAGGGTTCAATTTGCAACGTCACCGGCTAATGGTGTTTCGCGGTGATGTCGTGACTTCGTTTTATGGTTGTTTGATTAGTTTGAGTGGTGTGCGGTGTGTGCGGAGGGATCGCTCTCTGGTTCAACCTGTCGCACTTATAATAAATTATTATAAACTGGCTGTTGCACGCGACTTCGTCCGCGTAACTTTATAAAATATAGAGTACTATAGCGGGCCGCCTACGGCTTGGCGTGGATTTTTTTTTGCAAATCTATATTTCATTAAAAATGAATGCCTAAATGTGTTGCTAAGCGCAAAACTCGACAACGGCTGGACCGATTTAATTTTGTCTTCACTCATGGATAGAGGGATAATCAGAGAAGGTTTTTACGTAAAAAAAATGCACCCGGGGCGAAGCCGGTTCTACTAAGTTAAATGTAACTATCAAATGATCAGACATGGTCGAAATAAAGAGTTCATTATTATTATTATTATTATGTATGTATTTATCTATTCTCTTAATTAATTTTTTTTTGTAATTTATATAAAAAAATATTATAAAAAACTTAAACCTAGACTGCCTAGAGGCGAGCCTCTTTACGACGCTCGATTCTCGACTTCAACTTATAAGTACATATTGAGAAAGACAAGATTTCAAGTTGTTTTTTTAAAAATTAAAACCCCCACCCTGGTTTGTGCATAAGTGTGTATATTTTGTAAAAAAATAGCACCGATCAAAAACAACACTAATGGCGAATATTTGCTAGTTAAATGGGAAGGTCGATTCTATATTGGTGAACTCTGAACTGAACGCTCCACTCCCTCAACCGTGAGTCACAGAGTTGAGTCACCCGGGAGTTGGGAGGCACTGACCTCGGCCACCGCCGTTTCGATTCGAGCAAATTGAGTGAATCCAGTCGAGACATTCACGGAACGGACGGAGACAATGTCAAGTCTCTGAATCACTTTCATTGTTAGAAAAAAAAATCAGTGGCACTCCGGGAGTGCCGACAGTTACGTCGAAACTTGAACAATTTTATTATGTGTGTGTATTTTTTATATACGTCAGGAAAGTACATAGGCACTTATACCTATACAGAGGTGTCGGTTACACGGTTACAGTTCGCGAGTTCAATGATTTTCCCATCTCAAAATTTTTTCTATTTTTTTTTAAATATCTGTTCGCATTGATGTAGTTATTTCAAAGTTTTCGCAAGGATGTAGGTATTATTACGTAATATATTCTAGTTTCAGTGGTATTGTGTAGGAGCGCAATATCTGAAAATATACAGGGGTGTCGGTTACAGGGTTACGTTACGGTAACATGTCGCGAGTTCAATGATTTTTTTTCCCATCTCAAAAATGCCCAACGGGCCTAAAGAAGTTTTCACTTCAATAATAGTAAGGAGCAATAATAGTTACAATAATAATAATAAAGTAGTATGTAGTAAATAATATCCTGCGGCGGCAAGTCGTAATTTGAAATCCATAATACGTAGACAGTCACCGGCGTACCTTATAGTACTTTCTCGCGGCATCGGGGATCGATTGCGGTGACATTTAGCTTGGCGTGTCAAATTTCAATAATATGATGAGAGTAGTAGCGAAAGCGTCCTACGTTAAGTCAATATTTACTTTTCTATTATATAGCGCCTCTTTCACCAACTGTCAAGTAGGCTAACTCACTAACTGTCATTTAAAGTCACCGGTAACCGGAGATAATGGAGCTGACACCTAACGGTAAAAGTCCCAAACATTGAAAAGAAAATAATAAAAAAAAATCGCCTATTTCTAAAAGTAACTAATTAACACGTTACTTGTAGTTGGTGAAAGAGGCCATATTTAAATATGGCGATAGTTATAGTTAGTATGGGCTACTAATACGATAGTACAGTAACTATACGCAATATAATATAAAAACATAAATACGTACATACATTAACTATACATATGAATAAATAAACATGTTTCATCCAAATCAATGGTGCTGATTTTTTTTTTTAATAATAAAAAACTGTATGTCAACGCGGACGAAGTCGCAGGCGCCACCTAGTTAATTAATATTTTTCAAAGAACTAACGTCCTCCCCTGTGGACGACGTTGGTTCTTCCGTAGGGGGGTTGGTGATAATGCGTTAACATATTAACATAATTATATAGGTAAGCAATATTGAAAGAATGAAAAGAAGCGAGTCACGTCGGTCGAAGGCCGCGACCGCGACCAAGATAGCTGCCGCGCACTGACTGCGCCCACCTCGTTTCAATAAACCAAATATGGGACGATTAATCTTTTATTAGCTACATCGTAAAACCAATGAATCTACGCATTAAAGGCATCAAAAAACCACTAACTATCTAGATAACGTAAATAAATAATATAGTAGAGTAGTTTGAAATTAGTTAGTAACTATGCTTCGTCGAGAACCACTCTATCCATTGGTGAAAGCAGCATGAAAATCGGTGCAGTAGTTTTTGAGATTATCGCGAAATTTATCATTTGTAAGGACAACCAATGTTACTCCCTGATAATGTAATTTAAAGTGTATAGGTAAAAGAATTTTCAAAATTGGTCCACTAGTTTTCAATTTTTTTTCAATCCAGTTGTTTATTCAGTTTTAATTATAATCACTAGACTGGTTGACCGAGCTTCGCTTGGGCCAATGAAAGTCTATAAAACATTATAGATAAAAGTCCAAAAATACTAATATACTTGAAAATAAAAAAGGAGCAAGCGGTATTACTTTTGAAAAACTACCTAAAACACATTTTCTCGAAGATAAGACTGTGACAAATCGATTTCTAGACTTGAAAAACCCCTAACCCTAGATTTTCGTCAAAATCGTTAGAGCCTTTTGCGAGATCGTCGTGACATACAACAATTATTCCTCGATTAGAATTATAAGATCTTATAATTTTAGCCACCTTCCATTGTAGGGGAAAGTAGAAGCTATGTTATGGGCTACGTTTATAAAGCTAAGCTGACGAAGTCGCGTGCAACAGCTAGTGGAAAATAAGTGAATTTTGTGTACAAATCTCACACTTATGATTCACATTTCTGCCCACACTAACTTAACTACGCTAATCAAATAAACAATGTGAGGTCATCGCAAAATAACATCGTACACAATCGTCTTAATAAGGAACACCTTATCTATTAAAGAATTTTTAAAGATATTATGGACTAATCATTACAACTTTTTTCACAATTTACCCTTTGGCCGCCAGTGTCGGATTTATCCGACAATTATTTTCGTGTCCATTTCGCCAGAGTCGTAAAAAATCCTCTACTTGTATAATTTTTATTTTTTAATGAGTTTGAGTTGCTTTCTCTTAAAAAATATATTAAAAAATACCTATTAGTTTGTTTGTTTGAATTGAATAATGTCAAAACTACTGCACCGATTTGAAAAATTCTTTCACTGTTGGGAAGTTACATCATCAGCGAGTAACATAGGTTATAATTACATACAATATTAATAAAGTCCTCCGTTGCGTATGTCTGTCTGTCTGTCTGTCTGTTCGTGATAAACTCAAAAAGTACTGCACCAATTTTCGTGCTGACTTCACCAATGGATAGAATGGTTCTCGGGGAAGATTTTGGTAAGTATATAATTTACAAAGTTATGCATGCTTGGTCGCGGGCAGCAGCTAGTATAGTAATAAAAATCCTATGTTTATCACACTCTCACAAAAGAAATTGATTTGCTTTTGATGATGAAAAAAACTGATTGCTAATTGCCTATGTTATTATGTAGAAGAGACAAATTTATGTGATAACATTGAGATGAATTGACCTAACTCACTTAGAGAGGTTCACCTACTCAATATAGTACTGAACAGCTGATAGGTAAGGTAGTCAAAAGAAATGCGTAAGAAAATAGTGAGTAGTACACTTGACTCGGAGATCACATTGCTGTAAGGGGAAAGAAAATCTATACCAATATTATAAAGAGGAAAGATTTGATTGGTTGTTTGTTTGTATAGAATAGGCTCCGAAACTACTGGACAGATTTGAAAAATTCTTTTACCATTAGAAGCCGACATTATCCGTGATGAACATAGGCTACTTTTTACGGCGGGAAAATGCTTCATTCTTACGGGAAAACGGGTAATCTATAGGACAACGGGGTAGTAAGAATTATCCTTCCGTACTTATCTTTTTCACATAACTTTTAAACGGCTGTACCGATTGGGTTGAAATTTTATATGGGTATTTCGATGATTTCCTGGATGATTTAAAAATATAATTGGACCCGGTAGGTGGCGCTGCTGTCGGTATGTCAACTACTAAACGGCTTGACCTATTGGTTTTTTTTTTTTTTTCTGTGTAGGAGGAAATTAGCTTAGCTTTGCATCAGTATGCCCGACTCCACTGGGACTCCAGTGACCTACGGACCAAAACCTCCCCCTATTCCTCTGGCAACCCTTTCGGTAGGCTAGAGGCATTCCTTCGAATGAGCTATTGGGTTGAAATTTTGTATGTGTATTTCGATGTTTTCACAGACACGAATGTATTATATTTTATAAAGTTACGCGGACGAAGTCGCGTGCAACAGCTAGTAATTAATAAAATTATAAAGCACTTCCGAGACAGGTCAAATGGATTGATTCAAACATGTAGATTTTGGTTTGAGTCAAACCAATTTGATCGTTTGTGCGGTTGGTTTGACAAACATTTACGTGTTTGAAGCTCGTTTGATGGAAATTTATATTTTGGTTGTTTGAAGCGTTTGAAGCGCCGTTTGAACGTTTCTGTTTAACACTATCTCAAACAGTTTCATCAAACATTAGGATAAAATCAAACCGTTTGACCGTCTCTGAGACCATTAAGATAAGTCATCACTCACCAGCAATTCAACTTCTTTATTGCAGACAAATCCGATTGCTTGGAGCGTGCAATCACCATCTCTTCCGTGAGACGAGCCATCGTCACTACACTTCACTTAACTGTATTAAAATTTTCAACTAATATATAAATGTAACATTATGATTTAAAAAATCAAAATTTACGCACAGCTTTTATTTTTATTTTCACATAAATGATGAGCGTGAGAGGCGAACACCAACAAAGCATAAGGAACGGATAATCTCATAGTAAATAATTATTTATGTTATATCCTTTCTATTCTTCCTTCCACATTGAGTTCACTTGTTCACTTCAAGCGACCATCGCCTATCAAACCATTACAAAACAAAATCCAAATTGCAACATAAGGCAAAACCTGGCAAAACATTTTTTTATTTGATTGACTGACTTGACTTGACAATGACAAAACCACATCACATATGGTGTTATTAGTGTTGCCAACAAACTAACTAAATAATAATTGTTGGTTGGTTTGGTTGTGTAATTAGAAAAAAAGAGTATAGTATAGACTCAAAATTATTTACGTGTACTACTTACATTAGTTTAAAGAACTTAGTTATTATGGTATGGTTAAATAAAATATTTTTTTCTTTTCAATTTTTTCGGCGGTTTAATTTTTTGTTGTCATGTAATTTATGTCAGTTATTATATGTCAATGTCATTGATAAATGACAATTTCAATTCAACCAACAAATAGTCAAATAGTATAATAACAACAAAATTGGAATTGGAATTTAATTTATATTTTGTTATGATTGTGTAAATAAATGTAGTGTTAAATAAATTTAAGTATTAAAAATGGATATAAACGAATCCGATGAGAAGGACAGCGGGCCTGAAGTCCAAGTGGCGTTTCCTGAAACCGTACTGAGCCGGATAGAGGAATTAATGGGAGGCACTGAACAATTCGACAGTGATGAAGTTAGTATTTCATTTAAATCCATCTGTCCACATCTTCTATATATATATAAAAGCCGATGTATGGTCCCTGTGGGCTCTAAAACCTCTGAACCGATCACCGTGAAATTTTGCATACAAGAATGAAATTGTGTTTCCGAAAACTGTCCACGTAATATGCATGAGAACACTTTCTGAATGCACAGGAAGGTATTGGTTAACCAAGGTATTTTTAAAAGTAAACGAACCTAATTAGGAAAATAAAAGATGTCTATGCAATGGAACCGCTGAGTGCTTTCTACAAGCGACTTCTATATTCCGAGTGGACAAAGTCGCGGGCAAAAGTTATTCCTAAATGAAAGACTCCAATATTTGTCGCCATTAAATGTTTCAGTTCGACGCGGTAGCGTACATAAACAGAGTGTTTCCCACCGAGCAGTCTCTCTCTGGCGTAGAAAGTGCGGTGGCTAGATGCGAGTTCCGACTGTCGGGTGTGGAACATGACATAAGAAGACTTGTGAGGGCGCAGCCCGACCAGAGGGAGGAGGGACAGAAGGCTTTGTTGGAGGCACAACAATGTATCTCGGAACTGGCGTTACAGGTATCTACCCAACTGTACCTACCCTCACCCTGGCTCCTTTTATTTGTTAATGGTGAAGATGAGTCTGCCTTGTTCTATAGCTCATCTATACTTCATTCTAAACCAACCAAACATCTGTCATTTGAAACCAAACAAACATCTAAGATTTAAAATCAACCAAACATCTGTCATTTAAAACCAACCAAACATCTGTCATTTGAAACCAAACAAACATCTAAGATTTAAAATCAACCAAACATCTGTCATTTAAAACCAACCAAACATCTGTCATTTAAAACCAACCAAACATCTGTCATTTGAAACCAAACAAACATCTAAGATTTAAAATCAACCAAATATCTGTCATTTAAAACCAACCAAACATCTGTCATTTAAAACCAACCAAACATCTGTCATTTAAAACCAACCAAACATCTGTCATTTGAAACCAACCAAACATCTGTCATTTAAAACCAACCAAACATCTGTCATTTGAAACCAAACAAACATCTAAGATTTAAAATCAACCAAATATCTGTCATTTAAAACCAACCAAACATCTGTCATTTAAAACCAACCAAACATCTGTCATTTAAAACCAACCAAACATCTGTCATTTGAAACCAAACAAACATCTAAGATTTAAAATCAACCAAATATCTGTCATTTAAAACCAACCAAACATCTGTCATTTAAAACCAACCAAACATCTAACATTTAAAACCAACCAAACATCTGTCATTTAAAACCAACCAAAAATCTGTCATTTAAAACCAACCAAACATCTAACATTTAAAACCAAACAAACATCTTGTCATTTAAAACCAAACAAACATCTTGTCATTTAAAACCAACCAAACATCCATAAAGAAAAAGGTGACACATTGCAGTTTAAAATGAATAGTAGAAGTTGGTCGTCACTACCTTTTACCATTGACTCGGCCATCATTCTATTTTAGGCGTACTTTTCATGTGCCGCTTTGGCATTTGTCATGCAAAATCCACACTTGTGTACTTCGATAACACTGACTAACTTAGATTTATGTGTATATTTTTTCTTTTAAATTACTGCTTAAACTCTTAAATACTATAAGGATATTTGAACACGATCTGCAGGTGGCAGATATAAACAAGAAGGCGGAACGTAGTGAGAGTATGGTCCGCGAGATAACGAGCGAGATAAAGCAGTTGGACTGCGCCAAGTCCAACCTGACGGCGGCCATCACAACGCTCAACCACTACCACATGCTGGTGGGCGGAGTGGACACTCTCACCGCAATGACCAACAACAGGCAGTACAAGGAGGTCGTGCTGCCCCTGCAGGCCATCATGGAGGTGACCATTAAGGGCCTTAAAGGCCTTCTACACGATCGGAACATTCGGAACCAACCACCAACAGAGGTCACCTTGGTTTGGGTCAATCAAAATTGATTCGTTTCCACACAATCGTGTCGTTGACTCAACGTGTCAGTGTATACCGAGAGTGCGACCAGTCCATACGTCTCTAATGTAGAATAGAATAATGTTTTATTTGCAGCAAAGGACATTATAACAAACAACATACATAGGTAACATATAGAAAGACAAACACAAACCGGCTCCAACTCAGCATAATGCAGGTTGTAAAAACCTGCGCTGGTCTTCCGTTGAAGCCGAAGGGTGAGGTGGCATCTTGTCTTTTAAGACCCTTTTAAGTGTATGTCACTAAAAAAAACAAAAAAAAGAAAAGAAAATGGATGATGCAGTGGCTTAAGCCGAGGCTCGACCGCGAAATGAATGGACAGAGATGAGATGAGCGAGGTTTTTGAAGTCTACACTGTTGAAATTTAAATAAACTCAAACCAAGGTGACCTCAATTGGTTGTTGGTTCCGATCGTGTAAAATGCCTGTATACATTTGAAATGACAAATTGGCACGATGATGATGATGATAGGCCTCGCATTCCATATGTAACCTGACAATCGGGTACAGGTGTTGCAGCACTTCGAGTGCTACCGGGACATTCGCGAGCTGAGCGCCCTGCGCGACCGGGTCCACGCCATCCGCCAGACCCTCGCCGCTCAGATCCTCGCGGACTTCAAGGAGGCCTTCGCCGGGGGGAAGGGCGTCTCGCACCGGACCCTGGCTGAGGCCTGCGCCGTGGTGGACATCCTCGAGCCGAAGCTCAAGAGGGATCTGCTCAGCTGGTTCGTCGATCTGCAGCTTCAGGTTGTTCAAGAGTGCTTTAGATGTGATGTTTTAGGTGTAACAAGGAAAGATGTTGCACATCAGAAATGATTTTTCAAAAATGTCCGGCCACAGGAGTACGTGCACCTGTTCTCCGCGGAGCAGGAGTGCGCGTGGGTGGCTCACGTGGAGAGGCGGTACGCTTGGCTCAAGAAGCACCTGTTGGCCTTCGAGGAGTCCCTGGGGAACCTGTTTCCCAGGGACTGGTGTCTCAGCGAAGCGATAGCCCAGCAGTTCTGCAAGGTAATTACCGACCACTCTCTAGAAAGCGAGAAGGCGATCGTGCGGCCATTACATAATTATCTCTTTTCTGCAAGTCTAAAGCATAGAAAAATTACATAGACTATTATGAAAATAGTCTACATCCTTATTCGCCCACTTCCTAAAGAGTCCATTCCCAATTCATCCACTTCCTAAAGAATCCATTCCCAATTCATCCACTTCCTAAAGAGTCCATTCCTTATTCGTCCACTTCCTAAAGAGTCTAGTCATAATTCGCCCACTTCTTAAAGAGTCCATTCCTAATTCATCCACTTCCTAAAGAGTCTAGTCATAATTCGTCCATTTCCTAAAGAGTCCATTCCTTATTCGTCCACTTCCTAAAGAGTCCATTCCTTATTCGTCCACTTCCTAAACAGTCCATTCCCAATTCATCCACTTCCTAAAGAATCCTGTCCCAATTCGTCCATTCCTTATTCGTCCACTTCCTAAAGAGTCCATTCCTAATGCATCCACTTCCTAAAGAATCCAGTCCCAATTCGTCCACTTCCTAAAGAGTCCATTCCTAATGCATCCACTTCCTGAAAAGTCCATTCCGAATTTAAGTGTTTACGATTGTGTTGGTCAGCGGACTCGCGCGGAGCTGTCGGCGCTGATGTCTTCGCGAAGAGACGAGTTGGACGTGAAGCTGCTGCTGTACGGCATCCAGAAGACTCACAACTTCGAGACTCTGCTGCACAAAAGGTTCACAGGTATTCATTCGTCGGTTCATTTTAAAATGAAGTGTCTTCTAGTGACTTGACATGGACGCTCAGTTTTAAGTTTTCACTTCTCTGTCGGCAGTTATTTAATTAAAATGAGTTTATTTTTCGTAATGTATAGCAGTGGCGGACAGCTCGGACGAGTCCGCCTGGATAGGGTCGATAGGCGGTTGCTTCGAGCCGTACCTGTCGCTGTACATAAGCAGCCTCGACGCGAACCTGCGCTCGCTGATGGACAGGTTCGTCCAGGACGCGAAGGGCACAGAGGGCGCGGGCGCGATGGCGACGGGCGCGATGGGCACGGCGATGGGCACGGCGACGGGCGCGGTGCTCTCGAGTTGCGCCGACCTGTTCCTCTTCTACAAGAAGTGTTTGGTGCAGTGCGCTCAACTCACCACTGGAGATCCAATGATTGGTAATGGCCAAACTCGACATTTAACATTATAGTGGTTATTTTGGGATTTACACGAACGATCAATAATCGGAAGTAATAATATTCAAAAGACAACTTTTATTGTACAATTGACACCGCGACTAATGTGAATTGTCGTCGGCAGAGTTGGCGGGCGTGTTCCAGAAGTACCTGCGCGAGTACGCGAGCAGCGTTCTGCACGCGGCGTTGCCCCGCAGCGGAAGCGTGAGCCTCGGAATAGGCGGAGGAGCCCTCGGCCTCGTCACCAACCTCCAGACTCTCCTGCGCGACGACTCCTCCTCGGGGGCCGCTCACGCCAGGTATAAATCCCTCCCCTGGACATCTATTCACCCCATCAATGTACTACTACATTTCAAAGAGTCATATGTATCATGAGTAGAGCATCAACTCTGTCATCTGTCATTTAAAACCAACCAAACGTGTGTCGTTTGGAGAAAATATGAGTTCACTTCAACACGTTGAAGTTTAAAATGAATAGTAGAAGTCGGTCGTTACTTCACCTTCACCTTTCGCCATTGACTCCGTCATGATTTCGTTTTAGGCGCACTTGACATGTGCCGCTTTGGCATTTGTCACGCGAATTCTATACATGTAGTACTTCGATATATATAGTATACTAGCTGTTGTTGCACGCGAATTCGTTCGCGTAACTTTATAAAATATAAAGTTTTACTAAAGGTAGCCGTTTAGTAGTTGACATGCCGACAGCAGCGCCACCCACCGGCTCCAATTGTATTAATAAACTATAAATTTTTATATAATCCGGGAAACCATCGAAATAGCCATATAAAAAATTTCAACCCAATAGGTTCAGCCGTTTAGGAGTTATGTGAAAAAGAAAAGAAGTTAAGTACGGAAGGATAATTCTTGCTACCCGTTGCCCTATTACGCGTTTTCCCGTAGGAATGAAGCATTTTCCCGCGGTAAAAAGTAGCCTATGTTCATCACGGATAATGTCGGCTTCTAATGGTAAAAGAATTTTTCAAATCGGTCCACTACTTTCGGAGCATATTCTATACAAACAAACAAACAAATCTTTCCTCTTTGTAATATTAGTATAGATATGTAGTATATAACTTTAACTTACGATCAAAATCAAATCAAAAACAAAATATTTATTTATCAATTAGGTTTCCCCAGGAAGCTCTTATGATCGTCATAATAAATTTGAATTTACATACAAGGGTAATTAATATCGACAGATACACTAAACAGGAGGTTGCCAAAATAACAAGCGTCATAACAACATCGGAATACTGTCTAGAGACAACTATACACCTGGAACAGAAACTCAAAGAGAAGGTGGCCACAGGTCTCTCGGACAGGATAGACCTGACGCCCGAGCAGGATCTGTTCCACAAAACCATTGGCGACTGTATCCAACTCCTAGTCCAGGACCTGGAGACCGCTTGCGAGTCAGGTCTCACGTCAATGACTAGGATATCCTGGATGCACCTGGACACGGTCGGCGATCAGAGCTCGTACGTGACCCAGATAATAATGCACCTGAAGAACACAGTGCCAGGGTTGAGAGACAACCTGGCCACGTCCAGGAAGTACTTCACCCAGTTCTGCATCAGATTCGCGAACTCGTTCATTCCGAAGTTCATCCAGAGCGTGTACAAGTGTAAGCCGATATCGACGGCCGGCTCGGAACAGCTGCTGCTGGACACTCACATGCTCAAGACGGCTCTGCTGGAGATGCCCTCGATGGGTTCCGAGGTCAAGAGGCCGGCGCCGGCCACGTACACGAAGGTAAGAGAGAAAAAGTGGAGGAAGTGAAAGAGAGAGAGAGAGAGTTTCAGAATAACATATCCCAAACTTAACTGTTAATCGAGTTGTTAACGAAGTTAATGGCTAATAAGTTACTTAAAAAGTTGACTTCGTCAATAGCTAAATAAGTTACTAAAATGTTAACTTTGTCAATAGCTAATCTGTTAATAAAATAGTTGACTTCATCAATAGCTAATAAGTTACTAAAAAAGTTAACTTCGTCAATAGCTAATCTGTTAATAAATAAGTTGACTTCGTTGATAGCTAATCTGTTACTAAAAAGTTAACTTCATTAATAGCTGATCTGTTACTAAAAAAAGTTAATCTCGTTACTTTGATTTAACGGAAGTTAACGTTATTCGGTTAAATGTTTAATTTTCTGAACATGTCCCTTATGTACAGTTCCCCCAAACGTCCTTATCCTTACAAATTATAAAAGAAAGTCCTCCGCCGCGTCTGTCTGTCTCTAAACTCAAAAACAGTGCACCGATTTTCATGCTGTTTTCACCAATGGATAGAGTAGATCTTGAGGAAGGTTTTACTATATAATTTTCAACGCGGGCGAAGTCGCGGGTACCAGTTACTTAGATAATAAGAGAAAATAAGATTCAATGAGTGATTGAAATATACGGCCCCCCCGATATAAGGCGTTAATTAACGCTGTTAACAACCTTCGTATCAACGATTAACGGACTTTAAGTTAACAGAAGTTAAAGGAAATCCCTTAATTTTTTTTAAAGTTAACCTAAAAGTCAATCCGTTAGTCGAAATGTTAACATAGTTAATTAACGATTATATGACTAACGGTTTTGTGCCCAGCTGAGTTAGAAAACATTTTCTAACTTAGCTGATATTTTCTAATTTAGCTGGCCACAAAACTACCTTTTCTATTTTTTCAAAATATAGAAATGGATACTTTTTTTTTTCAAAAATTATATCATCACTTAATATTCCAACTTAGGTGGTGATAAAATTGATGACAAAAGCTGAGATGATTCTCAAATTGGTGATGGCTCCGCTGGACGCGAACAATGTTGAGGGTTTTGTGGCTCAATTCGTTCAGCTGCTGCCGGAGTGCTCCCTCCAGGAGTTCCACCGGGTGTTGGACATGAAGGGCATCAAGTACTCCAAGTCTCAGCTCAGCTCGTTGGACGCGGTCTTCAAGGAGACCTCCAAGTGTATAAGTAGTCAAGCAGCCAAATAGATGTAGGAGGGGATTGGCAAAACCAATCTAAGGAGAAAGTGTCCGTCAAATACGCTCAACGGAGAATGTTCACTAATTATAATTTTTAACTCCTCGTGTTCTCTATTGAAAATAATAAATTCCTGTGAAAAAAATATATTGATACATCGTTTAGTTTCTGAGATATGGCGTTTTAAAAATGAGATCGCAACGGGCCCGCGCTCGTTGCGGTGACGTCATAATTTGAACGGTCTCGGTCAGTTCGTGCGCTCCCATATAGGAGCGAACCGACGCGACTGTTGGAATGTGACGTCACGCGGGCGCCCAGCGCCTGCTAGCGGTCTCGATATTTAAATGTATGTAAAATAACAAATACTGGGTCTTTTTGAAAAAAAATAAATAAAACAAATTCCCGACAATTTATGAACCACTATTTAACGCTTTTTACTTGTCACTTTTTCCGTTTAACACCCATGTAAGTTGGTCCGCCTTTACCTCTACCCTCCATAGGCAAGACTTAAACATTCCATTCGATACTAGTTTTGTACATAGTACTATGATCAATTTGATCGTGCAATAACCTCTATACATACATCGAAGTACTACAAGTATGGATTTTGCGTGACCAACGCCAAAGCGGCACATGAAAAGTACGCCTAAATCGGAATGATGGCGAAGTCAATGGTGAAAAGTAGTAACGACTAACTTCTACTATTTATTTTAAACTCCAATGCACTTAAACATTTTCTTTAAGTGACAGAATTTTAGTTGGTTTTAAACAAAAGAAATTTAATTGGTTTTAAATGAAAATTAGTTGGTTTTAAACAAAATAAATTCAATTGGTTTTAAACGAAAGAAATTCAATTGGTTTTAAATGACAGAAAATTAGTTGGTTTTAAACAAAAGAAATTTAATTGGTTTTAAATGACATATATTTAGTTGGTTTTAAATGACATATGACAGAGTTGATGCTCTACTCATAATGTGTCACTTAAATGTTCCATAAAGTTCCTAGTGTTTTGTATGGAGTGCGAAATCCATACTTGTAGTACATTGATGCCTTATAATTATGTTATAAAATCTTTTAGATACGCATTCGCTAATAGAAAGAGCGATCAACGATGTCGGTCTGTGTATAAATAAACGTAAATGAATATTTTTGATTGTTACCGTTGTGTACTTATCTAAATCAATTGATTACTTAGTTGAATTCTAATAAATTTTTATTAAAAAAATATTTGCTTTTCATTTGTAACCTGACAGATCATCACTCTATTTTTTTTTAACTTTTACTATGTTAAATATGAGACAAAAGAATTTACTTAATCTGTGCTCTCAGGTTGATTTTTATGCTTTCAATTTAGTCTATAAAAATAATAAAAAATATATGAAAAACTGTCAATTTGTAACGTAGAAATCTACATTAGGATCTCTGTTTCACTTATAATGATAATATAATTTGAAAATCATGACTTTAGTCGCCATCTAGCGCCTATAGCGCATACTAACTAAGTAAATCATATCGAACTATAAAAAATAACACTATTACTTAGTTTTATCAGTATAAAAGGTTAACCGATCGTAGATGAGCGCCATCTGTCTCACCGAGACGACACCATTTGAGGCATTACATAAAAAAAAGCGGGCACATAATATGAATTTACAAAAATGAATGTAGGGAAAGTGTAGGTGAAAAGAAAAATCCTTAGGACTCTTGAGCCACGATTGTGATTACGATCGGATGTACTAGAAATAGATCTTTTTGATAAGGCATATTGCCGAAAAAACGGGTAATAGGACAACGGGTAGTAAGAATTATCCTTCCGTACTTATCTTTTTCACATAACTTCTAAACGGCTGAACCGATTGAGTTGAAATTTTATATGACTATTTCGATAGTTTCATGGATGATTTAAAAATATAATTGGACCCGGTAGGTGTCGCTGCTGTCGGTATGTCAACTACTAATCGGCTTGACCGATTGGGTTGAAAATTTGTATGTGTATTTCCATGGTTTCACAGACACGAATGTATTATAATTTATTGAGTTACGAGGACGAAGTCGCGTGCAACAGCTAGTATATAATATGATTAGAGGAAGGATATTTTTGTGTTATTATTTGATGTAGCTGCAAACACATCTTTTATTGAGTTCATCCCGCTGACCATTAGGCCCTGGGACACGAGGCTCGTGCAACTTCGTCAGAGTTTTAGTCGGTGAGTAAGGTTAGTGGTCACACCCGACTGACAACGTTACAAATAAGGAGCGTAGAGATAAGGAGAACAATCTTATATGGGTGTTAAACTAAAAAAGTGGCAACTAAAATCGTCGAATTGAGATGGCGCTGGTGTGTCTAGGGCAGTGATCTAGAGAGTTTGAGAGTATGAAATGAAACGGAGTGAAGTGCGCGCTGAGTTGAATTGTTTACTATCACTAGCTGCAACCAGCGCCATCAGTTCGTCGTCTTTCAACGGACACTTTTAATACACGGAGCTTGCGCTCCTTTACCTCTATTCTCCTTGGTTACAAATTTTGTTGTGTCAAAGTTATACCCTATATGTTACAGGTTACATTTTACTTCAGGGTAACATTAGCTTTATTATCTTGGGCGAGTCTTAGGCTATCTTATCTCTCTGCTCGGTTTAGCCTGTGTATCAGGCGCAATGAAAAATATACTTTTACTATTGGTAATACAGTTAATTTTTGTGAATGCAATTTTATCAAGTAAGCGGCTGTTATATTATACGTCATGGTTAGTACCTACTATTTAGTTTGTGGTTATATTATCCTATGTCCATGGCATAACTACTCTGAGGGATACTATCCTGTGACTGACAGTAATTATGTTCTTTGGCCATCCTTAAATAAAGGTTCTGTGGCTTTAGTTCAATAAATTTTTGATTTTTTTGTCGTTGGCTGCCACGTGCCACGCTGCCACCATGCTGTCACATGGCTGCTACCCACAGTCGTTGCCGGTCGTTGCTTTTGAACTTGTCATTCTGTCTGTTCTGTTTTGTTTGTTCTTTATTTAACTAACTGTAAGATCGGTAGAATATTGTTAATTGTTTTGTTTTTATAATTGCACCATCGAAATTATAGTGTAATAAGTTTAACATTATTATAAGTGACAATTACAAATGGCTGCAACATCGAACCTAACACCTTTATGTAGGTGTTGTCACAAGAATGGTGTTTTCAAGAGTTTATTTTCCGACTTTATCTACAACGAGAATGAGATTGAAAATTATTCGCAGATGTTGCACGACACATTTGGAATCTCGGTAAGTTCTATTCTATGTTAAACTATGGATAGACAGACATGCTCGTTACGTTACTAGCATACTTTCGTGCTAGTTAAACTATGGACAGACAATTGCTCATGCTAGCCTCAGATTATTAAAACAGTTTAATAATCTGAGATGCTAGCATGCTTTCTTGCTAGTAATGAGCAAAGTAAACAAATGCTATATTACTAAGTAGGTATGTGTTGCTAGTAATTAGCACGCTGAAGCGGTTATTACACTATTAAATTTGTAGAAAATCTAACTAGGAAAGCGGAAGATGTATACGATTTAGGATAATGTGCTTGCGGCGCTACGATTTAAGCTACATGCTGCTCATAACTAGCATGCTTATACAACTATTCACATTTGCCACCAATAAGCATGCTCCTAAATAAACGCATACTAGCACTCTTATAAACAAACCTGTTCAGCATGCTTATTGGAACACGTGTCTCAGGTAGCATGCTCGAAAGTCAAACGATGGTTGATTATTGAGCATGCTAATTACTAGGAACGTTGTGACACACATGCATTTGTTCATTACTAGCATGAGCATGTCTGACAGCTGTTGCATGGGATGGCTCGGCCTAATTCCAACTTGCCACACTCAACTCGGTGGAACGCAGAGCTAGGAGACTCATAGGCCATTGTACTCTTTTAAAATCTAAGATGCAGATCCTGGCACATAGACACAAAATTGCCAGTGTATGTGTCTTTTATAAGATGTACTTCGGTGAGTGTGCTCAGGGGCTGCATGAGCTCATACAGCATTCCCCTTTCTTCCATTAGACATACAGACGTACCGTGGCATCCTCATCTTGTCGAAATCCCTCCTTTTCGAACCAAGCGCATTCAAACATCCTTTATAATGCGCACTGCCAAGGTTTGGAACTCCCTGCCGACGTCTGTATTTACGATGATGGTTGTTGGCCAAGAGCAAACCCATTTCTAATAAAAGAAAAGTCTGTCCATAGCTCTTTTTGATCAGAGTAGACTTACAGACCGTAAAGCTACCGACAGACATGTTCAATGAACATAATAAAATTAGTAATAAACATTGTTCATTACTAGCATGCTTTCGTGCTAGTAATGAGCAAATGCTACTCATGCTTCACAATGAAAGTAAAAATTTGAATATATTATCCTAATTGCTAATCATGCAGGTTGTGCACTCGATATTTATCGTAATTTATTATTTTCAGTTTGAACCCTCCGAACATAACAATATATACACAATATGCGATGAGTGTATTGAAAATCTACGAATCTCAACAGAATTCAAGATCGGTGTCTTTGCCTGTGAAAAAAATATTAACAGTAAGTCATCAACCAACCATCGGACCTTTCAATGCAAACAATCAAACAAATCTTTCCTCTTTATAATATTAGTATACTTAAATAACGAATTCTACATTGAAATATTTAATTTTCAGGGCAACCGTTGGTTGATAAAAATGTAACATTTAAAATAGCAAAAATGTTGAGTTTTGCTTGCAGCAACAAAGGTGAGAACCATTGATACCATTTTTTAATATACTAAGATCGTCATCGATCAAATAATTCAAGACATGAGTGGATGAAGGTGCCATGTCGCATAATTCCGATTTTGAATAAATCGAGGTTAAAGTTTTACTTCTAATTTTTGAGATAAGTCGTCACGGAACTGATTTTTGTAGAATAGAATAGAATAGAATAATGTTTTATTTGCAGCAAAGGACATTATAACAACATACATAGGTAACATATAGAAAGACAAACACAAACCGGCTCCAACTCAGCATAATGCAGGTTGTACTAAATTATGATGAAAAGTTGTGTAAACAACCTAAAATATTTATGGTATGTTAACAATGAAACACTTCTATTATTTAATTTAAAAAAAAGTGAACATAGCTCCCTCTTCCATTAATAAAAGTAAACTTTTTTGCCCTTTTTGCTTTTTAAAACCAATTGTACATAACACCTCTTTCAACTTTTTATATTCCAAAAATGCCTTAAATTGACGATCTTAAGGTCATTCATGTGGACATGTTACCTTCATCAACGAAAAAAATGAAAAAAACCCAAAAATGCGACATAACACCTTCATCCACTGGCGTCTTGAATTATTATAAAGTTAATAAATATAATCAAATACTAGACTGGGTGAGCTCGGGCCGTGTACCTAAAGTTTGAAAGTTTTTTACATGTAAGAAAGAAAGTCTATGAAACATTAAAATCTTTGCTTGCATTAATAATTGAAAATATTATAAAATGAGCAAGCAGTATTACTAATCCTTAAGGTAATACAAGTCAGCCTTCCTCCATACAAACATAGAATGATTATTACTCTGCTGTTTTATGTTTAATTTACAAAAATAAGCATGATACCGATATATCTTATCATTAACTAGGTTCGTATGCATACAAACTTAGAAAAAAAGTATTAATTTAAAAGATATGATCCTTGAAAAATCCATATTTTAACACAAGATTTAATGCAACTTTGAGGTTGAATAGGTCACTCTAGTTTACAAAAACTCCAAAATACTTTACATATAAACATTGATTAGTTATTCAAGAGTTGAAATAACTTTACACGAAATAGATATATGCAGTAGTTTTGTCAAAAAAAGCTTTGGCCCAAGGGTCTGTTTGTGATTTTATTTTTGGTATGAATGATTGTGCATGTAAGTCGAGTGCTCTTCCCGCGCTTTGTGCTGTGTGACAGAGGACGCATTTTAGCTATGAGACCGATGAGTTTGGGCCGCCGACTTGTTTCACCTTAAGCCTAGATTTTCGTCAAAATCGTTAGAGCCATTTGTGAGATCGTTGTGGTATACAATAATTTCTCGTTTGGCTCGCTTGACATGGGCACAGAGCTAGTAAATTTACAATTTCGATATACAGCTTTAGTGTAAAAACAAATTTTAGGGTATTTTTTTTAATTTGAAACAAAAATAATGGATGAATTTTGAAGTGAAATGTAATACAAAAAGTCAATCATCTTCACAGATATCGAAGTTAAAAAAGAAGAGTGTGTCGACGAAGAAGACTCTTGTATAGATAAAGTGTCAGATGAAAATGTCACAATTGAAGAGACTGGAAAAGAATCGCCGAGTGAATCTGGTACGTATGAGTGTTTGTTGTTGGACTTGACGGACCTGTTTTGGAAAACTAAGAAAAATTATAGACTTGACTTGACTTGACCAACTAGTCTCGGGATCTGCTATTTTTGATTTTTAATTAAAAAAAAAAGGCTATTACCAATTGCTATTTTTACCAATGACACTGGCAAAATCATCGGAGAAGATCTGATGGAGCCAAGACATTAAAAGAGAAGAAGAAGAAGAAGAAGAAGAAGAGTGTTGTTGTTTCTTGGACTATAATACTTACTAATATTCAATAATTTAGCAATTTAATAAATATTCATTTAATACAATCCATTAAATGAATATTTGTCGTCAAAAAATCATTTGGACCCTGATCAAAAAACAACTTTGTTTTTTAGGTGTCAATTTAAGAAACACAAGCGACGAACATGAGAATAAATGCAATATTTGCAATAAAACTTTTAAACGCAAAGGGAACCTAGTAAATCATCTCAAAACTCACGAGGGCTTGAAATGTCAAATGTGTCTAGAAATATTGTCGAATCAGATAGAGTACGATAAACACATGGAATTACACCCGGGCGGAATAACACACGAGTGCAAAGAGTGCGGTCGGACATTGGCAACCAAGAGAACTTTTCTGAGGCATTATCAAAACGTGCATAATATGTATGTGTGCAAAAAATGCAATAAACCGTTTTCTAGTAAAAGAAACCTACAGAAACATATTACGGATGTGCATTCGGCACTTGAGCCTTACGTTTGTAATGTGTGTGGTCGTGGATTCAAAAATAAACACAATTGCAAAAGACACGTCATGTTGATGCATACTGCGATAAAATCTTTTCAGTACAGTGGCTGTAGCAAGACTTTTGGGCTAAAACATCATCTCAAGGGGCACATGACGACAGTCCATAATAACAAAATATCCTACAGTTGCGACATTTGCCAGAAGACATTTGAATCCAAGAAGGCCATAAGTCAGCACATGTCGCTTGTACATTTGGGCTTTACATTTGAGTGTAACATATGTAAAAAGGTTTTTAAATCAAAGGCGGTTTTATGCCGCCACATGTCGGTTACACATTTGGGCTTTAAGCCAACGTCCTTTGAGTGCGGCATTTGTAAGAAGACATTTAAATGCAAGTGGAGTATACGCCAGCACATGTTGACTGTACATTTAGGCTTTACATTTGAGTGCAACATTTGCAAAAATACTTTTAAAACTAAGGGCATTTTACAACGCCACATATCAGCTGTACATTTGGGCGTTAAATTTGATTGCGACATTTGTAAGAAGTCATTTAAATCCAAGGCGAGTATACGAGAGCACATGTTGGCTATACACTTAAACTTTACATTTGAGTGCAGCATTTGCAAAAAGACTTTAAAATCCAAGGAGATTTTACGCCGCCACATGTTGGCTGTACATTTGGGCAAGCCAACGCCCTATCAGTGTGAAATTTGCAATAAGACATTAAAATCCAAGGAGTATATACGCAAGCACATGACGGTTGTACATTTGGGCTTAATATTTAAGTGCGACATTTGTAAGAAGACATTTAAATCCAAGGAGAGTATACGAGAGCACATGTTGGCTATACATTTGGGTCTTAAGCCAACCATTGAGTGTGCCATTTGCAAAAAGATTTATAAATCCAAGCAGTATATGCGCAAGCACATATCGGCTGTACATTTGGGCTTTAAGCCAGCGCCCATTGAGTGCAATATTTGTAAGAAGACATTTAATTACAAACAGGGTTTACGCAACCACATGTCGGTTGTTCATTTGGGCGTTAAATTTGAGTGCGACATTTGTAAGAAGATATTTAAATTCAAGGAAAATATGCGTAAACACATTTCGGTTGCACATTTGGGCAATAAGCCACTCTTTCAGTGCAAAATCTGTAAGAACACGTTTATATACAGAGGGAGTTTACACCGACACATGTCGGTTAAACATTCTAAGACTAAATAAATAAAAAAGAAAATAATACTGAAATTTCTTCACTTATTTCACCCTTGGGGATCCTTTGAAAATATTTTTGCTAATTTTTCTGATTATATTTAAAGTTAATATTAACTAGAAAAAGAATTTTAGAATTTTAAACGTAGAATGATTATTACTCCTCTGTTTTAAGTGTCTGTCGAAGTAAGCATAGATTTATCTTAGTACAAAAGTAAGCATGATATAGATTTATCTTGTCGTTAACTAGTTTCGTATGACATTTACATTAACATTTACATTTACATAGACATGTTAATAGACATATTTATTTCTATAATAATTACTATGACTTGGCCTCGTCAGCTTTTTAATAAATCGTAAAAAATTTCGGGTTTTTTTATTTCTACCTTCCAATATTAATTTTAAGTTTGTGAGACCTTGAGAAATATTAATGAACTGTGAGTGAGTCACTGTCCAAAATAAATGACTGACTGTATATATATATATATAGCGATAATTCGTAAACTATACTTACATAAAGTATAATTACTTAATTATAGCTGTTGCCTGAGAAAGAGGAAAGATTTGTTTGTATTGAATAGGCTCCGAAACTACTGGACTTATTTGAGAAATTCTTTCACTGTCAGCGAAAGTTACGCGGACGAAGTCGCGTGCAACAGCTAGTCACGTATAAAAAAACTAGCTGGTGCTCGCGACTTCGTTCGCATTGTACTCTATGTCCTTTCCGGTATCACAGACAACGTGTATGCAAAATTTTACGGTGATCGGTTCAGTAGTTTTTGCGTGAAATAGTAACCAACATCCATACAAACTTTCGCATTTATAATATTAGTACGTATAATGTCTTTTTATGGTTCAGCTGAGTGAAATAAAAAGGCAAACGTCAGTCTTCTCAGTTATTTATTTCAACTTAGGTAAAATTCACAGCTTAGCCTAAGCGAAACGAAAGGAATATTTACATAAATATGTGAATTAATTTTACATTTTTAAGTACATATAGATGTATGTTTATATTTGAATTCCTTTTAAATTACTATAGATATTAGTTAGGAAGTAAAATATTATAACGATCAAAATGTCCTAAAAGCAAAACGGCTAAAAGCTATTTGCTACTCGCGCATGTTGCTAACAGGATGTTCTGCTCATAATATGATCTAATAGGATGTTCTGCTCACAATATGATATTCTTATAGGATATTCTACTCATAATATGATCTAATAGGATGTTCTGCTCACAATATGATATTCTTATAGGATATTCTGCTCATAATATGATATGCTTATAGGATGTTCTGCTCACAATATGATATGCTAATAGGATATTCTGCTCATAAAATGATTGCTAATAGGATATTCTGCTCACAATATGATCTGGCAATAGGATATTCTGCTCGTAATATGATATGCTAATAGGATATTCTGCTCACAATATGATCTGGCAATAGGATATTCTGCTCACAATATGATATGCTAATAGGATATTCTGCTCAATATGATCTGCTCACAATGTGAATTGCTAATAGGACCTTATAGAATGTTAGGCTCATAATATGACTAATAGGATGTTCTGCTCATAATATGATCTGCTCACAATGTGAATTGCTAATAGGACCTGCTAATAGAATGTTCTGCTAATAGGATATTCTGCTCATAATATGATCTGCTCACAATGTGAATTGCTAACAGGACCTTATAGAATGTTATTATGCTCATAATATGATCTGCTAATAGGATGTTCTTCTCATTGATGGACCTGCATGTGCTGCTCATTACTTTGGACCTTTTATCTTTTACGAAGGCGTTTCAAAATACTTAAAAATACTATATTATTTATCAAAATACAATTACATACATGTATTTGGGGGAATTTATTTTTTAAAATAGATTCTATATAATATAATAAAAAAGGCAAGCACCTTATTGGAAAGTCGCGAGATGATCAGTCAGTCTCTATGGAGTCTGGGTCGACATGTAGGCTGACGGTCCACTTGATGGTGGGTGGTTACCGCCATAAGTGCTACAAGTTGCCGACCATAGAAGGATTAAGGATAAGGGATCTGATGAGAGGAATTTCGCTTTGGTATCAAAGGGTTGAGAGGATCCTGTCACTCCTCGTCCACACTCTCCGAGGAGCTGGAGTCGGGGACTTCGGCGCTGAGGGCGTCCACCGTGTCGTTGCTCCTCTTCCAGGCGAAGAACTCGTCTCCGAGGTTGAAGGTGAGGTTACTCCTCATCACCACCTTTACTGGTGACTGGTCCGAGGCGTCCGTCGCCACGGGTGTTTCGAATTGTAGAAGTGGTGAGTCTTCGCGTTGGCGTCTACCGAACGCGTCTGCTGTATCAAAGAATGTAATCTTTATACTAGCTGTTGCACGCAGCTTCGTCCGCGTAACTTTTTATAAAATATAGCCAATGTTACTCGCTGACAACAGTGAAAGAATTTTTCAAATCGGTCCACTAGTTTCCGAGCCTACTCAATGCAAACGAACGAACAAACAATCAAATTTTTCCTCTTTATAAAATTAGTAAAGTATAAAGTAGACTATGTCTGTCTGTCTGTTACCATTTCACACCTCAACGTCTGTCATTTGAAACCAACCAAACATCTGTCATTTAAAACCAACCAAACATCTGTCATTTAGAACCAACCAAACATTTGTCATTTAAAACCAACCAAACATCTGTCATTTAAAACCAACCAAACATCTGTCATTTAAAACCAACCAAACATCTGTCATTTAAAACCAACCAAATATCTGTCATTAATATCTAAAAAAACATCTGTCATTTGTTGAAAATGTGAGTTTACGTCAACACGTTAGTGTTTAAAATGAATAGTAGAACTAGTTGGTCGTTACGACCTTTCACCATTGACTCCGCCATCATTCAGTTTTAGGCGTACTTGATATGTGCCGCTTCGATTTGGCGTTTGTCACGCGAAATCCACACTTTTAGTACTTCAATGGTATTTACCTTGTTATTTTTTTTTATCTATTTGTGTTTTACACGTTGCAATGTTAGCTGGTGAACAAAATAAAATGCCCCCGAAGGTAGAACTGACCCTTAGGTCAGGCTGTAGCACTTCGATGATGCCTAGATACTTCAATATGAGAACTCACCCTTCCTGATGCTGTTCTCGTTGTCCTCCTGCTCCTCGCTGACCTCTTCCTGAACACCCAACTCCTCAGACTTAAGATCCTCATCGTTCCTGAATAGATAGCAATCAATAAAATAATAAATAGCCTTGACACTAGACTAGATCTTGACTAGGTCACCGGAGACACATAAGCTGATTGGAGCAAATGGGAATTCTATATTATGCCTTTGTGGAACAATTTCGCCCATTAAAAATATAAAAGAGGGTAGTTATGTAGTATGTATTACTTGTAAATTGTACCTATTAATAACATTATTACTGTATCATAATCGCAAAGTGAATAGATAAAAGTTGACGCTTGTCTGTCTGTCTCTTTCTATTTAATTTGTGTATAGAAGAGGCATCGTTTTAATTTTAACTCTAAGCTTACTTTGTGTCATTAACAACTAAACAGTTGACTCGATTTCAATTTAACATACCGAAAATGTCAGTTGCCATATATATGGGGCAAAAGTAACCATTGTTCTCTCATGGGGGATATTCTAGTATTATGTAACGCAATTTGGGGGGAGGGGGGTTCTTGTAAAACGTTACGATGCGTTACAGGGGCGGAAGGGGAATCCCTGGAGTGTATTGTAAGTCATTTTTATTTTGTTCTCTCAAGTTGGAAACCCTTTTAATGGTCACGTGGTTGTTACGTAACGTTTAGGTTCAGAGAGGAGGGAGGTACAGAGAAACGTTACGGCGCGTTACATGGGGTCAAAAATTGCATTACGACAGGGGGCGGGGGGTTCTTGTAAAACGTTACAGGGGTGGGACGGGAATTTTTCAAGTGTGTCGTACGTCTTCTCGAAGTTGGCAACCCAATTCTTTCAACTCCCCCCCCCCCCCACCCCCCCTCCGTCAAAAGACACAAATCTTTAAAATGCCCCCTGAGCTAGAAAAAAAACTCACCTAACAGACTTGGTATCGTCCAGCAGCATATTATCCTCTTGAAGCGTCAGAGGATCTTCCGTGGTCAATCGAGGAGTGGGTGCCTCCGTGGTTACCGTAACCACTGGCGGTTGGGACACTCGCACTCGCTTTCTCCTGCGCTTGCGGTGACCACTTTTTGGCGTTTCCGTTGACGGTATCGCCACGAAATCTTCCACGATTATCTTATTGTGGGGCTGAGGCTCCAGTGGCGACCTGACGGCGGTCGCCATTGGCCGCGGCGACGCGGCCGAGGTAGACAAAGTCTCCTGCTGCGACTTACTTGGAGCCCATTCGACTAGACTGAGTTTGTGGAGCACTTTTTTAGGTCTTCTTTTGCCACTTAGACCCTCATTTTCGGTGATTTTATTTTTTTCAAAAACCCTTCCATTGTTTATCACCCTGATATTTTTCTCGTTCAATATAGTGACTAGATCTCTGACGAACGAGTTGTTCGGATAAAGCTGTTTATGTTTGCAGTAAATGTCGGCTTCCAAGTGTTCCTCGGTGCGGTTGGAGGAAATCCTCTCTAGACGCAGGATAAACTTGTCTTTGTTCCTAATTTTGCTCTTATTTTTGCGCACCCTCAAGTGAGGAGTCTTTCGGTGCTTGCGATGGTGTTTGTGTTTTGTGTTGGAGCGTCGCGCTTCTTCCGCCTCAAGAAGAGAGCGCGACACACGCCTGTGAAGCAAATATTACTTTGAATATTTGCCTATTTTCAACCGACTTATCCTTAATCCTTGTAATTTAAGTAGTGGTAGGGCACACTGCGTTTCGCAGTCATTTGGGCAGCCCGTCTGGCGACAGTACATTAACCACCACCTTACAGAATACCACCGTGAAATAACGGCATTATGTGCTGTTGTGTTTCGGTGAGTGAGTAAGAGATGCCAGAGCCCATTACCCCATCCCTTCCTTTTGTCCCTTATCCTTAATCCTTCTATGGTCGGCAGCGCACTTGTAGCACTTATAGCGTTGCTTGTGTTATAAGCGACGGTAGCCACCTACCATCAAATGGACCGTTAGCCTGTCTGTCGAACTTAACATAAAAAGAAAGACTTCCAATAACTCTTTTTAACAAAAAAAAAACCGACTTCAAACCGTCTCATGGTCTTTTCTCATGGACGCCATTCTCAGAACTGGACCAAATTGAAACGGGACCACAAGGGGAGCATGTTTTTTTTTATGTTAGTTACCTCATAACTTTCGACTGGGTGAAACGATTTTGATGATTCTTTTTTTATTTGAAACCCGGTGCTCCCCGTGTGGTCCCATTTCAATTTGGTCCAGTTCTGACAATAGCATCCGTGAGAAAACGGTTTGAAGTCGGTTTTTTTTGTTAAAAAGAGATTTGTAGATTAAATTTTGAGGCATGAAATGATAGTTTTACCTGTGCTTCCTGAGTTTCATCAGACGCAATTGCTGCTCGTTAGGTTCAGCTGTGAATGAAGAAGCATATTGCATTCAAAATAATAATTTTGAATATTCAATTCAAAATTACATTTTTTTCACGGTTTTCATGTCACTTGAGTTTCTTGTACCTATTTGAATCGTTAAACTAATAGTTAGTTATTTTGTGTATTCAGTAAATCAACTATGTACCAGTATAGCAAAAAACAGTCGTTTAACAAAACAACAACGACTCGTATTTTTTTTTAAGGGAAAGCAATGCAATGATTTAAAAAATAAACATTATACAAGTAGAGGAATTTGTCTTAAATATGCGGCTCTGGCGAAATAAACACGAAAACTACTGTAGGATATATCCGACTCTGGCGGCTAGAGAATTAAACATATAATTTGACTATTTAAAACTACTACATAGTAAACTCAAATCTATACTTACAATACAAATATTATAAAGCTGAAAATTTGTTTGTTTGTCTGGTTGAAATGGAACTACTGGTTCTTTTTGTGTTCGATAGTCCATTTATCGAGAAAGGCTTTAGGCTATATAACATTTTGAACGCGGAAGAAGTCGCGGGCAACAGTTAGTATACACTTAAAACTCACCGTCTATGTGAAAATGATTCTGCTCCGTGTAATCAATGATCCATTGTTGGGCTGGATTTCTTGTTTGGCAACGTTTCGCCGAAACCGACGAACCCGCAGCTCCTGGAGCCGTCAGGCAGAGCCTCGTTAGGGCGTGTCTCAATTGCTGACTAGGGGTGTACTCCCATTTCTGTCCTGGATGACGACCGCACGACACCATCAGGACCGGTCTACCTTCGTCCTGGTCCTGTCTCGTCGAGTGTTGGATCTCTGCACACTTTTCCTCATCCCTCAATTCCCCGCGGAGGGATAGAGAGAAGTATTGGGTCGCGTGGAGGGTCGCGTGACACGGATACCCTCCGAGGGGTGCGGCCTCTTCATCCCTCTGGAGGGTGTCTAGGCAGAGGCCAGAGGAGGGGTTGCTGAAACGGCCGTAGCCTGTAACGTCTCGAACGGGAACGAATTTCTCCGAATAAACGTTGTCCAAGTACCACTTGAAGGTTTTGCATTTGAGCTTCTCTCGGAGTATTTTGCGGTGAGTGACGTCGCCAATTTTGGGGTTGTTCTGAGGAAAACGAAGAGGCCTTTGGACGAGTGGCAAAAGTGCTTAACGTCTCAACAGACCCGGGTTCGATTCGAGGCGTAAACAACTTTAGAAATGAACTTTTCAAAGTTGACTGGCCTGGATTTGTGAAGTAGTGCGTTTTTAAGTCATTTGGGCAGTAACCACCCCCTCAATGAAGACCACAGTGAAATAACAGCATATGTGCTGTTTTGTTTCGGTTCTTATCCTTAATCTTTCTATGGTTGGCAACGCATTTGGCTCATAGCACTCATGGCGTTGCTTGCGTTCATTTTTCAAAAATTGCGAAGTTTCATAATTATAATAATTATGTATACCATTTTTCGGTCAATTTAAACATTTTCCTAAGCAAATTCCTAAGGAAAATGTTGAAATTTACAGAAAAATAGTATATATTAATTTATATAAATATACGTAGATATAAATTATTGCATTTTTTTTTTATTTGAACACTTTTTGAACCACATTTGATAGCGGAAAAAAAATCTCAATCCCTAAATTTTGAGTGCCCTGGGCCACTAGCCCCTAGTGTGCCTAAACATGCTTTGTCAGCAGTGGACGCCATAATACGAGATGATGATGAGGTTTTGGGTTCCACAGCTAAAGGGAAATGCAACTGTTGAACTCACCCTGAGGTCGGGCCTATGCAGGTAGAAGAGTTCGGCGTATTCGTCCATCCAGACTTCGGCCATTCGGGCCGTGTTTATGCCGTGGGTGTCCGATTGCGCCGGAAGACCGTAAGGGTGGAAACTGCGGAACACGTGGCCAACTCGAGAACACGGAATCGTCTCTAGAGTTCCACCGCCTAGAATATTTATCATTTTACTGGCTGGTGCCCGCGACTTCGTCCGCATTCTGAATGAAAGGTACCGTATGCCCTTTCTGGTGTCCCAGACAACGTGTTATGCAAAATTTCATGATGATAGGTTCAGTACTTTTTGCGTGAAAGAGTAACATCCATACAAACTTTCTCATTTATAATATTAGTACGGATTTTATATATTGCCGACACGTTTGGTCAAGTAATCCCTGTTAACCAAACGGTCGCTGGTTTGAATCCCGCTAGGGGCAAATGTTTATCTGTTAAACATTCTTCTCGCGCAATTTTTTTTTGCAATTGCAACTTTGCAAATAACAAAGTTTGCAAATAACAAAGTTGCTTCAAATTTTCAGGCAATTTGCCACTAGGGCATTTCGGATTTCAGTTAAAATGGGAATCAGGTAATTTGGGATTTGGTTGTAATGGGAAAGGTAATTTGTTTTGACGAACCCGTTGGACGAGTAGCAAGGGTGCTTGCCTAACGTCTCAGGGGCCCCGGGTTCGATTCCAAACGGGGTCAACTTTGGAAATTTTAATGCAATTTTCAAAATTGACTGGTCTAGATTTGTAAAGTAGTGGTAGGGCAACACTATGTTTCGCAGTCATTTTGGCAGCCCGTCTGCAGTAACCACCACCTTATAAAATACCACCGTGAAATAACAGCATTAGTGCTGTGTGTTTCGGTGAGTGAGTAAGGGACGCCAGAGCCCATTACCCCATTCCTCCCTTATCCCTTATCCTTAATCCTTCTATGGTCGGCAGCGCACTTGTAGCACTTATGGCGTTGCGTGTGTTATAGGCGACCGTAGCCACCTACCATCAAGTGGACCGTCAGCCTGTCTGTCGACCTTAACATAAAAAAGAGGCGAAATGGGAAACAGGCGATTTGGGATTTAGTCGCAATGGACCGGAAACTTTAGGAGGTTGATGCCACAGACAGACACACAAGTGAAACTTATAAGGCGACTCACACTGCCACACCCTGAAGGACATCTCGAGGTTTTCGCCTCCCCAGCCGGCCATTTGCTCATCGTAAGCGCCCAACTCCCAGTAGTAGGCGCGATTTATAGCGAACAGACCTCCGGCCATCGTTGGCGACCTTAAAACACGTTTATCCTACATGTATGTAACTGGCTGTTGCAAGCGACTTCGTCCGCGTAACTTTTCTATATACTTTTTATATTATAAAGAGGAAAGATTTGATTGTTTGTTTGTTTGTATAGAATAGGCTCCGAAACTAGTGCACCGATTTGAAAAATTCTTTTACCATTAGAAGCCGACATTATCTGTGATGAACATAGGCTACTTGGGGAACATACATAGGAAAATGCTTCATTCCTACAGAAAATCTAAAATAAAAGTAAATACTTGCGGCTTGGCCCAGGATACACTTGAAAGCGTCTATCCAGAATCGGTGAATCGACTAACATGACAACTGCTTGGTGATATTTTTAGCGATCCATTCCACGGTAGATGGTGTTTTATACTTTTCAACGCGTGTCGCGTATTACGTACGCGAAGAGTCAAATTCATTCAAACGTATCGCATATTAAGTGCACGATAAGTCAAATTCGTAAGTGTGCGGATTGAAGGACTGACAGGATACAATGTAATGAAAGGAGGATGGGCAAATTGGCCTAATGACCAATAAGGACGAGTCATATGTCACTGGATAGCTTATTCTAAGTTCTAAAACTTTTACTATGGCAGGTAATCCCAAATCTCTGTGTGAAAAAAGTTATCGCTGCATAAAAATGGATTAATGAGTAGAAACGTTACTATGTAACTTTTTTGATGCCGAGTTCCTATATCGCTTTAGACTATGAAGGTTTTCTTACTGTCGATGATTTTGTGTCACGTTTTTGTTTTTTATGCCTTTTCATATGTTTTCATGTGTCATTCTGGTTCTGCTATTCAAATGGATTTTGCAGTTTTCCATCTTTGCATATATTCTGGTTTTCTTATCGGTTTCTGCAAACTGTCGCGGGGTACTTTCTTGCGACTTCTTGACCTTTGGCTTTGTTATCGGACTCCGTGATCTAATGCAAGATCGACTTCCTATTAATTAATCATGGATGAACGACATAATAACTGCATCTTGTGCCAGCGTGGTATGCACAACAGAAGATATCAGCGACACATTTTGACTGCGAATATTGTGCAAGATCAACCCGAAGTTGCAGAGTATATACGAGAAAATGCACAGCTAGAGGTTTGAGTTGTTTTCCTATTTTGGGTCGCTCGAAAAAAGAGAGCGACTTTACAATTAACTGAATGTATTTTTTCAGGTCGTTTTTAACAATACGCGTATGGTATGTCACCGATGTTGGCAAAGAACTCAAGATATGGTTAGAATACCTGTACAAAACGCTGCTGCATTCCTTGATGTCCCCGACTATTCTAGAGCACCAAACACCGCTGCAAGATGTATTTACAATTACTGCCCCAATCAGGCCAATTCACGTATACCGGAAACAATAAAGGTTTATTTGCTATGTGAACATAAACTATATGTTCCGAATAATGCTCGTGCATGTGAAGAGCATCTCTTAGCTAATGCGTGGAATGAACTAGTAGATTCCTGTAATATTACACACAACTTCACTGCTGCACAATTCACTGACATATGCGATATTTTGTCTACAGCTGTTCGGCTTGGTAAAAGATTAGACTTTGAGACTGTTGGTGCTATTACTGATGCAGATATGCACTTTTGGACTGGGTTCCAAAACCGACAGTTTGACTTAATCTTGGAAGAAACCCCTTTTTTGTTTGAAAGTCATAGAAAACCGCGGTTGGCATTAGGCATTTACCTCACAAAACTGCGAACAGGAGAGTCGAATGTGCGATTAGCTAGTCAATTTAACACGTCTCGCAGAAGTATACAACGAATGATAAAGATAGTGAGAGACTGTTTAACAAGAGAATTTGTGCCTCGGCACTTAGGCTTTGACCACATTCAAAGAAATGATGTATTACAAAGAAACCTATCGATACCAAAAGGTATTTTTGGCAATCAAGAGAATACTAAGACTATTATTATTTGCGACGGAACATATGCATATATTCAGAAAAGCTCAAATTTTTTATTTCAACGTTTGTCGTATAGTTTACATAAGTATCAGAACTTATTAAAGCCATTTCTAATAGTCTGTTCTGACGGCTACATAATTGATATTTTAGGACCTTTTGCTGCAACAAAATCAGACGCTACTATAATGTCAGATTTTATTAATGATGAAAATAGCGTCTTTCATTGGTTATTTGAAGAGGGTGATGTCATCATTCTTGACCGAGGTTTTCGCGATTGTGTTCCCGATTTAGAAGCTTGTGGCTATACAGTGCATTTACCCCCAACAAAAGATAGAAATGATACACAGTTATCTACCGAACAAGCTAACAAATCAAGGCTAATTACTTTGTGTCGCTGGGTGGTAGAGATTGTCAACGGCCGTTTTAAGCGTGATTTCAAGTTGTTGCGTCAGGATTATTTCAATTCAACACTGCGAAACCTATTCACGGATTTTAAAATAGCTGGTGCTCTTATAAATGCGTTTCATGTACCAGTGGCCGATAATGTTAACAGTGATTACATATTAAACGCTATTAATGAAAGAATATACATGGCAAATCAATTATATAATTATGTAAGTGACAACAACCTCAACAGACAAAGGGTTGCATTCAGGGCTATGGATGCAAATCAAGAACTAGACTTTCCGCGTTTAACAGAAAATGATGTGAAGCTATTTTCATTAGGATCGTATCAATTAAAATTAGCGAAATCTTATTGTGCCGAACATTTGCAGAATGGTCTGTATATTATTGAATTGTTCAGAGATAACGTTCATGAGGCATTGGAACAATATAATATGCCTCAAAATTGTTCACTGCTTAGAGGTCGTATCCAATCGCGTCACGTAAGAGCGAGATCTTATTTGTGTTATATTTTGATTAATAATAATGCCATTGGCATACGGAAGATAGCACAATATTACTGCACTTGTTTGACAGGGCGTCGCACTATTGGGAGTTGTGCACATGTAGTATCTATAGTTTGGTACCTTGGTGCAGGAAGACACGAATTATTTATTCCTCCAGCTGGGCACTTAACACAGCTCATAATTGATGAACCTTTTGCTTGAAAAATAGTGGTCATTATTGGATGGTATATCGATATATAGGTAGTTGTTTTCTCATGTTTATTTATATGATAACACGTTTAAAAACCGTTGTACAGAACAAAAACCCTATAACAGTAAAAAAATACTTATTGATGGAATGTTTTTATTTTGCCATAACTTTTTTCACACAGCGATTTAAGATTTCCCGCCATACAAAAATTTGTAGAATATGAAAAAACCTTTCAAATGACATATGGCTTGTCGTTATTGGTTTTTAGGCCAGTGTCCATACAAAACTGCCCATCCTCCTTTATTAAAACGTCCACAATTCAAACAAATTAAACTGTCAAAGTCAAAGTCAAAGTCACAATTCAAAGTCAAAGGTGATAGTTGAAGTTGGGTAGGTTTGCAATGTATTGTAAATTAAAAAAAGCCTTCGCAATTCATTTTAAACGTATCGCGTTTTACCTACGCGATAAGACTCAAATTTGTGAGATATGGATTGAGCCTACCCAAAGTTACAAATATTAAAAATGAGAGCTGATGCAATTTTATCGAGTTTCATTTCTCTTTGCTTAGTGCGGCCGAACCAAACAGACGTATATTTATTCAGTGAGTGTTTGACTAAATTTGGTGGGTGATTTACCATATTTAGCTTAATTTATTGTGCTTCTTTGTGTGTGCATACTGGTAAGTGTTTTAATAATACTATATAAGGCCATGTGTAATGATCGCTGCGGAAGCAGTGGCGTCGGAGGTCTGAAACCAGAACTTTAGAGTGGAACCGGAAGAATAGCGAACAATCGTTGTTGTTGCTTATCAAAAATCAGAATCAGATTCAGGCTCAGAATCAGAATCAGAATCAGGCACATGTTCCGGCTCAGGCACAATATCAGTCGAATATCAGTTCAGTATCAGATCAGTATCAATTCAGTTCGGCTCAGGCACAATATCAGTTGAATATCAGTTCAATATCAGATCAGTTCGGGTCAGGCACAATATCAGTTGAATATCAGTTCAATATCAGATCAGTATCAATTCAGTTCGGCTCAGGCACAATATCAGTTGAATATCAGTTCAGTATCAGATCAGTTCCGGCTCAGGCACAATACCAGTTGAATATCAGTTAAATATCAGATCAGTATCAATTCAGTTCGGCTCAGGCACAATACCTGTTGAATATCAGTTAAATATCAGATCAGTATCAATTCAGTTCGGCTCAGGCACAATACCAGTTGAATATCAGTTCAGTATAAGAGCAGTATTAGTTCAGTATCAGTAATCAGAATCAGTATCAGTAATCGGTAACAGTAATCAGTATCAGTAATCAGAATCAGTATCAGTATCAGTAATCAGTAATCAGAAATCAGTATCAGAAATTCAGTATCAGAAATCAGTATCAGAAATCAGTGTCAGAAATCAATATCAGAAATCAGTATCAGAAATCTTAATCAGTAATCAGTATCAGTAATCAGAATCAGAATCAGTATTAGTAATCAGAATCAGTAATCAGTATCAGTATCAGTAAACAGTATCAGTAATCAGTAATCAGAATCAGTATCAGTAATCAGTATTAGTAATCTTAATCAGTAATCAGTATCAGTAATCAGAATCAGTATCAGTATCAGTAAACAGTATCAGTAATCAGTATCAGTAATCAGTATCAGTAATCAGAATCAGTATCAGTAATCATTATCAGTAATCAGAATCAGTATCAGTAATCATTATCAGTAATCAGTATCAGTAATCATTATCAGTAATCAGTATCAGTAATCAGAATCAGTATCAGAAATGAGTGTCAGAAATCAGGATCAGTATTAGAAATCAGGATCAGTATTAGAAATCAATGTCAGAAATCAGTATCAGAAATCAGTGTCAGAAATCAGGATCAGTATTAGAAATCAGTATCAGAAATCAGTATCAGAAATCAGTGTCAGAAATCAGAATCAGTATTAGAAATCAATGTCAGAAATCAGTATCAGAAATCAGTATCAGAAATCAGTGTCAGAAATCAGGATCAGTATTAGAAATCAATGTCAGAAATCAGTATCAGAAATCAGTGTCAGAAATCAGTATCAGAAATCAGTATCAGAAATCAGTGTCAGAAATCAGGATCAGTATTAGAAATCAGTATCAGAAATCAGTGTCAGAAATCAGTATCAGAAATCAGTATCAGAAATCAGTATCAGAAATGACTGTCAGAAATCAGGATCAGTATTAGAAATCAATGTCAGAAATCAGTATCAGAAATCAGTGTCAGAAATCAGTATCAGAAATCAGTATCAGAAATCTTAATCAGTAATCAGTATCAGTAATCAGAATCAGTAATCAGAATCAGTATCAGTAATCATTATCAGTAATCAGTAATCAGTATCAGAAATCAGTGTCAGAAATCAGTATCAGAAATCAGTATCAGAAATCAGGATCAGTATTAGAAATCAGTATTAGAAATCAGTATCAGAAATCAGTGTCAGAAATCAGTATCAGAAATCTGTATCAGAAATCAGTATCAGAAATCAGTATCAGAAATCAGTATCAGAAATCAGTATCAGTAATCAGTATCAGTAATCAGTATCAGAAATCAGTATCAGTAATCAGTATCAGAAATCAGTATCAGAAATCTTAATCAGTAACCAGTATCAGTATCAGTAATCAGTATCAGAAATCAGTATCAGAAATCAGTGTCAGAAATCAGTATCAGAAATCAGTATCAGTAATCAGAATCAGTATCAGTAATCAGAATCAGAAATCAGTGTCAGAAATCAGTATCATAAATCAGTGTCAGAAATCAGTATCAGAAATGAGTGTCAGAAATCAGGATCAGTATTAGAAATCAATGTCAGAAATCAGTATCAGAAATGAGTGTCAGAAATCAGGATCAGTATTAGAAATCAATGTCAGAAATCAGTATCAGTAATCAGAGTCAGTATCAGTAATCAGAATCAGTATCAGTAAACAGTATCAGTATCAGTAATCAGAATCAGTATCAGTAATCATTATCAGTAATCAGTAATCATTATCAGTAATCAGTAATCATTATCAGTAATCATTATCAGTAATCAGTAATCAGAATCAGTAATCAGTGTCAGAAATCAGTATCAGAAATCAGTATCAGAAATCAGTGTCAGAAATCAGGATCAGTATTAGAAATCAATGTCAGAAATCAGTATCAGAAATCAGTGTCAGAAATCAGTATCAGAAATCAGTATCAGAAATCAGTGTCAGAAATCAGGATCAGTATTAGAAATCAGTATCAGAAATCAGTGTCAGAAATCAGTATCAGAAATCAGTATCAGAAATCAGTATCAGAAATGACTGTCAGAAATCAGGATCAGTATTAGAAATCAATGTCAGAAATCAGTATCAGAAATCAGTGTCAGAAATCAGTATCAGAAATCAGTATCAGAAATCTTAATCAGTAATCAGTATCAGTAATCAGAATCAGTAATCAGAATCAGTATCAGTAATCATTATCAGTAATCAGTAATCAGTATCAGAAATCAGTGTCAGAAATCAGTATCAGAAATCAGTATCAGAAATCAGGATCAGTATTAGAAATCAGTATTAGAAATCAGTATCAGAAATCAGTGTCAGAAATCAGTATCAGAAATCTGTATCAGAAATCAGTATCAGAAATCAGTATCAGAAATCAGTATCAGAAATCAGTATCAGTAATCAGTATCAGTAATCAGTATCAGAAATCAGTATCAGTAATCAGTATCAGAAATCAGTATCAGAAATCAGTATCAGAAATCAGTATCAGAAATCAGTGTCAGAAATCAGGATCAGTATTAGAAATCAGTATCAGAAATCAGTGTCAGAAATCAGTATCAGAAATCAGTATCAGAAATCAGTATCAGAAATGACTGTCAGAAATCAGGATCAGTATTAGAAATCAATGTCAGAAATCAGTATCAGAAATCAGTATCAGAAATCAGTGTCAGAAATCAGTATCAGAAATCAGTATCAGAAATCTTAATCAGTAATCAGTATCAGTAATCAGAATCAGTAATCAGAATCAGTATCAGTAATCATTATCAGTAATCAGTAATCAGAATCAGTATCAGAAATCAGTGTCAGAAATCAGTGTCAGAAATCAGTATCAGAAATCAGTATCAGTAATCAGTATCAGAAATCAGTATCAGAAATCAGGATCAGTATTAGAAATCAGTATCAGAAATCAGTGTCAGAAATCAGGATCAGTATTAGAAATCAGTATCAAAAATCAGTATCAGAAATCAGGATCAGTATTAGAAATCAGTATTAGAAATCAGTATCAGAAATCAGTGTCAGAAATCAGTATCAGAAATCAGTATCAGAAATGACTGTCAGAAATCAGGATCAGTATTAGAAATCAATGTCAGAAATCAGTATCAGAAATCAGTATCAGAAATCAGTGTCAGAAATCAGTATCAGAAATCAGTATCAGAAATGAGTGTCAGAAATCAGGATCAGTATCAGAAATCAGTATCAGAAATCTTAATCAGTAACCAGTATCAGTATCAGTAATCAGTATCAGAAATCAGTATCAGAAATCAGTGTCAGAAATCAGTATCAGAAATCAGTATCAGTAATCAGAATCAGTATCAGTAATCAGAATCAGAAATCAGTGTCAGAAATCAGTATCATAAATCAGTGTCAGAAATCAGTATCAGAAATGAGTGTCAGAAATCAGGATCAGTATTAGAAATCAATGTCAGAAATCAGTATCAGAAATGAGTGTCAGAAATCAGGATCAGTATTAGAAATCAATGTCAGAAATCAGTATCAGTAATCAGAGTCAGTATCAGTAATCAGAATCAGTATCAGTAAACAGTATCAGTATCAGTAATCAGAATCAGTATCAGTAATCATTATCAGTAATCAGTAATCATTATCAGTAATCAGTAATCATTATCAGTAATCATTATCAGTAATCAGTAATCAGAATCAGTAATCAGTGTCAGAAATCAGTATCAGAAATCAGTATCAGAAATCAGTGTCAGAAATCAGGATCAGTATTAGAAATCAGTATCCGAAATCAGTGTCAGAAATCAGTATCAGAAATCAGTATCAGAAATCAGTATCAGAAATCAGTATCAGAAATCAGTATCAGAAATGAGTGTCAGAAATCAGGATCAGTATTAGAAATCAATGTCAGAAATCAGTATCAGAAATCAGTATCAGAAATCAGTACCAGAAATCAGACTATGTTGAGAGGACTGGGAAGGCTATAAGGGGAGGTTGGAGGCCTTTTTTACAGGGTCGGTGGACCCGTCAATTCAGTTGAGCTTGTCTGTGGACTCGCCTATTCAGCTATCAGTTGAGCTTGTCTGCGGACTCGCCTATTCAGTTATCAGTTGAGCTTGTCTGAGGACTCGCCTATTCAGTTATCAGTTGAGCTTGTCTGTGGACTCGCCTATTCAGTTATAAGTTGAGCTTGTCTGCGGACTCGCCTATTCAGTTATCAGTTGAGCTTGTCTGAGGACTCGCCTATTCAGTTATCAGTTGAGCTTGTCTGTGGACTCGCCTATTCAGTTATCAGTTGAGCTTGTCTGTGGACTCGCCTATTCAGTTATCAGTTGAGCTTGTCTGTGGACTCGCCTATTCAGTTATAAGTTGAGCTTGTCTGCGGACTCGCCTATTCAGTTATCAGTTGAGCTTGTCTGTGGACTCGCCTATTCAGTTATAAGTTGAGCTTGTCTGCGGACTCGCCTATTCAGTTATAAGTTGAGCTTGTCTGCGGACTCGCCTATTCAGTTATCAGTTGAGCTTGTCTGAGGACTCGCCTATTCAGTTATCAGTTGAGCTTGTCTGTGGACTCGCCTATTCAGTTATCAGTTGAGCTTGTCTGTGGACTCGCCTATTCAGTTATCAGTTGAGCTTGTCTGTGGACTCGCCTATTCAGTTATAAGTTGAGCTTGTCTGCGGACTCGCCTATTCAGTTATCAGTTGAGCTTGTCTGAGGACTCGCCTATTCAGTTATCAGTTGAGCTTGTCTGTGGACTCGCCTATTCAGTTATCAGTTGAGCTTGTCTGTGGACTCGCCTATTCAGTTATCAGTTGAGCTTGTCTTCGGACTCGCCTATACAGACATCAGTTGATCAGTGGATCAACAGATATCAGGATGGTTCGCTTGTGTAAAGCAGTAATACCAGTAACGAGTACGATATGTACAGGTAAATAATCATATTAGTAATTCGCTACTGCTTGATTAAACTGTCCTAAAATCATGCAGTTCGCGACAACGCGGACGAAGTCGCGAGCACCAGCTAGTCACTGAATAAATGAATTAGAAATACGTTACCACGTCGGCGCAATGTCCGAGCCTCGTCTCTTCTTCTCTCGCTCGGGAACATCGATCCATGTGAAGTGGCCCACGAAAGTGAACCCGCCCACCTGAACACACTTATTGTCATTCATATGCAAAATTATAGAGAGAAATTTCCAGGTGACCGATAGAATCATCGAAGTACTACAAGTATGGATTTCGCGTGACTAATGGCAAAGCGGCACATGAAAAGTACGCCTAAAACTGAGTCATTGCGGAGTCAATGGTGAAAGGTAGTAACCAACTTCTACTATTCATTTTAAACTCCAATGCGTTGACGTAAAGTCGCATTTTCTTTAAATTACAGACGTTTGGTTGGCTTTAAATGACAGATGACAGACTTCAGACTGCTCTACTCGTAAATGTCACTTTGTATTTATGCGGCCAATAAAGTTTCTAGCGTTTTGTATACCGTGCGAAATCCATACGTGTAGTACATTGATGGACAGAAATGGACAGAAAATTTTAGTCCCCGAAACGAAGTGAGTTTGTAGTCTCTAAAAAAATCACCATAAGAAAAAAACTAACACCACAGAGCAAGGAATCGCCACGCCGCTTGCTACTAGAGGCGGCACGGAATTTGCATTTTTTTTCATGCTCTATCCTTTTCTATAGATTAGGATAGTCATTTGCCAGAGCGAGAAAGATAGTGCAACTATAAAAACTGCAAACAGCTAACTACATTAAACACAAAACTTAAACTAATTACACTACATTATAAGCTCAAAAAAGCAATACAAACAGCTTAAAAAAGCTTAAAAAGGAAATAAACAGCTCGAAACAAAGTGGAAAGTGGAACAGAGAAAATATAACTCTGATATTATCGATGCATAAATTATTATCGATTCTTAATTATTTAGTTTTGGAAAAAAAATAAAATTGAATTATTTTCTTTACACAAAATTAATACAAAAATCAATGTAAAAAAATTACATTGATCAGATATCTATACTAATATTATAAAGAGGAAAGATTTGTTTGTTTGTTTGTATAGAATAGGCTCCGAAAGTAGTGGACCGATTTGAAAAATTCTTTTACCATTAGAAGCCGACGTTATCTGTAATGAACATAGGCTACTTTTTACCACGGGAAAATGCTTCATTCCTACGGGAAATCTAAAATAAAAGTAAATACTAGCCGCTTGGCCCGGGAGATAGCGCCATCTATACAAATCAGATGAAACGACTAACATGACAACTGCTTGGTGATATTTTTAGCGATCTGCTACGGTAGCTATGGCGTTTTATACTTTTCAACGCGGACGAAGTCGCGAGCATCAGCTAGTGTATATCATATTTTATAAAGTTACGCGGACGAAGTCGCGTGCAACAGCCAGTTAGTAGGGTGATTATTTATTATGTAGGTATATCTAAAATATTAAAATTGAAGTATTTACATACTACAATTTATACCGGAGGTATTTTTTTATTGTTAGGGTTTTCTGTTTTATTTTATTTTTTTACTAGCCGTTTCCCGCGACTTTGTCCGCGTTAAAAAATATAAAAAGTAGCCTATCACGTGTCCCGTACTTCTAAATGTTTATCTACCAAGTTTCATGAAAATCAGTCAATTCGTTTAAGAGTGATGAAGGAAAATACATACATACAGATTTTTTTTTTAAATGGTAAATTTAGTTTCAGTATCATGTATAGTAGTAGAGCCTTATATACACGATATTTCTGATAACAAAGTAAATTACTCCATGACCGACCCGTACACATTTATTATTAGTATTTATGATTTTAGCTTTACTTTTGATGTACAGAAATAATTTTTTGTTATTTTAAGTGAGCAGGTAACTATAATCGCGCCAAATGAACTCAAAGTAAAAGATCGATTCGCACGAAATGTAGGTGAGGTGATTAAATATGAAAAATTAATAATGTATGCCAATTTCACTTTGAACAACAATAGGCAATAACTCGCACCATTGTTTAATGGGTAACAGTAAACCATATTTCCCTTCATTTAAGTATATTCAAACTATTTCCCATAGCTCTACCGGTTTATGGTGTCAACACTATGAAGATCTATTTGCCATTTGCCAGTTCATAAGAAACCGCTTGGTTTTGTGGGTGTTTCTTTTAAAACAGAATGCAACTCAATGATTTAACTCATCGGTCTCATGAGTCCATGTCTAAAATGCGTCCTGTCTCACACAGCACAAAGCGCGGGAAGAGCACTCGACTTACATGCACAATCATTCATACCAAAAATAAAATCACAAACAGACCCTTGGGCCAAAGCTTTTTTTGACAAAACTACTGCATATATCTATTTCGTGTAAAGGTATTTCAACTCTTGAATAACTAATCAATGTTTGTATGTAAGGTATTTTGGAGTTTTTGTAAACTAGAGTGACCTATTCAACCTCAAAGTTGCATTAAAACTTGTGTTAAAATATGGATTTTTTCAATAATCATATCTTTTAAATTAATATATTTTTTTAAAGTTCGTATGCATTCGAACCTAGTTAACGACAAGATAAATCGGTATAATGCTTATTTTAGTAAATTAAACATAAAACAGCGGAGTAATTTGGGGGTCTACGTTTGTATGGAGGAAAACTTGTATGACTTGTATTACCTTAAAAATAAACATTACACAAGTAGGGGAATTTGTCGTTGGACACGATGGACACGAAAACAATTGTCGGATATATCCGACTCTGGCGGCTAAAGGGTGAAGCTGGCATTTTCAATTTTTTTTTTTAATAAACGCCAATAATCGTGCAAAAAATATACACGAGTAAGATCATCGACATTCTCGACCAAGTTTTCATACATCTTGTTGGCAAAATTTTATGGCTTGTTTTACTAGCGTGATATCGGAATTATACGACAACTTTTTTTTCTAATTATTATTAGTCATTTAAAAAAAATATATGCATTCAATGGTGCCTTTATTAATAGAAGATTTGCATGCAGATGTACAGTCGATGGTATGTGACAACCGTCGCCCTAAGGCCAAGAAATAAATCTCATTAAAAAATAAGGTCATTAATTTCTTATCTATTAACCTTATAGCATTTAATATTTAACAAATAAATAAATAATATATAATAATATATAATAATATATGTATTACGAGGTTTTAGGCATCTTAAATTTTCTAAGTACAAAAAAATATATACTACTAAATAATTCGAATTGACACGAAAACAATTGTCGGGTAAATCCGACTATGGCGGCTAGAGGATTGATAACAACGAAGTCTTGAAATTTAAATTTTTGCAAATTACAGTAAAAAAAGGGAGTTGGAACGAGTTAGTATAAGCATTATGTATTTTGTTCGTTCACCATACGTTCATTTCATGTTACTCGACCATCACCATTCACCATTCAAATGCCATTCGGTTAGTAATTCCAGATTCTTAAGCGGTCTTATTCCAGATTTGTCGAACTCCTAAAGGCTACTGCTCCTGGATCCAATCATTCATTTGTCCAGCTTAGTTAAGCACTTTTTTTTAATCATTTTCTATTTTATTAAGTAATTTTATAAATACCAAATATTAAAAAAAGATGTATGTGTATGCTGTGCTGTGTATGATTCATCAATATTTATAAATTCCGAACATTTTCTTTTACAAAATATGTTTTGACGATCAGGGCCCTTAGCCAAGAGCACCCAATGCAAACGGGAGCGTCGTAGATTGACGAACGACAGAAAATAAAGCCCGATGATTGGTCAAAATTTTATGTGGGCGTTACAACAACCAATCACCGGGCTTTATTTTCTATCGTTTCGTTAATAAGCGTAACGCTCCCGTTTGCATTGTGCACTTGGCTAAGGGCCCAGGGCCCGTAGTCAAGATGCAAACGCATCGCTTCGTAATTCGTAAACGAAGAGAGAACGCCAAGAGAAAGCTTTGTGATTGGTTGTTGTAATGCCCAAATAAAATTTTGACTAATCACCAAGTTTTCTCTTGGCGTTCTCTCTGCGTTTCCGAATTACGCAATGAAGCGTTTGCATCTTGGATAGGGCCCCAGGTGACCTAGAAACTTAGATATGCATAGGACTAATTCTCAGCCTGTCACAAAAGCAAATTCTTATTATTCCGGAATATTATCCCGAAATGGAAATTGGAGTTACTTTTCTTTTAATAATAGATACATTTTCAGATGGTGCGTAGATCGCAAACTATGCAAACCTGTCTGCACAAGTCATATTAGCTTAGCATCGAGCCTAAAAGTTAGAAGCACGAGCAAATCTGGAATATGACTTGACTCATTCATTTTTTTTGGGGATGCTCTGCCACCGCGAGACCACCTGAAAGTTCTCGGCTGCCTCCAGCTCGAAGGTGGATTGGTCGATGACGTCAATGAGCGGCGTCAGCACCGCGTCACGCTTGTGGCGTATGCGTTGCAGGAGAGGCCTCAGCCAATCGGCGGACGGCTCGCAATGCGCGTCGAGAAACACTAGCGAGTCACCGCGCGCCACGCGAGCGCCTCGCATTCGCGCCAACATTAAGCCCTGGCTGGAAGGACTTCCTTATTATAACCCATCTGATATATCTGCGTCTTTCGTCGGCATTTGCGTTGGCAACGGTACTGGATAGGCGAAAACGAGGCGAAAGCTGGGAAGCGCATTCCAGCGAGTTGCGCAGATATTTTAGACAGGTAATAACATCGCAAATCTTGATGGACTCGGACCTTGAGCGGGTTCTTTCGTGTCGAACAATACGGCCGACCTGCTCTCTCACGTACAAATGTTATCATAGCGTCTCGCTCATTCCGTGGCTCCCCCATTCCCGCGTCACAATACCTCATAAACTGTCCCAAAATAGGTTACTGCGCACATTTGTCACGTGATATCGCCAGAGCCCATTAGGTTTTGCGCCGGTAATACCTTAGCGTCAGTTCATGCTGACAAAATATATGACCAAAAAAGATTGTTTACATGTTTTAACATATTCCAAAAAAATAAAAGTAATATTCCCGAGCCTAACCTAACAAAATATATGAGCAAAACATGTTGATCGTTGGACATTAAGGGCAGGGCAGGTGATAAATATATACCTAATTAAAATTTCACGGCAAGAGCACCCAAAACACGATTTTTTTTAAATTTAATATAGTGGAAAGAAAAGAAGAGAAACACTGAGATGTGCAAAAAAATTTCACACTGTAAAGCCGTGAGTACACAGTCGCGGTGCCGATATATGTATTATGTACAAAGTACTAACAAAACGGTGCAAACACGTAAACAGACAGCAATCATTCACATTCAACTAATCAATTCAAATATTCAGATAGTAGATAATGGCCTTTATAAAGTCTTTCTAACTAGAACCTTGAGGAATATTAAGGTGCTCTCATAACAAAATATCGGGATAAATAATAAATAATAGCAAATAAAGATGTAAGTATTTTAACATATTTTTTAACTTAACTCGAAGCTATGTAAAAAATGTATCTACCAAAAAGTCTGTGCGGTATCTTTAAGACTTGAATGCCTCTTTTAGAAATAGAGAGGATTGATTGCAAAGATTTCATGAAAGAATCAAAATTTAATACTGCAGGACATTTTGGCCCAATCGGCAATATGAGCCAATTTGGCGGTGTATGTGGGTGTCTATTTGCATGACAATACCTATTAACAAAGATTTAAATCACAGATGCGCCCTTTGCCATACTTCAGACGGCTAAAAATGTGTTTTCGTTGGGAAGAGTGAGCTCACTCTTCCCGCCTTAGTCGCTTGTAGAAAGCAGTGAGAGCGGTTCCGTTGCATACACATCTTTTATTTTGCTAATTAGGTTCGTTTACCTTTAAAAATGCCTTCATGTGCCTTCTGTCATACAGAGCGCATCTGTCATTTAAATCTTTGCAATATATTACATAGGTGTCACATGTACCCGGGCTAGTCATGCCAATTGGCCATTATGGCAGCCGTATACCATTTTAATTAATGAATTCATGAAAGATAAATTTAGTGCGGACTTTGAGAAACTGGAAAGTTTATGTGTATTCACACAAAGCAGATTCTAAGCATACATGCGCACTGGGCGGCCAGAACATAACAGCATGTGTGTTCTTGTGTATCAATGAGCAAATTTCTCTTCTAATCCTTTATCCTCAGTCCCGCAATGGACCGTTATCACACAGACTAAATAGTATGTATAAGCCTAAATCTAGGTACTAAAGTAAGATTTTATTGGCCACATAGTGCGCACATGTTCGCTAAAAATCACTTTAGATCAAGAAATAACTGACATACCGCATACACTTTTTGGTTAAATATGGCCAAAATTTCTCCTAAACAAGCGAATAATTCTCGTCAACTAGTCGAATGTTACATAGACAACAATTGCTCAAAATCCCCGTGTGAAGTCTGCACCTGAAAGTCCGCACCGCCGAGGACGCTGTAGTAGAAGGTCGACTGGTCTATGGTGTCTATGATGGGGACCAGCACGGCCCTGGGAGCGTCGCGGAGACGACTCACGAGCGGCCGAAGCCAGTCGGGCTGAGGCTCGCAGTGGGCGTCCAGGAACACCAGCGAGTCTCCGCTGGCGTACTTGGCTCCCGCGTGGCGCGCTCTCGTCAGCCCCACGCTTTGTTACCATTCGTACATTATAGGGGGCGCTCAAGTATCACGTAACGCAATTTTCGAAGATTTTTGACAAGTTTAACGCGTGACAACGTAATGTTTTTCTGTACCCTAACTAAATGTTACGTTTAGGACCAAGTTGCCAACTTGGGAGAACTAAATAAAAATGACGTACAATACACTCGACAGATTCCCCTCCCGTAAAAAGCAACGTAACGTTTTACAAGACCCCCCCCCCCCTTTCGTTCAAATTTCGTTCCGTAATACTTGAACGTCCACATATTGCCGGAATGGCGAATTTTGGATAAGCCATCGACGGAAACAGTTTGCATTTTAGTTCAAAATAACAAATTATATGCACTCAAATGTCATGATTTTCTTCACTTGATGTGAGAGGCAGATGAGGCCGAAGGTGGGCCACGTTTACCCAGTAAATGCCCTAGTAAACCCTAGTTTTGGAGAGCCTGAGGTAGTTTTGAAGGAATACAGACGCAGGCAATGAGTTCCACTCCTTAGCAGTTTGGACAAGGAAGGAAATGATGCACAGCCCCGTGTTTTTTGGCACATGGTAACGGCCGAAGCGGTATTTTCCCCAATTTTCAAAAAAATATGTCTTTTATCCCTTAACCAAGTGACTTGGACTTTTTTCTTCTTATTTTTGCCAGACCCGGTATAACGTAACCTAATCTTACATACTATCTAATAAGCCTACAATTTCCATTTATTTTACGTAACACTGTTAGAAGAATCCATAACATAAGCTTGTTATCCATTTGTTTAAGTAGCGAAATTGAGAAGAATGGTAAAAGTAAAGCCAAAATATTCGCTTCACTATTGTCCCACACATATATTATAATTATCTATTTCAAGTTTTAAATCCCTCGAATTCAAAATACTACTACAATTCATAGTGTACAAGTTACAGAGGAAACGGCCGACAAAAGAAGCTTCCGAGCTATTTCTAACATCTACCGAGGATCACAAAACTACTTCAGTCACCTCGAAATTGGTGCTGCCCCCAGATATGTATTGAAAATTGGACTTGTTTATGGTGTCTATCAAGGGGGTCAACACCGCCGTGCGCTTGTCTTTGATCCTTTGCAGTAGAGGTCTCAACCAATCGACCGTGGCTTCCACTTGACAGTCGAGGAACACCATTGCGTCCCCGTTGGCGACCGTCGCCCCTCTGTGTCGGGCCACAGCTATACCCATCCTGAGTGGCGTCCGACATTTTGAGAGCCATCATACAAAAACCCTAAGGGCCAAGGGCCTCTTTCACAATCTGTCAAGTAGGCTAACCGTCATTTAAAGTCACCGGTCACCGGGGATAATTGTTTGTATGGTAAGAGTCCCAAACATTTTAAAGAAAATAATAATAAAAAAATCACCTATCGAAGGATGCATCGAAGGAGTGCATAATTTAATCTATACTAATATTATAAAGAGGAAAGATTTGATTGTTTGTTTGTATTGAATACGCTCCGAAAGTAGTGGACCGATTTGAAAAATTCTTTTACCATTAGAAGCCGACATTATCCGTGATGAACATAGGCTCCAAAATACGGTAGATGGCGTTTTATACTTCTCTACGCGGACGAAGTCGCGAGCACCAGCTAGTAAAATATAAAATTCACAATCACAAGACCATGAGCGTGACCTGAGTTTACTCATCGAGAAATTTTCTAGTACACGTGAATATTTATCTGTCTGTATTTTTATCAAATTTAGGGGAAAATACCCAATTATTGGCACTTTAAGAAATACGACCATTTATTGACCATCAAAAGATTGACCTATTTATTGTTCAACTCAAATAAAATTTGAAAGTTTGATAACGTTTAAATCATTTGACTGTTTAGTGTTAGCAATTCTCATAAACCTAAGATTTATTTATTTTTTGTGGGAACACAGTTTATGGAATAGTTTTTTTATTTTTTAGTGAAAAGTTTAGGGTGCCAATAAATTGGAGGGGTGCCAACACTAGGTCATTTTACCCTATATTTCGTATTTTACAATTTAGGTTTTACTTTTTAAGTCTACCCAAATAGTTGTATTTCTTGTGAGAACGCAATTTTTACACACACAAGGAACCCTAGTAAATTTTCGTGGTATGTAATGTACTTGTATTGAGGCCGATTACCTCATAACTTTATTATGATGGCGTCATTGACTTATATGTATATCCAATAGTAACAATTCAAATACATTATGGTGTTGACTGTGGTTGCAACAAATTGCAACGATCTTAATAAAAGTACATAGCCTGGGCTCCGTAGCCCAGGTACTATGTGTAATGTTAGTCCCACCTTGGACTTAATACATATTAAAACCCAGGTGGGAGTTAATAATGTCCATAGTAGGGCTTTAGGGGGTTAGGTCTTGCACGCAAGGAAGTATCTAGTCCTTACCGGTCAGGCAGCCGAAGTATCCGGACGAGGTTTGAGGGCAATCTAGTCCGCACGTAGTAGCTTAACTTGCCACGCAACTCCGGCAGCGTCGAGTTGTCGTCCACCAGAATTATCTCTTTCAGGTACACTAGCTTCGAGTCCGGATCTTGACCGGGATAACCTATCGACACATTCAACTCAGCCTATATGTTGCCAATGTGGATGTGTCTTTTTTATAACGCATACACACACCCGCACACACCCGCACGCACGCACGCACGCACGCATACACACACGCATACAGCCACAGACGCGCACACGCATCCAGACACAGACGCGCGCACGCATACACACACACATACAGACACAGACGCGCGTACGCATACAAGGATTAAGGGTAAGGGATAAGGAAGGGATGGGGGGTAATGGGCTTTGGCATCCCTTAGTCACTCACCGAAACGCAACAGCATGTAAATGCTGTTATTTCACGGTGGTATTCTGTGAGGTGGTGGTTACTGCCGCCAGACGGGCTGCCCGAATGACTGCGAAACACAGTGTGCCCTACCACTACTTAAAACTATTCACTTTTCCTCATTTTTGGTGAGAAAAATGAATACACTTGGAACGCTGAATGGATGCATATGCATTTTCATAAAAAAAAACCCTATTTTTTTATAGGGAGGTACTCCCTAAACACTTCCTAAAGAATGATGGGGTATACACTCACCGAGAGTCATCCGCCTGCCAGTGTCCCTCTCTATATAGTTTGCAGTGCGGAACCAGGGCTGTTCCCTGCGGACGCTGTTAATCACACTGACGAGCGTTCTTATCACCACAGAATAAGGCTCATTGTGGAATATTATTATGACAGAGGTGGACGGCAACTCCGCGTCGTACACCACACGGGAGCACGCTGGATTTCTGAAATCTGAATCGTTGAAATCTTCTCAATTGTGTCCAACTGAAGCCGATTAAACGGCTATCGCCACAACCTTCTGTTGTATTGGCTAGATTTTAGGTAAGAAAGGTCAGCTGATTTTGATTGATTTTTAAATATATTTTTAATAAAACATGTTTAGGTAATTAAGTAAGTAGATTAATTAGCAGAGACATTGTTTGCTTAAATTGTAATAAGAGGTGCAGTTAAAAATTTCCCACAAAAAAATACCTTCCAATTTATTTGTCAAAAATAATATTTCAAAATAATGTAAATTATAACATTTATTTAATTAGGAATAAGTGAATAACATAGGCTATATTTTTTTAGTTACGCGGGCGAAGTCGCAGGCACCACCTAGTAAAATATAAAGAGAAAAGCTAGTATGTTTGTTATGAATAAATTCAAAAACTACTAGACCAATTTTGAAAATTGTTTCACCTATAGAAAGCTACATTAACAGCGATTAACATAGGCTATGTTTTATAAAGATACGCGCGGACCAAGTCGCTTGCAACGGCTAGTTTATAGATATAAATAATTAACAGTTACGTACCTCTGAGTGTTCTATTATAGGGTATCCTGTCGCTCAAATAGACGTTCATGGCGAGTTTCTTCTCGGATTCTTCGCCCATTTTTTTCTCGTCGCCTTCCAAGTATGCGGCGTTACCTCCCTCTCCTAAACCTGGGATTATTCGCGCTTCATCTTCGACAATTTGCCTTTCGTATTCGGCTTCTATGGGGTCCGAATATTGCGCTTTCGCCGAACGCTTCCCACCGCGCCATTGCTCGAACAAAGCTATTACACTTACAACTAGCAATACGAGGAATGTCACTTTCAAAATATAAAAACACTTTCTAATAGGTAAATATGCCATATTTTAATTAATTAATTAAAATGCCGTATCGCTGCATGCATGCGACCGGCCGCGACGCGTACGACAACAAACAACAAATGATTTTGACTTTGACGTATGTCAAATGTCAACGTGACAACCTGTCATATGTTTTTGTTTACACTTGATATTTTTTAAACAAAGACGAAAACAGGAAAGCGAAAGCGGCTAAAATGTAAACACCTCATTCAGTTTAAAAGCAAAATCAAAAATAAACTTGGAGCAGGAAATGAACACTTAGATGTTTTTTTTTTCTGTTGTTATTTCGACTTTAAGAAGCTATTTTTTCCTTTTTTTAAACTAGATGTGGCAAACGAAAACAATTTTCATCGATTAACACGTGACGCTTTACTTATAATTTTTTAATTGCTTTATGATTATTGACTGTTGTGTTGCTGTATGTGCAGCACTTCAGTTAAATTCATTCTTTTTCAAACTGTCGGTAAACCACTAACCACTATTTAATCCTCTTGTGGTTCGCTTGGCTTCGTGCGTGATTCCATTAATTAAATACAAGGATTGAGATGGATAGAATTATATTTACAAAGGAAAATTTTATGACAAGATGAAGACAGACAAAACATGACAATAAAATATTTGACATAGAAAAATACATAAAAATATAAACGAAAAAGTATTATACAATAAATATTTACAACGAAGGTTATATAACAAAATCCCTACATCAGCCCCCCCGGAGACCTTTAGGTCGATAAACGTTTGGGAAACCAAACACGACGACCCGATCTTGTTCTGCGTTCCGGAGCGGACTGTTGAGGTGAAACAACAGCACGTTCGTTAGGAGTTGTAGGTGCCAGACTGGGCTCCTCTAGTATATATGCTGGTTTCAAACGATCAATGGAAACATTATTCGATTTCCCTTTGATATCGAGCTTAAAAAACTTCTCTGCGCGGTTTATTATACGATAGGGTCCTGAATATGTCGGCTGCAACGGTTTTCGAACAGTATCATCTCTTACGAAAACGTGAGAAGCTGTTTTCAAATCTTTATGGACGAAAACTTTTGACGTTCCGTGACGAACCATTAGCGCAGGTTGCAGTCTTCTCATTTGTAATTGCAGTCGGGACAAGAAATCTGTATAATCGGTTGCATTTTTATTTGAGCTTTCAAAGAAATCTCTAGGTAAACGTAATTGTTCACCATACACCAGATCTGCGGTGGAAGCTGAAATGTCCTCTTTATAGGCTGTTCTTATACCTAAAAGTACAAAAGGCAAGGCTTCCAACCAATCTTCACTTTCATGACACTTGATAGCTGCTTTCATTTGTCTGTGGAATCGTTCCACTAAACCATTGGCTGCAGGATGATAAGCTGTTGTCATGAAATGTTCAGCTCCAATCATTTTCGCTAAACGTTGAAATGTGTCAGAAATAAATTGACGTCCTCTGTCCGTCGTTATACGTTTAGGACAGCCAAATCTGGAAATCCATCCGAAAACAAATGCTTGAGTGATGGTCTCCGCTTTGATATCGGCGATTGGCATCACTTCAGGCCATCTCGTAAACCGATCCACTGCAGTCAAGCAATATTGATAACCACGACACTGCGGCAGGGGACCAACTATATCTATATGTACATGAGCGAAACGTTCGGATGGTGGAATAAATGTTTTTATCGGCGAATGTACATGCCTAGAAACTTTACTACGTTGGCACTGCAGACACGCTCTTGACCATTCACGACCGTCTTTATTTATTCCAGGCCAGACATAACGTTGAGTAAGTAGCTTCACTGTTGTCTTACCGCCAGGATGACTCAGTCTATGAAGCGAGTCAAAAGCTTCACGACGAAACTCAGGCGTAAGATACGGACGAGCAGTTGAGCCGGACATGTCGCAGAATACTGCTGCTTCTTTGGGTAGACCAGGAATCACAACCTTTTTAAGTTGCAGTGACGACCCTGTCTTCAGCAATTGCTGTAGGTCAGGATCGGTATCCTGTGAATTAGCTAATGCGGCGAAATCTATAATACAAATTGCATCAACTGGTCTAGATAACGCATCAGCAACAACATTTTCTTCCCCGGATATGTGTCTTATGTCTGTTGAAAATTGACCTATAAAATCTAGATACCGGAACTGACGAGGAGAGCATTTGTCTAATGGCTTTTGAAATGCAAAAATAATTGGCTTATGATCTGTATGAATTTCGAAAGGTTTAAGTTCTAACATGTGACGAAAATATTTAGTACCTTCGTATATTGCCAACAACTCTCTATCATAAGGGCTGTATTTACACTGAGTTGCTGTTAGCTTTCTTGAAAAGAAACCTAACGGTTCCCATACATCATCAACACGCTGTTGTATAACTGCACCAATTGCTAAGTCTGATGCATCTGTAACTAGCGCGACTTTCGAGTCAGGATGAGGATGGGCAAGAAGTGTGGCTTCTGCTAGACTTGTTTTACAGATCAAAAATGTTCTATCTAAATCTTCATTCCAAACTATTTTCGTCGAGTTTTTTAAATTTCCACCTGATAACAAAGCATTCAGTGGTGCTTGCTTAAGTGCTGCTTGTGGTAGAAAACGTCGATAAAAGTTAATCATGCCCAAAAAACGACGAAGTTCTTTAATTGTATTGGGGCGTGCAAAATTCTGTATGGCAGTTACCTTCTCTGATAAAGGCTTTGTGCCATTGCTAGAGATCTTGTGTCCAAGAAAAGCTACCTCTGTCTTTCCAAAATTACATTTTGCTGTGTTGATCAAAACACCATGTTGCCGTAGTCGCTCAAAAACTTGTCTTAGATGACTTTCGTGTTCGGTCACGTTCGCTGACGCTATCAAAATGTCATCTAGATATGGAAAACAGAATTCTAGTTCACAAAGAATTTCATCAATAAAACGTTGAAATGTCTGTGCAGCATTTTTAAAACCAAAACCCATAAAATTAAATTCAAAAAGACCAAAAGGCGTCGTTATTGCTGTTTTCGGAATATCATCCGCAAACATTGGAATTTGGTTATAAGCGCGTACTAAATCCAGAGTGCTAAATACTGTACAACCATAGAGATTGTAGGAGAAATCTGCTAAGTGTCTGACTGGATATCGGTCTGGTATAGTACAGTCAAGGAATTTAATTTCCTACCCGTTTCGTTGAAATGTTGTTAGGCATTCACGATGCATTAAGGTCGAAATTTTCATTTTAGTATTGATATGTCAATTTGACCTATTATTTGTCACTGCACATCACAGAAGTCATTTACTTATCTAACAATTATTTAATATATAATTAAACGCATGTCATTTGGTGTCAGTGTCAATCGAGAAAATTGTAAAATAATTTTTAAATATTTCAATACAAAATAACCATCGCCCGCTAGCGTTAATCGAAGACCAACGCCACGCCGTGGCTAATCATACTTCTGGACGAATTACTGCAAACATCTCGGGTTGGATTTGTTCGGCGGGTGTGGGAGAACTCGTCAATTTGCCACCTAGAGCAACCGCTCAGGACTATGTAGACCTGTTAGACGAAAGTGTGCTTCCGACATTACGAATCTAATATCCGCAACAGGAAATTGATTTTGTGCAAGACAACGCAACCATTCACACCGCGAGAATAGTGCGTGACAAATAAAACCTATTCCCTGGCCTGCAAAAAGTGCTGATTTGAACCCTTTGAGCCATAATCTTGAGAGAATCTTTGGGCCATAATGGTCCAAAGATGGGATAATCAGAACGAAAGAACACGCGAAGCACTTGTCCGACACTGTCATAGAGTGTGGGAAGATTTTCGAGGCACTAATATATGTGAACAATTAATTGCATCGATGCCATAACGCCTTCTGGATGTCATTCGCAACTTTGGTGGATACACGCGTTTTTAATTGTATTTTTTTGTGAATATTTTGTTTATTCGTTGCAGTTTTTTATAAACACCCTGCTGAAGTGATTAAGATTAAAAATAGTGTTTTTGTTTTATTGTTTTTGTTATGAATAATATAAATAAATAACGTCCATTATGCTTTTATTGAATTATCACTTTAATCGATTCTGTTAGTTTTTCGACAGAAACATTTTGCTTTCAACCTATATCGGCACCAGTGTCTGGATTCGTCGACAATCAACAATTCAAACGTCGATTCCGAAAGTTCGTTATCTGCGTTCCTTTCATTCGAATATTGCAAGAGTGAAAGCGATAGACATATATTTTGTTAGATTTTCGATTACTGTTATCCATTTGTAGCAGTGCCTTGACGTTTTACAGTTCACCATGTCAACGTAATTAATCATATCAGTTGCCTAGTAACAAACAAATGCGTCTGATATGTCAAGTAACGTTGTGCCTAGATAGCTCTTATGATGACTGTTTGCTATACGATATTGAACCTTAGGTGGGTAGGAATTTAAATTCCGTGACTGTACGAGCATTAAGAGCACGGTAATCACCACACGGCCTCCAAGTGTTGTTCTTTTTGGGTACCAAATGCAAAGGTGAGGACCATGAGCTGTCAGATCGACGCGCGATACCTGTATGTACAAGTTGTTCAAACTCACGCTTAGCAATCTTGAGTCGTTCTGCATCTAATCTCCTTGGGCGGCAGTACACCGGTGGACCAGGAGTAGTACGAATGTAGTGAACCGTATTATGCTTCACCTTTGGTGCAGAAGTATCACCGGCTGGGCGGGTAATCTCTGGGTACTCTTGTAGAATGCGATGAAAAGTAGATGTACCTGTAACTGTTTTAACATGGCACACAGAACAAGATTTAGCGGAAATACCGCTAATAGAAAGCGTTGTAATATTGTCAACCAAACGTTTATGCCTAATGTCTACTAATAACCCATAAAATTTTAAAAAATCTGCACCTAGGATAGGTTTTGTTACATCTGCTATAACAAATCGCCATGACAAATCACGACGTAAACCTAGATCGAGCTTTAAAGAAATTGTACCATAAGTAAAAATTGTCGAACCATTTGCGGCGCATAATACATATTTGTCCTTTTTAGGACGTGAACTACGTATAAAATTAACAGGATAAACACATAAGTCTGAACCACTATCCACTAAAAACTTCACTTGCGTCTTTTTGTCGGTCACAAATAAACGGGCTGAAACACTTTGACAATCGCTGGCCGTCATCAACGACTGCCGTCGGCATTTCCCTCATTGTAACTGCACGGCGCGATGCACTTACTTGCGCGCGGGCCAAACTTGCTGTGATACCAGCACATACCACCACGTTGGCCTCGATTGCTGCTCCGAGAACGTGAACGTCGCCGGCCTGTGTAGCGCCCTCTGCTTGGAGCATGTGGCCGCGCTGTCATCTTTAATTCCGCAATCTCACGTCTAAGATCTTCGACACACCGTCTAAGATCTTCGACGTCGCTTGACGTCGACGGTGTGGACACTTGGTGTATCTGCGGTTGCACTATATCTATCACTGTATCAGCGAGCTTAGCCAGGTCTTCTAAACAACTTTTAGACTGTGAGGCAATTACCAACTGGACGTGTGATGGCAAACGATTTGACCACAAAGATTTAATAAAGTCATCAGGAACGTCTGCTCCAGCAAGATTTATCAAATGGCGTAGGAATTGTGAGGGCTTGCGGTCGCCAATGTTTTCATTACTAAGTAGCTGCTGAACTCGCTGCTCATTGGACGACGATAAACGCGAAATAAGCTCACCTCTTACCTTATCGTATTTACCTGCCTCTGGTGGATTTTTAACAACATCTTTAATCTCCGCTATCACTCTGCAATCCAGATTTCCAATGACATAATTGTATTTTGTCGAATCCGTAGTAATGCCAGCTAAGGCAAATTGGCCTTCTAACTGGGCGAACCACAATGCTGGATCCTCCGGCCAAAAAGGTGGAACCTTAACACTCACTGCATTTACTTCCTGGCCGCTTTGTTGTTCCATCATTAATCATTAATCCAAAATGGAAATCACGTCTGAAAATCACGTCTTTGTCACCAATTTGTGGTTCGCTTGGCTTCGTGCGTGATTCCATTAATTAAATACAAGGATTGAGATGGATAGAATTATATTTACAAAGGAAAATTTTATGACAAGATGAAGACAGACAAAACATGACAATAAAATATTTGACATAGAAAAATACATAAAAATATAAACGAAAAAGTATTATACAATAAATATTTACAACGAAGGTTATATAACAAAATCCCTACACTCTGATTAAATAACAACAAACCACCTCTGCTTGAGTTTGAGTAGGTAGCCTTTGGTTTTGTCCCTGAGATACATATATCCTTTTTTTTCGCTAATTTCTTAACGACCACGAATAGTGAGATTCATTTCATTTTTTAAAAATAAACTCTCACTGTATAAAAATGGGTAAAAATAAAAATACCACACATCATTTAAAAAATATTAACACATTTATTTCATCACTAAAACCATACAAGAAAATGTAAGTTTGTTAACATAAACGACACTTACTTGTGATTACAGATTTATTACTGGATTAAATTACATATAGGTGAGACTAAATTACGCCGACAGATGGCGGTCTTTGTTTAGTCGATTCCCAATAGCCACTTTTCCCATTGGCCCCAACGGTGGGGCGCCATCTGTCTGCGCGTTTCACTATTTATGCGACAAAATCGCCGACAGATGACAGTCTATTGTTTTTACTCGATTCCCTATGGCCACTATTCCCATTAGCCCCAATGGTAGAGCGCCATCTGTCTGCGCGTTTCTAAAATAGCATTATTCTTGCGACAATATCGCCGACAGATGGCGGTCTATTGTTTTTACTCGATTCCCAATGGCCACTATTCCCATTAGCCCCAACGGTAGAGCGCCATCTGTCTGCGCGTTTCTAAAAACACGCCCTTTCACAATTTATTGCATTATTTATGCGACATAATTATTATTTGTACTGAAAAAATTAAAAAAAAATCTTAAGCGTGTAGTACTTAGCGCCTCGCTAATTGTAAATTTGATTTAACTAACTAACATCTCAGCGTATTAGTATAATAACAATACTTAGGGCCTCTTTCACCATCTGTCATGTCAAGTAGGCTAACCGTCAATTAAAGTCACCTGTCACCGCGAATAATTTAGCCGATATACCTTAATATATCGTTATATGTGTTAAAGTAAATAACTTGGTCCTTCGAGCCGGATGTTTGTACGGTAAAAGTCCCAAACATAAAAAGAAAATAGTTAAAAAAAAATCACCTATCGAAGGATGCCCTAAACACGAGTGCATAATAACACTTTACTTTACTTGTGGTTTGTGAAAGAGGCCCTTAGCCTTTTCATTTTAAATTTAATGACGTAATGTAATGTAATGTTTCATAATTCAAAAGTAATGGTGTCTCTTTGTGTGTGTGTGAAATTGAATCCCATATAGTCTGTACTACTATATAATATATAGGGCAATATAACCACAGTTTCCAAAGACTCTTCGGCGGAACTTAATCCCCTAGCTGCCAGAGTCGGATTTATCCGACATATTAATTTTCGTGTCCATTTCGCCAGAGCCGAAATATGCATAATACGACGAGTTCCTCTACTTGTATAATGTTTATTTTGAAATCATTGCGTTTTTTGTCTTTAAAAACGAGTCACTTTCTCATGCAACTCATGACAACTCTTAAAAAACCAAGTGGCTTTACCAACTTGCCAACTTTCTAACAAATATAAAATACAAACATACACATTTCTGTACCCTCACTTCCCTTCCCATCCCTTCCATTCCCTAAACGTTACGTAACAACCAAGTGACCATTTTTAACGACGAAAAGGGTTGTCAACTTGAGAGAACCAGAATAAAAATGACGTACAATACACTCGGGGGGATCCCCCTCCGGCCGCTGTAACGCATCGTAACGTTTTACAAGAACCCCCCTCCCCCCCGAATCGCGTTACGTCCCCCCGAATACTTGAACGTCCCCCATGAGAGAACAATGGTTATTTTTGCCCCATATATATGGCAACTGACATTTTCGGTTTGTTAAATTGAAATCGAGTTAACTGTTTAGTTGTTAATGACACAAAGTAAGCCTAGTGTTAAAACGATGCTTGTTCTATACACAAATTAAATAGAAGGAGACAGACAGACAAGCGTACACTTTTATCTATTCACTTTGTGATGATGATATAGTAATAATGTTATTAAATAGGTACAATTTACAAGTAATACATGTTAAATCTACCCTCTTTTATGTTTTTAATGGGCGAAATTGCTCTACAAAGGCATAATATAGAATTCCCATTTGCCCCAATCGGCTTATGTGCATCCGGTGGCCACTGGGAATAGAGCCGTTTAGCTTTGAAATTTTTAGTACCATAACATTGCGTCAAACGACACCGTCGAAAACTACGCTTTTGTATACCGTTGACGAGTTATATCGTCAAAAAAAAAATGCCAGTGGGGCCACAAAAACAAAACCTGCCTACTTTTATAAATATTAATTAATTTATTTTTTAGATAAACTCTAAATACTACTGAATAATCAATTTAAATTTAGTTTATTTATATAAATAAATAAACATAGCTAATAAGCAAATAATTCGGTTATTTTTGACGACAACGAGTTATCTCGTCAATAAATAATCCGATTATATTTGATGACGAGTTATCTCGTCAACAAATAATTAGATTATATTTGATGACGAGTTATCTCGTCAACAAATAATTAGATTATTTTTGACGACAACTAGTTATCTCGTCGACAAATAATTCCATTATTTTTGACGACCACGAGTTATCTCGTCGACAAATAATTCCATTATTTTTGACGACAACGAGTTATCTCTTCAACTAAGATCAGATTTTTCGTTGACGACGAGTTACCTCGTCAACAAATAATTCCATTATTTTTGACGACAACGAGTTATCTCGTCAACAAATAATTCGGTTATTTTTTATGACGAGTTACGACGAGTTATCTCGTCAACAAGATCAGATTTTTCGTTGAGTTATCTTTTCAACAAAAAAACGATTATTTTTAAGTTGTCTCCTCAACAAATAATATTCGATTACTTTTTGACTACGACTACGAGTTAACTCATCAACGGTATACAATTGCAACTTTTTTTTTGTAACATTTCAAACGATTTCATCACTAATCAGCATCGAGGGGTTTAACGGACGAAAATGGCGGCCCCGCCCTTTGTTAGAGCTACGATTATTATTATTTTTAAAGGGTAGCATAGTTCACTTATCAGTTAATTACTAATGAATATGAACACATAAACCAACAGCGTGGCATTATAAGACCCCATTACTTAATAAATACCGTTTGTCACACCGAGCAAACCCGAGTCAATGAGCTTAGTGTTATTTTATTACATTTCCTTCCAGAGACGAGAGACAAGTCGAGTCCAAGAAAATCAATGACAACTTCTTTTAACTTCATTTTTGAGATGGGATATTAATGATTGAACTCGCGACACTGTCATGTAATGTAACCATTTGATGTAGCCGACATTAATTATTATAATTTTTTGTGAAGCTTAGTTTTCACTTCTGACTTCTGACACTTCTGACACTTCTGTTTTTTTTTTAATATACACTTTGGTAACTTGGAATAAAAAAAAAACTTTAATTTCCCAGAATAAGATAGGGATGACAATTTTGAAATGACGTCATCGACGTATCTTCTCGTCTTTGGGTATTAACAGAATTATGTTGTTTAAATTATTATTTATTAGTTAAAATACACATTTCAAAGTTACATCACTCGTTAATAAATGCTTCGAAATCGGTGTTTCACAAGATATCGAGATATATACAAAGACTTTTTTAATATCGTGTCTAAATACTAAGTGAAATTAAGCATCAAAATAAAAATGTTTCAGGACAAAAAAGTCCTAAAAATATCAATGTTTTATGGTTACAACGACGCTTCATTCGGTACGAACAACACAACCACTAAGTTTTTTATTTCGACGACAGCTGAGCATTGTTCAATGACAGCTGAGCATTGTTCAATGACAGCTGGGCTTTGTTCAACTACAGCTGCATTGTTCAATGACAGCTGGGCTTTGTTCAACGACAGCTGGGCATCGTTCAATGACATTTGAGCATTGTTCAACTACAGCTGGGCGCTGTTCAACGACAGCTGGGCTTTGTTCAATGACAGCTGGAGATTGATAACACTTTTGCCCATAAGGAGAACATGTATTTTTTTTTTTAATTTTGATAGGGGGGGGTTAATTTTAAACCTCACCACGTATCACCGGGGGTTTATAGAAAATGTCCAAAAATTAAAGACCTGCGAGGAAAATTAAACAAATTTTTCGAACAGTGAAGACAAAAGGAAAATATCACTACTTATAGTAGGGGGGGGGGGGGGGAAGGAAGGTGGAAGGGGATGTAGTGTATGCATCTTTGGGATTTGTTCACTAATTCATATAAACAAGCACAGTCTCAAGCGTACCACGTGACTGGCGCAGCAATCCACGTGGGGAGATAAATATGCCAGTCGCGTGACGGAGGTCTGTCCGAGTGTGCGTGTGTGAGCTAGCGAGATGATAGTAAAGGCACTACAGGGGAGCTTTTATTTCAGTTTCTTCTTGCAAGGGATAAACGGGGTTTCCATGTTGCCACTTTGTTCAGTATTTTTGTCCCAGAAAAATTCAAATAAATAAGCTGTCCAAACGGTCCACGTGGCCAAGTGACACGTCGTCACCTAATTTGTGCCACGTCAAATGTGACGTAACTTTGAAACGAAAATGCGACACGTCTATTTATTTATAAAAAAATACAACACCTCTTTTCGCTATCACAGTTTTTGTTGCACCTTCCCGTAAGGTTTGGCGTACACTAGCGCGCGTTAGAGAACCGCTCGTGTGTGCCCAACCTTAAAACTACGTTCTAAATACCCTTGCGTTTTTTTGATATATATTTAATAACTTTAGTTTTTAATCGATTTCTCAATTGAAACATTCGTGAGAAGAAAAAAAACCGTCTCCAATTCCGTCTTCATGCATGTTCGTAACCGGAATTACGTAACCAGTTGCTAGAGAAGAAATTTTTTTTCCTTGTTTGGTAACCAGTTTTGAGAGAGGAAAAGGATTATTCCAAAATTTATTTGCACGTTAAAATATTTAAACACTTTGTATGTCCGTTCGTTTGAACAAAAATAGAAAACAGCTGATCCGATTTTGATAAGAAATTAACTAAAAATACTCAAAAAGTTCAGTTGCGAATCAGATAACCGCAATTGGTTGCAAAAAAGAATAAAAACTTCCCAAACTTCCTTGTTCGAAACCAGTTGCGAATCAAGAAACCGCAACTGGTTGCGAAAAAAGAATAAGTACTTCCCAAATTTCTTTGTTCGAAACCAGTTGCGAATCAAGAAACCGCAACTGGTTGCGAAAAAAGAATAAGTACTTCCCAAATTTCTTTGTTCGAAACCAGTTGCGAATCAAGAAACCGCAACTGGTTGCAAAAAAGAATAGGAACTTCCCAAATTTCTTTGTTCTAATAAGAACTTCCAAAAATTAAACGGTTACAATTAGTAAAAAGTATATCAACAAACAGAGAGACATACAAAAAGATTTATTTAAAAAAAAAAATGTCATTACAATTTTCAATTGAAAAATCGATTTTTCTTTATTTATAATACACTTAAATATATATTCAATGTTAGAACTACATGATATAAGACTTAGTTGAATATTACAATAAACAAGATGGCGTCTACGTTACAGACAAAACTATTATATTTAATTGTTATTTGTCCAATCCAATGTCCTCAAAATTTAAAGCTATACCTCTTCCAGACATTTGCAATGGCTATAAACAAACGCACGTTCAAACAAGTTCTTAAAACATATTTTATGGGAATATTGTTTTTCTATAATTAAACCCTCATTGGGAGTTTCAAATTTAAATTCAGACTTGAAGAATTCATAAATAATTATCTATTATGAATATCTTATGATTCAAATGATCTCTTATGAATGAAATGATGTATTTTGAATGAAATGATCTCTTATGAATGATATTATCTCTTATGAATGAACTATCTCTTATGAATGAAATGATCTCTTATGAATGAAATTATCTCTTATTAATGAAATGATCTGTTCTGAATGAAATGATCTCTGATGAATGAAACGATCTATTCTGAATGAAATGATCTCTTATGAATGAAATGATCTCTTATGAATGAAATGATCTCTTATGAATGAAATTATCTCTTATTAATGAAATGATCTGTTCTGAATTAAATGATCTCTGATGAATGAAACGATCTATTCTGAATGAAATGATCTCTTATGAATGAAATGATCTCTTATGAATGAAATGATCTCTTATGAATGAAATTATCTCTTATGAATGAAATGATCTCTTATGAATGAAATTATCTCTTATGAATGAAATTATCTCTTATTAATGAAATGATCTTTTATGAATGAAATTATCTCTTATGAATAAAATGATCTATTCACATATCACCAGCGCTGAGGTTATAATATTACCTAAATTTTTCACGTGATTTTGGATAGGGGGTTAGTATTAACTAGTGTTAAAAAAAACACATGATTAATGGACGACACTCTACCGGAAAATTTGAACGAATCTAAATCAATTACATAAATACATTTCATGAACTCATTTGAACAAGCCACGCACTATTTAACAATCACCATACGCGTCGCGACAAAACGGCCCAAATGAAAGCTAACATTCTCGACGAGACCACCGCGGTACGTGGGGGGGGTCACGCGGAGTCACGCAGGGGCGACCCCCGCGCGGTCCCACGCGGAGTCACGCCGGGGTGACCCCGCTCGGTGTCCTGTGTGCGAAGCGCGAGAATGGGACGAGGGTGTGTACCGTTTTGAGGGGGCCCCCCTTAGACCCGCTCTCAAATGATGTTGCAGCAGCGGCAGTAGCGGGGGCGGGGTACTCCCCCCGTCACCGGGGGGGTCACCGGGGCGAAGTACGCGTGCACCTTGATGTTCGGCAGCTGACCCTGCAATTGGGGGAGAGTGGCTCACATTCATTTATTACGTAAGACGTAAGGGAGTCTTGATAAATGCGCAAGGTTAAGAGAAAATCTTTAAAATAAAACAAAATTGATTAGGGTAAAATGACCTAATGCTGGCACACCTCCAATTAATTGGCACCCTAAATGTTTTGTACGGTTTTCCTAGACTTTTACGTTATATTGAATAAGGGTAGGAGGAGGTTTAAAACTGTCAAAAATCATCTTATAAGTTATTCAAATTATTATACTAAAGTATATATACATGCTATGTATTTTTGAAATGAAATATTGGCCAATATTTTACCCTCAATTTCCTTATGGCGTTCCTCGTGACCATCTGGCAGTCGTACAGCTCGATGAGCTGCAAGTTGTGACAGGACATGAGGTGTTCCAGCGCCCCGTCGGTCACCAGGGGACAGTTGTCCAGACCTGGAAACAGATTCGACATTTACAAGTGCGGTCACAACGACAACTTCCTGAAAACGTATTTTCCAAAATAGAAAATTTCTGAAAACGACAGCTTCCTAAAAAGTTTTTTTCCGAAATAGACAATTTCCGAAAATCACAACTTCCTAAGAAGACAACTTCCTGAAAACGTATTTTCCAAAATAGAAAATTTCCGAAAACGACAGCTTCCTAAAAAGTATTTTCCAAAATAGACAATTTCCGAAAATCACAACTTCCAAAAACGACAACATCCTAAAAAGAAAACTAAATTAAACTTCGTATAATATAACGTCTTTTACAAAAACGACAAACTTACTAAGATTAAAGTGTGTCAATTTCGGCCTTCAGTTGTGAAATATGAAAAATGTTAAACATTTATTTATACGTTGGCTGGCACACTTTATAGTGAAAAGCGATTAAACGACTCACCGAGCACGTTGAGATGTTCGGCGACGCCTTGGGACATGGTCAGCTGTTTGATTCCGTTGTCAGTGATCAACTCGCAATGAGACAGAGTCTGAAATTACATTAGCAATGTGTAAGTGACGCTGTCTCTCTGTTAGCGAGGGATAAAAAATAGTTAAGACATAAAAATATAGCTAGGCATTAAAAATAGTCCAAGATTAAAAATAGTTGACATAAAACATTGCCAAAAGAAAACAGTATGGATAAAAATTAGTAGGCATAAAAAATAGCTAGTGATAAAACCATATAAATAATTTGTCACCAATTTCTCAAGTCTCGGACACCCGATGGAGAGATGCAGCAGAGTGATGTCTGTGATGAGCGCGCACTCCTCCAGGTCCATCCTCTCCAGCAGTCTGCAGCTCTGCAATGTATTTAAACAATAAATACTGCGCCTATCGCACACACCGGGAGCCCGCGCACTAGGCAGCCACACATCTCCGGCTGCGCCCGTTGGCTGCGCGCAGCCAGACCGACTACTTTACTGGCTAGGCGAATGTGTGTCGCTGCCGTCAGTCTCCGGCCTCCGCGCACTTGTAGCAGCCACATGTATGTTCCAAAACTTTTTCATGTCGCTTGACGTTTGGGTGATAATACCTATTTAAAACGGCACGTAGCTTATATAAGATGAACGGAGTGAGTCGAAAGATGGCGGGGAATAATTTAGTAGTGGACAGTCATGTGTAAAGAAGTAACATGTGTTACATGTTAATATATGTAAGGCTCACCCTGGAGAGAGCTTGGAAGCCGGCGTCCGTGAGCTGCGAGCACTGGGCCAGCTCCAAGGTGACCAGGTCCGGGCAGCGGATGGCCAGCGCCAGGAGAGTGGCGTCCGTCAGCCGAGTGCACCCCGACAGGCACAGGCGGCGCATGCCCCCGTTCAGGAGCGCCACCGACTCGTCAGTCAGGCTCTGTTGGGGGGCACGTAGCACACTCGGGGTAAGAAAAGGTTCGTCACCTCTTTAAGAGCGTTACAAAATCAGAATCGCATTGTAGTCAACATTTATGATTTCCGACGGACCATAATGCCATGGTGTGTTTAGTTTGCAGATAAGATATTATTTATTTATTTTATTTTAGGGAAACTTACAGGTATAATTACATAATAATAGTGGCGAGTAAACAAACTTAACCTAATAAAAAATTTCCACTCATATTAACGACTTATTAACATCATATTATTTCTAGTTTTCTAATAATATATGTAGATAATATCTGAAAAATATTTTAAAATATTTTAGGCAGCCCTTTTAAAATTAAAACTAGCGGTCGACGGTCTGTCGACGGTCGATGTGAAAAAGTTATATGAAAATATTGATATTCCACAAATTCATATAATTTATTAGTTAGATAATAGTTGTAAAACATATACGATTTCTGTAAATTTTCCATTATGCGACATACCACCTGTTGGAATGTTTCGAGCCTTCGTCCCTAGATGTCGCGGCAAAGAGAAATTATATCACGCTAGCACTTTGTTATGTTAGAATGTTTCGCGTTTGTGTCACTAGATGTCGCTGCGAAGGAAGATATAACGCGCTAACGCTTCGTTATTTACAAAATCATATTAATTGTTTTTATGTTCACATTAAAAGAGTTTTCTATCTCGTATCTCGGGTTTTATTTCTTTTGGGGCTTAGTTAGTAGAACACGCCGCGCGTTCTTCACCACGTTCGTTCACTCACGTCTTCAATTAAATTAATTGATTTAATTATGAGGCCCTCCGCTAAGTCACGCGTGTGTAGAGGTGTAAAAGTAACGAAAAAAAGCGTACCCGTATGTATTCGGTACTATGACAATTAGTATTCGTTACTATCGTATCGTTACGTTACTCGGTACTTTTGGTCCCTCATCATAAGTCGTATTGGGTACGCGTACACCGTATGACATCGCGGCATCGCAACATTGGCCTAAGGTGCATTTTTTTACTTTTCCGTATTTTAAACCAGGCTAATCGCAATCTATTATGGCATCGATTATAATGAAGAAGCAACAAATAGGTGTCGAAAATAATTTATTGACATTAAATTGAAAGTAAACATAAAAAATGAAATTAAACATATTTTAAACAAAATTAAAAAACATAAATCTTTTTTCTTAGAATGAAATTAAACATAATAATAAAATAAGAACATATTTTAAACAATACTAAAACAACAAAGAAATACCTTAAATAAAGAGTAAAAAAATTAGACGACGAATTTCCAAAATATAGTTTACTTAATAAACAAACATCGTTCTTTGTAACGTACGTTTTTAAATTCACCGAATAAGCGCATGCGTAAAACATACATACGATCAGCCAGCAAGCGTTTCAATTCAAGCATCAACGGTACTTGAGCTTGCGTGAATGAAACAGGGATACTAGTAACGAAAGATGCGAGTAACGAAATGCATTCGTGTGTAACGTTTCGTTACTCGGTACTAGATGGCGCACCCGTTACTCAGTACCGAATACATACGGTTTGCTACAGTTCTACGCGTGTGGCATCGGTCGTCGGCGCACGGTTCACAGTTCACCGGCTCACCAGCGTCCGTTTGTAGCCAGTGATAGCCAGTGATAGCCAGTGGTAGCCAGTGACCGCTGTGTTACGCGTGTACCGATACCAATCGTACACGTTCCAACCTGTTTGTTACACGCGCGAGTCAGCGTTGCACTATTGAACACTGAGCGCGCGTAAGAGCGGCGCGGGTGAATTATAGCGCTCATATAGCGCTCTAAGAACATGATCGAGTTTCAATATGCACTCACATCGCATCCCTGCACGTTTAGCACCTCCAAGTGTGGGCAGTGTGTGGCCAGACAACTGACAGCTTTGTCGTTCACATTCTTGCATCCTGGAAACCGACAAACGACTCGTCTCAAACTTTTGCACATTATAGACAATTTTAGAATAAAAATGAATCCCTAAATGTGTTGCTAAGCGGAAAACTCTGAAAACGGCTGGACCTATTTCAATTCTGTCTTCACTAATGGATAGTGGGATAATCGGGGAAGGTTCTTATGTAAAAAAATAGAATATTACGTAAAACAGATCGCTAGTCTATACTAATATTATAAAGAATTGTTTGTTTGTATAGAATAGGCTCCGAAAGTAGTGGACCGATTTGAAAAAATCTTTTACCATTAGAAGCCGACATTATCCGTGATGAACATAGGCTACTTTTTACCGCGGGAAAATGCTTCAATCCTACGGGAAATCTAAAACCGGGAGATAGCGCCATCTATCCAAAATACGGTAGATGGCGTTTTATACTTTTCTACGCGGACGAAGTCGAGAGCACCAGCTAGTTTAAAATAAAAATTAAAACTGGACCAAATTGAAATGGGACCACACGAAAAGCATCAGGTTTCAAATTAAAAAAAAAAAAAAAAAAGAATCATCAAAATCGTATCACCCAGTCAGTCTAGATTAACGCCGCCTCTCACAGTGTCAACCCCCGGGGGGGGGGACTCATCTTTGCATATAAGCATATAAAGCTCCTCAGTTTCGACCGACACCAGGATGGAATCCCAGTCTAGATTAACGCCGCCTCTCTGGCAAAACTCACCTTTGCATATGAAGCTCCTCAGTTTTGGACAGTTCCTGGCTATCGCCTCCACTCCGTTCTCTGTTATCGACTGACACCACGACACGTTCACGTGTGTGAGCAGCTGAAAAACATTTGCACGACTCCCGTTAACAATGAGTCTCTTCTATTATGTAGGGTAAAGTACCCAATTATTGGCACTTTAAGAAATACACCTTTCGACTTTTCGACCTATTTATTGTTCAACTCAAATAAACGTTTAAATCATTGTCTGTTTAGTGTTAGCAATTCTCATAGACCTAAGATTTATTTATTTTTTGTGGGAACACAATTTGTGGAATAGTTTTCTTATTTTTTAGTGAAAAGTTTAGGGTGCCAATAAATTGGAGGGGTGCCAACATTAGATCATTTATTCTCAAATAAAAAATAAAAAAAATTAATTAAATAAATAGCTCTCACCGGACATCCGTCTGCAATTGACTTTATTGATATATCCGTTATATGTGGACACGAGTCTAAATTTATCCTACAAACAAACATATTTCATTGTTTTAATTTTTTATAGGTCAATATTATTTAAAGAGAAAAAAAAAGTTATAATAATAATAAATAAATATGTCGGTAAGATTGTGCTTTGCTAGAGGCGCAACATGCACGCGAGAGGGCGTTGCGTGTAACGAAACGTCCGGCGGTGGAGCCGGGAGTGGGGGCTTGGCTGCGCGACAGTCATTGTGCTGGCGACGGATCGTCGCGCTTCTGCACTTCTGCAGCTTTTAGTTACCATCTACTGTTATTCCAATCGTAGTAGTGATTGGGACTGTCAATGGAATAATAGGATTGCCTGTGCTCAGCCGTTCTACGCTTTATTCGATACCCACGATGTCGTCCTGACGTTGAAAACGATTGATATAGACTCCTACGCCGGCCATCGGACGACAAATAAATAAGATGTGAAAGAAACAGCGAAAGGTAGAAATGAATATTTTAAAATTTTAATTAAAATTCAAATATTTTTAATTTAAAGATCAATATCTTTTTCATACGAACAATTTCTAATGTCCATTTTAAACAATTTGCTAATAAGCATTGTCTCACTGGTGTGCCGGCAGGAGTCGATTTTTTGTTTAATAAGCGCTAATATGACACAAAAACCATATAATAAATGTTGCGCAAATGTGTCATAAGATAGTGTCGCTGGCTCCCGGACAATGAGGGACTCCACATTGCTTAAAGATTTTGTAAGTTCATGCAAATATCTTACAATTATATAAAGAAAACAAAGGACCGAGCGTGGCTCCTTGAGAGACTCCACATTACTAGATGATGCTGTTTGGAACTAGATAGTGCTGTGTGGAATGTGTGTGTGTGTGTGTGTAAAGATATGAATATATTTTCCAGTAAGTACTTTAAATATTTATTAAGGTTTTAAGTATTAACTTTAGATCGCCTAATTTGGAACCACAAATACCTAAGTAAGCTCATATCTTACCTTTGTAACTTGGTGCACCTTTTGCCCAAAACTTGACAACTTTGATCCGTTATTTTCTTACATTTATTCAAATTTAAGTCTTCTATGTTTGGACACGCCTACAAAAACAATAAAACGAGGTTGTATTTCGGAACCTGAAGGACCTGAAGGATATTTTTGATGTACATACAATAATTTTATGGACGAAAGCCTGAAATAAGGAAATATTATTATTAGAATACCTGCGCAAGAGTCCTAATGGATCCATCGCCTATGCTTTCGCAGCCTCTCAGAGACAGTTGACGAAGAAAGCCTCCGCAACGTTGAGATATGTTATCTATTACAGGACCCTGGAACGGAGGAAAATAAACACTACAGTACACCGTACACGTGCTGTTATTTCATTGTGTTCTTCTTCTAAGAAAGAAGTTGTGGCTGAAGAATATCAGAAATTGGACCGGTAAACGTGACAAATGCTAAAGCGGCACATGAAAAGTACGCCTACGGAGTGGAGGCGATGGCCAGGAACTGTCCCAGACTCAGGAGCTTCATATGCAAAAAAAGGTGAGTTTTACCACTTGACACTTGAGAGGCGGCGGTAATCTAGACTGAATGTTTGGTTGGTTTTAAATGACAGATGTTTGGTTGCTTTTAAATGACAGATGTTTGGTTGGTTTTAAATGACAGGTGTTTGTTTGGTTTTAAATGACAGATGTTTGGTTGATTTTTAATTATGGATGACAGAGTAGATGCTTTAAATGTTTTATAGAGTTACTACTTATACAGATTTTTAAATTTTATAGATTTTTTAAATCTTATAGACTCACCGCAAGAAGAAATTGTGATCCCTTGAATTGAATTGAATGAATTGAAGGGAATGAATGAATTGAATTGAAATGTATTGAAATTGAAGGGAGTATGGTATTATTGTAAATTAATAAAATTAGTTTAAATTGAGAAAGAATTTTCATGACATAATGATGTAAATTTTGCAGTCAGAGATTATTGTGTAACGTGTGAGAAATATTTTATGTTGATTTCAAAATAGAAATATTTATTAATTGCTTTATGTGTTTTATAAAACTGTGGTTAAAATTAATTTAAAATGGACGAATAAATAAAGAAGAATTTGTGCGCACTATATTACAAGTTTTATTGATACGTAATGAATCCTGTGAAAAGATTGAAGACAAAGTATATGAGATAGAAGAAAACAAAAAATAAAATTAACAGAAATTGCTGTGAAGTTAACTTATTATACATACCTCTACATCAGTTTGAAACTCAAACAAATCTATCCTCTGCCAATTGGAACCGTCTAGGGCCAATATATTCCATAGTTTCGACACCTGGAAAGAAATGAGGGATTAAAATAAACAATAACTTCACAGCACCATCTAGTTCCACAGAGCACCGTCTAGTTCCACACAGCACCATCTAGTTCCACAGAGCACCATCTAGTTCCACAGAACAACATCTATTTCCACAGAGCACCATCTATTTCCACAGAGCACCCTCTAGTTCCATAGAGCACCATCTAGTTCCACAGAGCACCCTCTAGTTCCACACAGCACCATCTAGTTCCACAGAGCACCCTCTAGTTCCACAGAGCACCATCTAGTTCCACAGAGCACCGTCTAGTTCCAAACAGCACCGTCTAGTTCCAAACAGCACCATCTAGTTCCACACTAAACAACTAATACTTGTATTATGGATACAAGACAGTTGATGTACTACATAGATTACTTTTTTTGTAAATACATGCATATTATTTAAATAAAAAACATCCATGACTCAGGTGCAAAGGTAAAATGTTAACGCATAAACATTTGCCCCTTGCGGGATTTGAACCCGCGACCGTTTGGTTACTAGCCACTAGGAAAAACGTGTCGTCAAATATTTAAGTATTAAGGGCCTCTTTCACCAACTACGGGTAAAGTGCTGATTAGTTATTTTAAAAATAATTTTATGTTTTATTGAATTATGCACTCGGTTTAGTGCATCATTCGATGGGCGAAGTTTCTTTCCAATTTTCTTTTCAATGTTTGGGACTTTTACTGTACAAAGGTATATATGTATATCAGCTCCATTATCCCCGGTTACCGGTGACTTTAAATGACAGTTAGCTTAATTGACAGATGGTGAAAGAGGCCCTAATATTAATAAAGTATTAAACTAATTAACAATGGAACTATTACCTGAGCACAACGGCACAGGGAGACTACATCTAAATATGATAATATTCGCAGCAATAGTTCCTTGGGCAGTTTCTTATTAATGTGATTCTCGTCATCACCCGAAAACCGAGTGATCTGTAAATTAGAAAAAAAATCAATTAAAAATTAGGATATAGGGTAAAATGACCTAATGTTGGCACCCTAAACTTTTCACTAAAAAATAAGAAAACTATTCCATAAACTGTGTTCCCACAAAAAATTTATGAATCTCAGGTTTTTTTGAGAATTGCTAACACTAAACAGTCAAATGATTTAAACATTGTCAAACTTTCAAATTTTATTTGAGTTGAACAAATAGGTCGAAAAGTCGAAAGGTGCCAATAAATGGTCGTATTTCTTAAAGTGCCAATAATTGGGTACTTTCCCCTAAATAGGTAAATTATACCGGGTGTCCCAAGACTATGCGACAGCAAAATATTATGCTGAAAGAAGACTTTATGTTTATTATTAAAAAGTTAGTAATACTGCATTCAAATATTTTCTAAAAATTAAGTCATCGTCGGCAATAAATAATATACTTGAAATTTGAATCAAACATTTTACGCTTTGCAGAAAAATATGTTTTTCACACATTTTTTATATTATTATGTTATGAAAATTAATTACTTTCGGTCAAGGATAAGTTAATCTTTCGTTATCACTCACAATATTTTGACTATACTTTTATATACCTACATTGGACGCTACGTAGTAAATAAATAAACCCTGTGATAAGAAAAGTTATCATTTGTTATTGTGACGCGATTTGAAACATATAAACATAGTCTTTGTTTATGTTTCTGTCTAAGAATGCAGAACTAATACTGTGACATCCGTTCATCGAGTTGTTTTATTTATTTACTTACCCCTTTTTGTATTCTTTTATTTAATACTAGCCGGTGCTTCGCAACAGCAAACAAACAAACTCACATTCACATTTTAAATTAATATTAGTAAGGATGTGCCATGTTACTCGCTGATAATATAGCTTGTAAACAGTGAAAGAATTTTTCAAATTGGTTCAGTAGTAAACAATCAAATATTATAAATGTGTATGTGAGTTTGTTTGTTACGCTTTCACTCCCAAAAACTACTGAACCGATCGATCACCATGAAATTTTGCATACACATATTGTGGGACACTAAAATGGGCATAGGGTACCTTTTCTACATCCAACGCGAACGAAGTCGCAGGCACTAGCTAGTCTTTCCTATAACTAAATATAGCTTATATTATTTATTGGCGAGTAACATAGGTTAACCGTACTAATATTCAAAATCTGTTGCGTAGTTTTAAAGATCTAAGCATACTTTGTTTTGTTTTGTCTATACTAATATTATAAAGAGGAAAGATTTGTTTGCTTGTATAGAATAAGCTCCGAAAGTAGTGGACCGATTTCAAAAATTCTTTTACCATTAGAAGCCAACATTATCCGTGATGAACATAGGCTACTTTTTACCGCGGGAAAATACTTAATTCCTACGGGGAAACGGGTAATAGGACAACGGGTAGTAAGAATTATCCTTCCGTACTTATCTTTTTCACATAACTTCTAAACGGCTGAACCGATTGGGTTGAAATTTTATATGGCTATTTCGATGGTTTCCTGGATGATTTAAAAATACAATTGGACCCGGTAGGTGGCGCTGTTGTCGGTATGCCACTACTAAACGATTTGACCAATTGGGTTGAAATTTTATATATTTATTTCCATGGTTTCAAAGACACAAATGTATTATAGGTATTTTATAAAGTTGCGTGGGCGAAGTCGCGTGCAGCAGCTAGTATCAATATATTCTTTTCGGTTTTTTTTTAAGAGCTATTGAGGTGCATGTCAAGTAAAAAAAAATAAAGGGCACCTTTTTTTGTGACCTTCAACAAAATTATCTATGACGAATTTCTACCTGCACTATTCTAATGAAATAGGTTAACAATTCCATTGTTTTTTTTTTTACATTATTTAGAGAGCAAGTAATTTTTTTTTTTCTAGATAATCAAGCAGTTACAACAATAAATGCGCGCAATTTATGTTAGTGCAAAACAATATTTGCACAACACAAAGTAGGTACCTAATATTTTTATTTATTTGCACTTGACATTATACCTATTTCCTTATAGAAGAAACAAGGCTGAATCGTTACAGTTTCTTTGCCTTGAGAAAAAAAAATTTGGAGCAACATGTTTTCATGCTAAGTTTCTACGTTTTTAAAAATAAACAAACTCATTCCTCATTAAATTGGAATCACTCAAGGCCGTTATTTGCTAAATAGTTATATATAAATATATAAATACTAATAATAAATCTGAAGGATTGGTCATGCATGAAGTAAGTTACTTTATTTTCAGAGATATCGTGTTTATAGACTCTATACATGATGCTCAAACTAATTTGAACATTTTACGAATTATTTTCTGCATGTATGTATGTATGTTCAAGTTTAGACGTACAGGACACAGGGGAGGCTACTTTTTTCTTTTTCAACGCGGACGAAGTCGCGCGCACCAGTTAGTATTATATGTAACGAACGGTATATTATAAGCATAATGCGATGCGAGTTGACTGCCCGAGCGCTCTGAGGTCAATACACTAGCGTGACAAAGGAAATTGATACTGCATCGTCTTCATGGCCAGTATTATACGTCAACGCAATTAAAAATAATACAAACTTTTTGTTAAAACTTGCACTGTACACGTTTTAAAAAAATAATAAATCGCGTAAGAATTTTATTTAAAAATAGAATGTTATTTGTTTACGTTGAGAATTTATGATTCATTTGAACTTTATATAGGGGTTTCCTTTTTTATTAAAAGGCAAAATAGAAGGAATTTGAAAACGTTTTATAATGTACCATGTGAAGACTGGAGGACAAAGAAACAAGCTTCGCATATACACGGCCCATGTCAGCTGTTTCGTATCAAAACGAAAACACAACAAACAAAATGACAACTTATTGGATACGGAATCGATCGACTTACCTCGAATTTATTCCTTCCGGAATAACTCATACTCGGAAAAGGCGTCACCTTCGCCACAATGTAAAATTTCACTGACACACCGGTCCTAAAAATTTTCAATTGAAGCGGTCGAGGATCGCACAAAACAAATATGGTCGACTTTGCTTTTTCACAATATCCACAATGGTCCACAAACTATATAGAATAGAAGATTCAATGCAATGTCCAAGGAGAATAGAGGTAAAGGAGCGCAAGCTCCGTGTATTAAAAGTGTCCGTTGAAAAACGACGAACTGATGGCGCTGGAGCAGCTAGTGATAGTAAACAATTCAAGTTCAACTCAGCGCGCACTTCACTCCGTTTCATTTCATACTCTCCATACTAAGGAGCGTAGAGATAAGAAGGACAATCTTATATGGGTGTTAAACTAAAAAAGTGGCAACTAAAATCGTCAAATTGAGATGGCGCTGGTGTGTCTAGGGCAGTGATCTAGAGAGTTTGAGAGTATGAAATGAAACGGAGTGAAGTGCGCGCTGAGTTGAATTGTTTACTATCACTAGCTGCACCAGCGTCATCAGTTCGTCGTCTTTCAACGGACACTTTTAATACACGGAGCTTGTGCTCCTTTACCTCTATTCTCCTTGCTCCATACTCTCAAACTCTCTAGATCACTGCCCTAGACACACCAGCGCCATCTCAATTTGTCGATTTTAGTTGCCACTTCTTTAGTTTAACACCCATATAAGATTGTCCTCCTTATCTCTACCAAATTAAGAAGGGTTATATATTATTATATATATATATTACTCGATAATATTACTATACTCTTTGGTTGACAGTCGATCAATCAATATTATTAATTTTAGTACTTTACTTCAACATAGTATTTTTAATCTGTGCTTTACTTGTTACTTATACTTACTGTCACGGCATTGACACTTCATCAAGGAGAATAGAGGTAAAGGAGCGCAAGCTCCGTGTATTAAAAGTGTCCGTTGAAAGACGACGAACTGATGGCGCTGGTTGCAGCTAGTGATAGTAAACAATTCAACTCAGCGCGCACTTCACTCCGTTTCATTTCATACTCTCAAACTCTCTAGATCACTGCCCTAGACACACCAGCGCCATCTCAATTCGACGATTTTAGTTGCCACTTTTTTAGTTTAACACCCATATAAGATTGTTCTCCTTATCTCTACGCTCCTTACACTTCATATTATTCGATCTGAAGTTAGTAGTTTACGGTATGCGACACAAACGGTATAGAGGCGCCACTGGGCGCCACTTTCCATAGCCGCCATTTTTAAAGGGCTATCACACCTTACAATTTGAACATTTCCTATTTAGGAATGTAAGTAGAGAGCTCGTGATCACACTACGCTAAATAGATTTCTAAATCGAAGAGTGTTGCCAGTATACGGATTTCTCGGTATACATTACAGATTTTTAGCATGCATGTCATACCTATAAATTACTAAATGATAAATAAGCCTTGTTATGAATTAAATTTTGATTTTGATTTTATATTTAAGATGAATAAAGACATTTACAAATAGTTATTGATTTTATTTTTTTAAGTTTAAACCAAATATTATATTACTAGCTGGTGCCCGCGACTTCTTCCGCGTTGAAAAAGAAAATATATGAGTAATAACGCCTGACATCGTTATTACTGTGACGACGGTAGCGCCCTATTATTTATATTTTTAGACGATTACTCAGGAACAGTACTTTTTTTTGGAAGAAAGGTACCCTATATCCTTTCCTGTATCCCTGACAACGTGTATTGTGTATGCAAAATTCGGTTGAGTAGTTAAGGCGTGAAAAAGTTTCGCATTTATAATATTAGTAAGTATGGATAGTATGGATTATACAAATTTTTAATATCTACAAATCGATATACGATTTATAAGTAATACTTCACTCGGTATAATTAAATTCTAAAGAATTTCAAACAAAATTTGCTCTTGTAGTTTCATATATTTTAGAAAATATTAAAAATCTTTTTTACTTTTATTGTGGCATTTCTATTTAATTGAATTAGTACAAAGTATATTGAATAGGTAGAGTTCAGAGCTGCCGCTTCCGCAACAGTCATAAAACGTCGATGTTACAGTTTAGTAAATCGAAAGGTGTGATCGCAGTTAGAACAGATTGGATTCAATTTAGAGTTTATCCATTTTCAATTTTATATCTTCGATTTAGAAATCAATTTAGCGTAGTGTGATCACGAGCTCTCTACTTAGATTCCTAAATAGAAAACCTTCAAATTGAATAGTGCGATAAGCATTTCCTACATCGAATTCAATTTAGGAAACAGTGAAAGGCGGTACGGATTTTTGCCTCCACAAATCTGGCAACACTTGTGAACGCAGTAGGGATGCCCGATACTTCGCTTTGTATCGATATATCGTATTAAATATTAGGAATATTAGGAAATTACTAGTTAGGTATATAACGAGTTACTGGTATTTTAACGAAATCAATTGCAATCAAGAATCTTGATTGTGTTACCTATTTATTTAGTATATTATTTTATTACCTATTTCATTTAAATAGGTATTTCATTTAAGTAGTTATTTTATTGCCCGACTTCGTCCTCGTAACGTTATAAAATATAAATAACCTATGTTATTTATGTTTCAATTTTGATTTTAAAAAGGTAAACAATTAACCATTTTGTATATTAGCGTGTCACGCGTTACGCGGACGAAGTCGCGGGCAGCAGCTAGTGTACTCGATTTTGAGAAAACATTAATGTTTCTAACCGATGCATAGCCTCTTTGTATCGCATCGACAAAAAAACATCGATGTATTTTTTAAGTGGACACCCCTAAACTTCCTAAATTGAAACGCCGCGATCACAGTATTCAATTTAAGGAAACAGAGAGTTAGAACTCTCTAAATTGAATCCGATCTGTTCTTTCTGCGATCACACCTTTCGATTTCCTAAATTGGATACGTTCAAATTGTAAGGTGTGATAGCCCTTTTAGGAGGACGTGATCACGTGACGCATTTGTTTGTTTATTTCTCGTTTATTTGTATTTTGTTCTGAGAGTGAGTTCTGTCTGAAAGTGTATAGAGGTTTGGTTAGAGGTTAATTTTCTTTTTAAGATTTTAGTGAGTGGCCCATTTTAAGTGGATTCTCAAGGATTCCGACGACTTCTTTATAGATACATTGCTGTTTTCTCTAACGACTTAACAGTAACAACCACAATGCCGATCACGAAGTGCTGTATTTGTGGGTTGTCGAAAGATGAAGTGACATTGTTTAATTTTCCGAAAAATGTTAGGTTGCGAGAACTATGGGTATCTCGTGCATCGGCTTATTGTCAAAATCTTGTATCGATGTCGCATCAACAGATCTTGCAAAGAAAAATCTGCATTAAACATTTTGAGAAAAAGTTTTTAGTTAACAACAAGAGACAGTATACATCCTGCCCTTCTCTTTTCACTGATGAAGAAGTTAGCACTGGAGTCCCAAGCAATCCTGAGCGTTATATAGGTCAGTAAAAATACATTATTTTAATTAACTTCACTAATTATGTTATACATCTTCATAATCTCAGTCTAGCTCAACCTACTTTATTTTATTCATAATCTTTTTTTTTGTTTTAGGTACACAAGATCATACATATTCCATTTCTAGTAATGATCACACATATTCGAAAAAACCTCTATATCTGGAAGAATTGGAAACACAAGGTAAGTGTTGTTCTTTTAATGATTCAATGAAGAAACAATAAGTACAGTAGTATAATATTTATGTAATAATTTTATGGAAATTATTATTACAGCTACATTAAATACAATTGAACAAAGTAGTAACATGGGAGAAAGTACAACTTCTAATCGCAAGTCACCCATTTCAAGTGTAAGTGTAAGTGTAAGTGTAAGCTAACCAATTAACAAAAGATTTGGTAACATTTCTATTGCAACTTATCTATGGGGCAACATTGAATTGTTCATAAACACTTATAATATGTAATTTAATTTGCAACAACACTATAATATTAATTTTGTAAAAGGAAGTTTATTTAATGATGCATTACAAAGATTTAAATCGAGAGATGCGGCATTACTAGCGAAACTGTGTTACAAAATACAACATACATTATAGTAAAGACAAAAGTATAAAATACATATATACTTTTGTCTAAACACAATTTTAAACACAGACAACACATTCTTTACTTCAAATGTGACTGTGACGATAGCGACACTTTCAAAAAGCGACCGTCACTCACTGTAGCTGAGTGCAACTGTAGTTGGGTTTAGCCCCTGCGCTCATCCCATTGTGCAGAATTTTCGGTGTGGTTTTAGTATGGCGCGAGGAGATAACGCCATATCTTTTGATTTGAATATTCGATGCATTAAAGTAATTCCCCTGTCTGTCTAAATTTTAACTAGGTTTAAATATATAAAGTTAAACTTGAGTTTATAAAAGAAGACTTATTAGAAATGTGAATAAATTTCTAAAAAATCTGTGTATGTAGCTTTTTTTGTAAGAATATGTTTTATTTCAGGAACCACTCGTTCACCGCGGATGAGATTAATAAATCGTTTCACAGAGCTTTCACCCAAATGCAGAAGGCTATATAACAGTTGCAAGAAAATTTTTAAAAGGAGGAGACTATTTGAGATCAGAAGAGACAATGAAAAAATATTAAAAATGCAGAAGAGTTTACACAAACAAAAGAATTTCAAAAACTTGTTGACAGTTTAAACTATATGCAAAAAAATATCATTTTGATGCAAATAAGATATTCAAAATTAAATAAAAATGCTCGACGTTATAATTTTGAGGAGAAACTTTTGCGTCTCTCCTTATATAAGCAAAGTCCGAAGGGTTATAGTTTATTGCAACAGTTATACAAAAGTTAGAGTTACAAAAATTTGTAAAAACAAGAAAATTCAATAAAACAAAGTAAAAGTTTTGGTTGTTTTTTTTTTATCTCAATAAATAAGTCAAGAAATAATATGTGTACAACATTACTATTATCGATACGATAACCACAAACTATATAGTATATGGTAGTAGTAGTAGACGATAACACAAATATTATGGGTACAGCTCTATATTGTCTATGACGGTTTGTCTCGCATACCGAACTTGCTAACACATTAGAATCGTTCAGTCAGTGTCCTATCTGTTGTGAAACAACATAGTCTTTATAATCTGTGACTGTAGTTATAGTTACTCTATCTATGCTATGGAGTCGATTCGATTGTGATTATTTACTTATTTACACAAATTATTTGGATTTTTTTCTTTATATAAAATCGCACATCGACTATTGTATTATAGCTATTTAAAATAGTGACAGTAACAAAACAAATGGCTGTTAACCAAACACCTTTATGCAGATGTTGTCACAAGACTGGTGTATTCAAGAGTCTATTTTCAGACTATATCTACAACGAGAATGAGGTTGAAAATTATTCCCAGATGTTATACGCTACATTCGGTATCTTAGTAAGTTCTCTATTACTCCTAATTGATACAAAAAATCTTCTTATAATTATGTTTATCGAGTGAAATGTGGGCCTAGAACCACACGAGTGCTTGAGTTGTTCCAAACTAACCTAACCCAAGTTAACCAAGTTTTTACCACCGTACTGCTACTGCGTCAAAGATGTGGAGTTCATCCGCATTATTTGGACAAGGTGTCACTGCGCACAGTCAGATTCAGTAGAAACATTTATACTTTTGGAATAATCTCCCTTCAAGGAGCCAATTCTCGCGCCTTTGATAAAATATAAAACTTGATATTTATCGAAAAAACATGGCGGATATCAACTAATCTCGACATTTGGTATTCTAGTGATGTCAAAATGTGATATTTATCCTGTGTCAGCACTTGATACGCAACGAGTGGTCGAGCGTAGCCGATACAAAAATTATCATTGGTGATATTACTAAAGTATCAAATTGGATATAATCTATTTAAGACATATTAGTGTAAAAGATATTATGATCCTTGAAAAATCCATATTTTAACACAAGTTTTAATGCAACTTTGAGATAGATTAGGTCTATCCAGTGTACAAAAACTCGAAAATACTTTGCATACAAACATTGATTAGTTATTCAAGAGTTGAAATAACTTTACACGAAATAGATATATGCAGTAGTTTTGTCAAAAAGAGTATACGCCAAGGGTCTGTTCATGATTTTATTTTTGGTATGAATGATTGTGCATGTAAGTCGAGTGCTCTTCCCGCGCTTTGTGCTGTGTGAGACAGAATGAATTTTAACTACACACACCGATGAGTTTGAGCCGCCGACTAGTGTCATCTTAATATATAAAGTACATTGCATTGCATCTGGTTGCAAGCACTGCATTTAGGGGCATTAGGGATGGTAACCACCTACCATCTCAAGTGGACCATTATAATGAAAATAAAATAAATATGTAGATGAAAATATGGTATTTGATTGTTTTCAGTTTGTACCCTCCATAATTAATGACAAAATCTATACAATATGCGACGAGTGTATTGAAAAACTACGTATCTCAATGGATTTAAAGATATGTGTCTTCACCACCGCAGTGACCACAGTTGTGAAACGTAAGTCACGAGTCTCTTGTCGATAGAATGTGCACATGAAGATGTGAAGGCTATTTGACACGATTTAAAATATACTACAAATTGTTATCTTATCAGAAAATAGTGTAAAAAAAAAACATATTTGTCACTTAATTTTAAGCTAAATTATGTAATTTTTGCATTTTGCACTTAATGTAATAAATGTAATTTTTGCAAATTATATGAAAAAAAATTCATACTTTTTGAAATTTTATCATGGCGCCGAAACGCCCTGTGACTGGTTGAAACTCTGATGACGTCATATGCTAGTTAGTAAACATATAGGTCGTGCAGCGAATAAAGACTTCTTGGCAAATGTGCGCAGAATCCTATTTTTAGGTCTTTGAGGGGGCAGAGGAAAGTGAGGTGGGGGGTGTTACGCATCGGTGTGCCGACACGTTATTGGTAGTCTCAGTCGCTCTTTCCCTCCCGCACTTCGTCCGCGCGTCTCGAGTCTCTCGGGTACTGTTGCGTACAGATTGTTTTATCGTATTAGTAAATACGTCATGGTGAATAAATACCTAAAAAAACGTTCTTCTTCGACATCGCACGATGATTTTATGGAAGGAATATCAACACTGCCTGTAATGTTAAGTTAGTGAGGTGAAAAATTACGAAATAAGAAAAAAATGTCATTTTTCTTAGCAATTTTGTGCGCAATTGTACACATGCGCCGATTCCCCCACAAGTCCCGCCTTCAAACCTTAATATAATAATTCACCTATATCAGACGTAGAGTAATAAATAGGGTATTCACTTATTCACGTATTCACTAATATTCACTTAATATTAGTTCTCTGTGTCATCATTCAGTTCCGTTTGTTTACTAGCGTGTGACGTCACACGTATCAAACACCAGCGCCATTTAAACTTTAACATTGATTTTTATTTTATTTTTATACAGTAGATTTTCAGGAAATATCAATGTAGTGTGCTTATTATGTAATATAGAATAATTTAAAACGATTTTAGACGAGGGTTAGACGCTAGTGTGAATTGGAAGGTTTCACTTCTTCCTGAAATGATTTTCAGATAATCATAATACAATAACATAAGTGATATTTACAGAAAATACTTTCAAAGATGAAGACAGTGACACGGATATGATAAATAAGGTTTTAGAGGAAAAGTCAAACGTAGAGGTGAAAGTGGAAGAGAGCGGAGACAAATGGGACGAAACCTTCAATGAACGTGGTTTGTATGACTGTTCATCATTCGATCACTACAATACTATGGAAGATGCTCATTTCTATAGACATTCTCCATTAATAAGAATATAATTTATTTTTTAACATATCCCATTTGTCAATGCAAATGTCGAAACAGCAATGAAAAACTTGTCTTGAATTACTACAAAAAAAATTTTTTTTGTCTATAGCGGCTCTGTTTTTTGAGATAATCGAAAACCGTTTGCAGCACAAGTCAGCACAATATCGAGTTTTTTGAAAAAGTTTTTTCTAGTCTATAATGGGATATTATTAATTGCACATCAAATAAAATAATCACCTATCAATTTATTTTCATCATTTATATACCTTTGCACATCAAATAAGTTATTTCGCTACAAATAAACTAAATGTTTAACAAAACTAGTACTGCAGACAATTCGAAAATATACATCAACACTACATTACTTTTTTCCTCTAATGCGAAACAAATAAATTCCTATAGGTACAAAAATAATACAATCTCATCAGAAATACTGACTGCACAGCAAATTAATCACAGCGTGCATAGATAATACTCATTCTCATAGCAAAATAACTGTCCGAGAAGCATATATCCTAATAAGCACCTTAAAACTTGCTCATCATATTTGTCTTAATTTCTAAGAACATATGCTCAGCAAAATAAGTATAGCAATAATTTTTTTTATCTGATTTCGCGCGCTTTTTTGTCATTAAGTAAATTGTACCCTTTTTTTTTAATGTTAAGGTCGACAGACAGGCTGATGGTCCACTAGATGGTAGGTGGCTACCGTCGCCTACAACACAAGCAACACCATAAGTGTTACAAGTGCGCTGCCGACCATAGAAGGATTAAGGATAAGGGATAAGGGAGGGATGGGGTAATGGGCTCTGGCATCCCTTACTCACTCACCGAAACACAACAGCACATAATGCTGTTATTTCACGGTGGTATTCTGTAAGGTGGTGGTTACTGCCGCCAGACGGGCTGCCCAAATGACTGTGAAACGCAGTGTGCCCTACCACTACGAATATATAGCTATTATTTGTAATATTTCATGTCACCTGTGAAAATGTTCTCATAATAAAAATTATAATAATCGAAAAGAAGGCTAAAATTTAGATTATGGACTGTCGAGTTGGCTGACCGTGAGTTTAAAGGGGTTGTATAACAATTACTTTATACTAGAAAATACTTATTTTTATTAGAAAAAAGAGTTAGGTTAGGTTCTAGGAATGTATATGAAATGTAAGCGAAGTGAGCACACCTGGGTAAAAATTTTAGGCAAAAGGTGTATATTATTATTTGGACATGGTTTATTAAATACATACATCAGAGTAGGAGTTTAATTAATTTAATATTAATTCTAAACTAATAAAGCATTGATTACGGTTTTATAAAACGGTAAAACGGACGTTTGTGTTTGTCTGTAACTTATAAGAAGAAAAATATGTCAAATAAAATGCTGTTTTATTTAGGTAAATTGCTGTATGTTATATAAAAATAGAAGCTATATTTAGAAAAAAAAGCGTTAATAGGTATAATGTGCGTTAGTCATTATTAGCTGTGCATTAATAAAAAAGCTATACATTAAGATAAATAGCGGTACGCCGCGAATATAAATTGTAGTGTATTTAGTAATATTTTATGTTGAGTATTTTGCTGTGCAAATCATTAATTTTGATGTGAATTCGGATTATTTTTGCATACAAAAAGTACTTTTTTTGATATGCGTTTAAATACCACCCGTATATAATATTCTCAAAAAATATGCGAGATTGTTAATTTGTACAGTCATCCACATGTTTCAATCGTCACTAACTAATGTTTTTACTTGTCTTCATTTTATGTAAATGTATAAAGTAAAGTCAGGGTACGAAAACCTTCGTCGGTTTTCGGTTTCAAGACACTAAGTACATTTTGAAACTAAAGCAGTCAACTGACAATTATGTTTGAAATAAAATTTTGGACTTGACCTGACTAACTGCTTTGGACTTGACGGACCTGTTTTGGAAAACTAAAAAAAATTATAGACTTCACTTGACTTGACCAACTAGTCTCGGGATCGGAAAAAAAAAAGGCTATTACAAATTGCTATTTTTACTAATGACACTGGCAAAATCATCGGAGAAGATCTGATGGAGCCAAGACATTAAAAGAGAAGAAGAAGAAATAAAATTTTGGCACAATTGTCAATTGCCCTAGTGCAAGCAACTGTAGACTTTAAAACGTGATGAACCTTTTTTTACCCCGACTGTACAAAAGGAAGTATTTTACACGTACACTTGTGTACTGTATAATCAATCGATATAACTTAACGTATTCATCTTCACAGAAGAATTCACAGTCAAAATCGAAGTTAAAGAAGAGAGTGTCGATGATGAAGACTCTTGTATAGACAAAGTGTCGAACGAAGTTGTCGCAAGAACACACAGTGAATCTGGTACGTATGAAAAGGGGGTCAGTTTTGAAAATAACTCGAGAACTATTAATGTTGGACAAATTTAAAAAAAAATTAACTTCAGCCCTATTGTTATCGAGTTTTCATTTAATGTTGAAAATTCCAATTTTTTTTTTACCCTTGAAGTTTAAAAATGAAGGTACTTTCTGAAAACTTTTTGAAACAATGTCCCATTAGAAAAATAAAAAACAATTTTCGCTTATTTTTCACGAAGTGAGTGTATCGTAATTAAGAATTTAATTCTCGTTAATATTCCAAATCGGATAATAATTGTTGAGCAAAAACTCCAAAAAATTATCCTAAATACGCTACGTGGAGAATTTTGACAACTATGCTAAATAAGATTATCCACTTTTGGTATTATTAAAAACTAATGGGGCTAAAAATTCTAGTCAAATGTTATGTAATAGTGTTTTCATAATATCTCAAAACAGTGATAGCAATAAATCGTCTTTAAAAAATTGTTTAAACCCCATTTTTTTATTTTAACAATAATTTACAAGTTTTGCAACTTGTTGCCTGGACTATTGGCACACTGATCAAACACAACTTTGTGTTTCAGGTGTCAATTTAAGTAACACAAGCGACAAACATGTGAATAAATGCAATATTTGCAATAAAACTTTTGAACGCAAAGGGAACCTAGTAAATCATCTCAGAACTCACGAGGGCTTGAAATGTCAAATGTGTCCAGAAATATTGTCGAATCAGATAGAGTACGATAAACACATGGAATTACACCCGGGTGGAATTACACACGAGTGCAAAGAGTGCGGTCGGACATTCAAAAGCAAGTCAAACTTGCTGAGACATTGTAAAACCGTGCACATGGGTTTAAGAAAGTTTAGTTGCAAGTATTGCGATAGGAGAATGACGTCGAAAGCTAATTTGATTGTACACGAAAAGAACCACACTCGTGTAAAACCGTATGTGTGCAAAAAATGCAATAAAGCGTTTAATAGTGAAGGAGCTTTACACAAACATAATGCAGTGCATTTGGCACATAGGCCTTACGGTTGTAACGTGTGCGATTATAGATTCAAAAGAAAATACCATTGCCAAAAACATATGTTGACGCATACAGGGATAAAATGTTTCCAAAGCAATGTCTGTAGCAAGACTTTTGAGCAAAAACATCATATCAGTAGCCACATGGAGGAGGTCCATAATGACGAAAGACCTTACGAGTGCCACATTTGTAAGAAGATATTTAAAGTTAAGGCGTATTTACGCCAGCACATGTCGACTGTACATTTGGACTTTAGATTTGAGTGCGACATTTGCAAAAAGACTTATAAATGCAAAGCGAATTTACGAAAGCACATGTCGACTATACATTTGGGCTTAAGGCCAACGCCCTCTCAGTGTGAAATTTGCAAGAAGACATTTAAACGGAAAGGGATTTTACGCCATCACATGTCGGCTGTACATTTGGGCTTTACATTTGAGTGCGAAATATGTAAAAAGACATTTAAATACAAGGCGAATATACACAAACACATTTCGGCTGTACATTTGGGCATTACATTTGAGTGCCACATTTGTAAGAAGACATTTAAATCCAAGGATAATATGCGTAAACACATGTCGTTAGTACATTTGGATTTGGACTTAAAGCCATCCATTGAGTGCAATTTTTGCAAAATGACTTTTAAATCCAAGCAATGTATGCACCGGCACATGTCGACTGTACATTTGGGGTTAATGCCATCCATTGAGTGCGACATTTGTAAAAAGACATTTAAATCCAAGCTCAATATACGCAGGCACATGTTGGCTGTACATTTGGGCTTTACATTTGAGTGCCACATTTGTAAGAAGAAATTTAAAGACAATAGTAGTATACGCAAGCACATGTCGTCTGTACATTGGGGCTTTACATTTGAGTGCGACATTTGTAAAAAGATATTTAAAACCAAGGCGAATATACGACAGCACATTTCGGCTGTACATTTGGGCTTTAAGCCAAAACCCACTCAGTGTGAAATTTGCAAGAAGACTTTTAACTACAGAGTGAATTTACGCAAACACATATTGGCTCTACATTTGGGCGTTACATTTGAGTGCCACATTTGTAAGAAGCCATTTAAATACAAGACTAGTATACGCAAGCACATGTTGGTTATACATTCTAGGACTAAATAAATAAAATAACTAAAGGATTTTTTTTAATAGGTACTGAAAATTCCTCACTTACCTATTTCATCCTTAGGATCCTATGAAAATGTGTTTTTTTTTTGCTAATTTTCTTATATGTTTAGAAAAAGAATTTCAAGTCATTATAATGTGTGAATGTGTGTGAATTATAAAGTCCTTTAAAAAAAACGTGATTTGAAAAAAATACTAATTCTCACAAAGCAGTTGTTCCATTACAAAAATATGTAAAATATGTAAACTGAGTTAAAACTTTTTTGTAAATTGATATCTAATCAACTACTTATCAATATTTACAGTGACATCTTTATTTCTATAATAATTATTATGACTTAATAAATCGTTATTTTTATTAAATGAATAATGAATTTTGGGATTTTTCATTTTTACCTTCTAATATAGTCTACTAAATGAAAATTCAAAATTTTGAGATTGTACACTACTAGAAGTGCCTTAGAATTGGCTATTTGACATGATTTAAAATAGCGTAAAAAAACACGTCACTTAATTTTAAGCTAAATTCTTTTAGCATAAAATGCAAAAATTTTTTTGCAAATTATATGAAAAAAATATATAATTTTTGAAATTTTATCATGGCACTGAAACGCTCTGACTTTTTGCAACTCTGATGACGTCATACGCTAGTAAACATATCAGACATAGAGTAATGAATAGTGTTTATTCACTTAATATTAGTTCTCTGTGTCATCATTCAGTTCTGGGGCCCTAGACAAAGTGACATGACGAAGACGATAACGAAGTTCGAAAACAATAAAATGTATGGGATTGACATAAGCCTTCGTTAAGTCACGTGATACTTCCCATACATTTTGTGTTTTCGAACTTCGTTATCGTCTTCGTCATGTCACTTTGTCTAGGGCCCCTGTTTGTTTACTAACGTGTGATGTCACATGTCTAATAGACACTAGTATACTAACGTAAATAATAGTATGGTTTGTTTTTTGAGGACGTGCGAGTGAAAATAAAAGACATTGGTAAAATATTCTAAATTAATTTAATGTCATGTTAAGGTATGGGAATGTATCAATGTACATTTTTGATTTCTCCAGTACTTTCCGTTCATAATCCTGAAAAATTAAAATAGGAATGATTTTTTATTTAAGGAGTAGGTACTACATTTAGAAGGACTTGAATTAAGGCACATAATATTTAGAACTAGCAGTTGCACGCGACTTCGTCCGTAATTTTATAGAATACTAGGCTGCTGCCCGCGACTTCGTCCGCGTATAAACTTATAAAATATAATACATTCGTGTCTGTGAAACCATGGAAATACACATACAATATTTCAACCCAATCGGTTCAGCCGTTTAGAAGTAATGTGAAAAAGATAAGTACGGAAGGATAATTCTTACTACCCGTTTTCCCGTAGGAATTAAGCATTTTCCCGCGGTAAAAAGTAGCCTATGTTCATCACGGATAATGTCGGCTTCTAATGGTAAAAGAATTTTTCAAATCGGTCCACTACTTTCGGAGCATATTCTATGCAAACAAACAAATCTTTCCTCTTTATAATATTAGTATAAGATTATTATAAAAACAATGTCCTCCGCCGCGTGTCTGTCCGTCTGTCTATAAACGCGATAAACTCAAAAATCACTGCACCGATATTCATGATGTTTTCACCAATGTATAATAGATAGAGTGGTTCTCGTAAAAGGTTTAGTTAGGCGTGCTTGACGTGTGCCGCTTTGGCAAAATAAAATAAAATTATTGTCACTCATATAATCAATTCACACTTGTAGTAGTAGTAGTAGGTATGTAGGGTAAAATGCCCAATTATTGGCCCTTTAAGAAATACGACCATTTATTGGCACGTTTCGACTTTTCGACCTATTTGTTCAACTCAAATAAAATTTGAAAGTTTTACAATGTTTAATTAAATCATTTGACTGTTTAGTGTTAACAATATTATTCTCATAAACCTAAGATTTATTTATATTTTGTGGGAAAACAGTTTATGAATTATGGAATAGTTTTCTTTATTTTTTTAGTGAAAAGTTATTAGGGTGCCAATAAATTGGAGGGGTGCCGCCAACATTGGGTCATAATTCTCATAAACCTAAGATTTATTTTGCGGGAACTGAACACAGTTTATGGAATAGTTTTCTTTATTTTTTTCAGTAAAGTTATTTTGTAAAGAATGTTGACGAAGATAAATGTTTTGTAAAAACTTACGTCTAATAAATGATTTATTATTATTATTATGCACTTATTTATTTTATTTTCTTAATTTTAAATTTTTTACAATATAAATTTATATATGTCGGAGATTAAGGATGGCGCCACCAGTTCGCAAGGATTGGATGTAGTCTATGTGTGGCGACATCGTGTTACAGATAGCTCTATATTCAGTTTTCTATCTGGCAATATTGTTTTCTTTATTTTCCGTGTTCATTATTTAAAATGGCATCATTATGTTCAATTTTATAAGTTGGTCAAGACCGTATGTTTTTCTGATTGGACGTCAATTAAGATTGTAATGTTGGTTGATTGGAAACTCAAGCGCGGCAGGGACGGACAGCGTTGATTGGCTAAACGATTTGATTTCCGGTTCCGCTTCGTTTGGACATGGCTCTTGGCGGGGATGAAGAAGGGTTTGATTTGAGAGATTCACTTTGGTTCGGATTCTTGTTCAGGACGCGATTGTTGGCGGTTGTTTGGGAATTCTCTGACCAAAAGACTTGTCGGTTTCCAAGCAACCAATTTTGCAAAATTAAGATTTTCATAGTTGAATTATTTTGTTGTTGTAAACTATTATTTTAACTCAATCATTGTAAATAACTATTGTCTTATATCTGTATAGAAGCGAATAAACGCCGATTGATTGAACTTGAAAGAAATCTTTGATTTAAAGAAGCAAATAAAAGATCATCGCTATGTCCGATACCCGAAATAACGCCCCGATATCCACTTCGGCCCATCCTGATCCGTCATATATGTATACAAAAAACAATATATATTATAAAAAACTTAAAACTAGACATCCGCTAGTAGCGGGACTAGGCCCAAGCTACCGGTGGTTATTATTATTATTATTATTATTAGGGTGCCAATAAATTGGAGGGGCGGTGCCAACATTAGGTCATTTTACCCTAGTTGGATGTTGGCAACACTCACTCAAGTCGTCGCAGTCGGTGCACTTGTTCATGTGATTGGTGATCTTCAGTTTGAGGGCGACATTGTCTGCGGCCAATCGGCGGTTGGTCTGTCTGAGCATTGCATTCTCTTCGCTCTGAAGCTTGATCGACTCTTTTAATCTCTCCCTGAGACGGGATATTGGGGCCAATTCAATATAATTATTATATTATACTGGTTTACACATATACTTTTATGGTTATATATTTTTTTATTTTTTTTACTAGCTGTTGCCCGCGACTTCGTCCGCGTTATGAAAGATAAAAAGTAGCCTATCACGTGACGTACCAAGTTTCATGAAAATCAATTAATTCGTTTAACAGTTATGGAGAAACATAATATACTATTTAAAATTATGGAATCATAACTAATAAATCACTGAAACATATTTTAATTTCTATACTTTGATGTGTTTGATAGACAGTCGGAACAAACGATTTTTCATGTATAGATAAATGCAAATAAAATCAAGTATACCTGTATCTTCTGGAGGCCGCACTCCTCGCAGACATGAGATCATGTTTGGACGGTTGTCCGTCTGTTCTTCCCTTGAAAACGCCTTTTGTTATTTCGGAATCGATTCACCAAGAAAGAAAAATAAGATTATAAACGAGCCATAGTTAAAAATATAATAAACTAACCCTCGAATTTCTATGTAAAATAAAAAAAAAGACTTTCTATTGGAGCCCAGACACGCTATATAATATAAAAGACTATTAATCCCAAACACGCTATATAAAATAAAAAATACTATTGAGCCCAGACACGCTATATAAAATAAAAAGGACTATTGAGCCCAAACAAACACGCTATATAAAATAAAAAGGACTATTGAGCCCAAACAAACACGCTATATAAAATAAAATAAAAAAGACTATTGAGCCTAAACATCATATATAAAATAAAAGACTCTATTTAGTCTAAACACGCTATATAAAATAAAATAAAAAGACTATTGAGCCGCTATATATGCCGCAAGTTGCTGAGGAGTTGGATATCCTGCGGACATGATGCTGCAGCATCAGGTCAAGGTTACCTTACTCACTCACTTAAACACAACAGCACATATGCTGTTATGTACACATGTAACATGTAAGCGAGTGGTTACTGTAGCCATACGGGTTGCCCAAATACTCACCGTTTACAAACTCGTATGATTCCTCGGCTTCGTCAATCCGAGTATTTTTAGGCTCCAAGTCATTTCTTTTGGACTCTACTCTTCTTCTTCTCCCTCTCTTGTAGTTCTGCACTCTTCTATCCACATTTATTGGCACTTTGTCGGTCACAATCACTTGACTCGTCACTGCCGGACTCACAACGGTCACCGGAATCAGAGTTCCCATCGGTATCAAAACGTTACCACCGTCCAACGGGTCACTTTTATCTGGCTTCTTTCTCATTTTATCCGACAGAACCCTCTTCAATTTCTCCTTTGTATCTTCTTTCACGTCTCTATCTTCTTCTACGGCTTTCATTCTAACGTGTTTACCGTTTGGCAACTTAATTATCACTTCGTAATCATCTTTGACATCACTCTCTGCTTTGACATCGTTGGTTTTAACTCTTTTTGGTGCCACGTTACACTTATTGTTACGTTTCAGTGCATTCTTTCTGACTTCTGATACTTTCTCTGTCACAGTACTGTGACAATCAGTTGTTAAACTGTCCACGACAAAATCCAGTGACTTTTGACTCATTATCGGTGGTATCATTTCTGGTATTGTCAGTTTGTTTGCATCTTTGACCGTCGAGTCCGTGTATACTAGTGTTATTGGATTCTTGTTTGGCTCGGCATTGTCTTTTCTTATTTCCACGTTGCTGTGTATTTTTATAACGTTATTTGTGTACACAGTTTCGTTGATCACGTCCTTTTCCGGTTTGCCGAGACTATTTTCAGTTATTTTATCTACTAAGTCAGTCTTTCCGACTACCCTGCTTATTTTTGTGACTTCGTTTGTCAGTTTTGATATTGTGGTCGTTTCAAACTCTTTCACTGCACCGTTTTCATCGCTTGAAGACCTAGAAGGAGATGTTTGAGCGTCTTAACTCATCAATACCAATAATAAATCTGTAAATGTATGTATAACTCTCTATAACTCCGTAACTCTTAAACGAATTAACCAATGTTCATGAAACTTGGTACATAAACATTTAGACGTACGGGACACAGGATAAGCTACTTTTTGTATCTTTTTTGTGAGCTTTCTTGTATCCCTGACAACGTGTATGTAAAATTTCATGATGATCGGTCGAGTAGTTAAGGCGTTAAAAGGTAACAGACAGACGGAGGGAGTTACTTCCACATTTATAATATTAATAAGTAAGTATGGATAATTATGTTTATGTTTATTTATGTTATAATTTTTAAGGCAGTGGCAGTTCTATGTAATTATATTTAATGTATGTGTAAGCATATATGTTGTATATGTTATATATATGTTGTATCTTTAATATGTGACTTATAGTTTTATAGTTTCTTTTTTTTTTTGTATAAATGTAAAATCCATAATTGGCTGTACGGTGTTTTTATTTTTGTCACATTTATTTTGATAGCTGTGGATTTTGAATAAATAAATAAATAAATAAAATATGTTATATTATATTAATTTAATAAATATACCTGCTGATCGTCGTAATATTCCTCTGATTGTTTGTGGCACTGTACAAGGTCGCATCGCCATCGATCAGAGGAAACACCATTTGAGGTGTGTGCAAGACGTCGTCTGTCGTTGAAGCGGCAATTGCATTCTCCAATGAGAGAATTCCACTCCTTGAGGCCAATTTAATATTTACTTTTAAAATTTTTGTTATATTTTTTTTAACTATATAGGGTAAAATACCCAATTATTGGCACTTTAAGAAATACAACCATTTATTGGCACCTTTTGTTCAATCTCGAATAAAATTTGAAAGTTTGACAAAGTTTAAATCATTTGACTGTTTAGTGTTAGCAATTCATAAAGATCATAAACCTAAGATTTATTTATTTTTTTATGGGAACACAGTTTATGGAATAGTTTTCTTATTTTTCAGTGAAAAGTTTAGGGTGCCAACATTAGGTCATTTTACCCTATATCGCTGTTTAAAAACTGAAGGGCCACAAATCAAAATTACACTTTTACAGGAGAGCTAATCGAAAAAAATTAAATTCTTTCTTTTTTTGTCTATTTTTTTCTTGTTAGATACATCATCAATACTATTAATAAATCTGCAAGTGTAGGTATTGTATGTATCGGCGTTGGGGGGTGGAGAGTGTGACCACCTGGAAAGCGGTTGCTTCCTTCTGCGAATTCGTGATGTCGCAGAAGGAGGCAGCCGAGAGGGAGCGAGAGGAAGAGGCAAGTCTCGCTTCCCTCAGACGCGGACGGTTGGGCAGGAGAAGGCGGGCATATCTAGCACGTCTTCAAATGTCCTAGGGGACCTGCACGCACAGCTTGCGTCAGCCTAGACCACCCTGGGGGTGGACCGGGCTCTGTCGAGGCAACAACTCCGCTCCACCCCCACACAAAGGGCAAGGAGGCACGACATTATGTGACATATGTTTTTTAGCTATTTTCTGATAAGATAACCACAATTTGTAGTATATTTTAAATCATGTCAAATAGCCAATTATTAGAACACTTTCTGAAGGCACAGCAGGAAGGCATTTTTAAAGGTAAACGAACCTAATTGGTCAAAATAAAAGATGTGTATGCAACGGAACCGCTCTCACTGCTTTCTACAAGCGACTAAGGCGGGAAGAGTGAGCTCACTCTTCCCAACGATGCCGGATATAGATATAGAGAGAGGACTTACTTTGTTTCCATTGCTCTTTTAAAACCCTCATCAAATGGATTGACATTTTGCAAATCCTGAAATAAGCCCATTTCCTCACAGTTCCTTATGAATCGGGTGGGCGTCGGAGTCTGATCCACTGAAAAGAGAAAAGATCAAAGCTTAATAATCAATATAAGTACTAATATTATAAAGAGGCATTATCAGATTTATTGATTGTTTGTTTGCATTGAATAGGCTCCGAAACTTGGGGACCGATTTGAAAAATTCTTTTACCATTAGAAGCCGACATTATCAGTGATGATCATAGGATACTTTTTACCGCGGGAAAATGCTTCATTCTTACAGGAAAACTAAAATAAGATAGGCTTGGCCTATCTTATTACATTCTATTACAAAGTCGCGAGCACCTGCTAGTAATAATATTATAAAGAGGAAAGATTTGATTGTTTGTTTGCATTGAATAGGCTCTGAAACTAGGAAATATTGAAAAATTCTTTCACTGTTGGGAAACTACATTATCAGCGAGTAATATATAAAGTTACGCAAACCAAGTCATGTAGGATAGGGTGCACTTAGTAGTGGTAGGGCACACTGCGTTTCACAGTCATTTGGGCAGCCCGTCTGGTGGCAGTAACCACCACCTTACAGACTACCACTGTGAAATAACGGCATTATGTGCTCTTGTGTTTCGGTGAGTGAGTGAGGGACGCCAGAGCCCATTACCCCATCCCTCCCTTTTTCCTTATCCTTCTATGGTCATACATGTTTAAAATATACTTCCTTATTACCTACAAATGCTCCCTTTTGCTCAATTCCAAGTTGCAAAACCATGTCATGTTTCTTGGTGTGAAACTGAAGGTGATCCTCGTTGGTAAAAGTCATTCCGCAGTCCGGAAGGCTGCACGCAAAAGGCTTCTCTGGCTCCACCATTTTCGCAATAATTATTTATTGCGTGTAACAATAAAAACTATTAATAAATACTTCATAAACATAAAATATCTGTAGTAATAGTTTCGCTAATTTAAAAAAAAAATATTAACAAATAAAACACCGTATTGCGGTCTAACAATATCACACATAAATAGTAAATTTCTTCTGCTTTGCTTTCACATTTTATTCACAAACTACAGAGTACAGAGCCATGGATGTTTTTAATTATATTTTACATTTTAGAATACAAAGTATACAAACAAATATTACAATATTTTCTTCTCCTTCATTTTCTTCATTTTCTTATCCTTTTAGCAACAGAACAATGAATATGAATGAATATTATATTATGAATAAGTTATTTAGTACTCTTAGATACTGTTAGGCCAACTGCCACTGTTATGTCACAGACCAATTAAATAATAGAATGTTATGGTATGTGACATTTATGAAATTTCCAAAATTTTCGGTTGCGTTCACAAACTAAATAGTAGATACTAACGTATCAGACGGACATCTGCAGTACAAATGCTCTGGACATGAGCATGCTCACCTGATTGGTCATAGCAAGATAGAACATGACATTTTACTTACCCCGCCCCTCTCACCCCTTTGTTTTTTTACGGGCTTTAATAAGATTCTTGAATTTATTTTTAAATGGATATCATCACACAATTAAAACACAGTAAATAATTGGTACATATTTATTTTTAGGATATAAACAAACATAACATGAACTTAATATACTATTTACATACAAACTAGAATTGAAATACACCATAAAACATTATTGTATTAATGATAAACATTTATAGGCATGTAGAACAAGAACACAAACACTACCACTTTTCAAAGAGTTCAACGGGATGCCACTCTTCTCCGATTCTTGAAACAGCGATGGATATACTGTTAAGATTTCTTTGGAGTCACAAAACGAGTTGTGGCAGATGGGCGAATTCACTTTTTCTATTCAGTAAAGAATCATTTTTCGAGTCCTTTTTTGCACATTCTATATTATCCTGGTACACAGCACTTGTAATACATACTTAGTATGTATGTATCCAAAGATTTTTGTTTATAAATGATTATAAAAATGCGGAAATTAATCTACGCAACAATAAACAACAATCATGTTTCAAAACAAAATGGCTTCTCTCTCTTATTAGAAGGGTGAGAGTCAAGGTCAAATGTCATGTTCTATTTTGCTATTACCACAGGCCATTAAATTCATATGTCTAGTGATTTTTCCTTGAAGATTACCAGCCGTGGTTGCGTTCACAATAAAGTGACAGAAAGAGTAAATAAAATATAAATATTTAAAACTAGCTGTTGCACGCGACTTCGCCCGCGTAGCTTTATAAAATATAGCCTATGTTACTCGCTGATAATGTAGCTTTCTATAGGTGAAAGAATTTTTTAAATCGGTCCAGTTGTTTCGGGGCCTGTTCAATTCAAACAAACAAACAAATCTTTCCTCTTTATATTATTAGTTTTACTTATAGATAAAGTATTCGACGGTGGTTACTGTAGTGCCTTTACTATCGTCTCCTGGCTTACCACCACCTCCGACAGAGTTCCGTCACGCGACTGGCATATTTATCTCCCCACGTGGATTGCTGCGCCAGTCACGTGGTACGCTTGAGACTGTGCTTGTCTGTATGAATTAGTGAACAAATCCCAAAGATGCATACTGCATACACTACAGTTACTTTAAAAAAAAGCTTAGCTTAAGTATAAATAAAATAAATATTACTTAAATTAATTTTTATTTAATAACAAAATAATGTACAAACACATTGTTAATTAACTGTCATTAAAACGGCAATAGAAGAATTGCATTGATCATTTACCTATAATTATGGTGATATAGTAGGTGCAATATTTATTGACCACTTGGTCAACTGTAACATTTTTTATTATTTTATTTAATAATTTTGTTTATTATTATTACTAATTAAACCAGTATTTGAAAAGTATGAAGTGTATCGTTCCGGTGAGTAGCCGTGCACTTTGGCGTGGTATGCACGCTTCGTGGCTTCAGATGGCCTCCGCTCGAACCACGGATGAGCTGCAGATCTCTTCTTGCGGTGTGAATCTTGCATTTGTGCGTTTGGGTAAGGGTCTACATATCGTCTCCCATCAATATTGTTGCCATTCGCTGTCGAGAACACCGTTTGCTAAATTAATACGTCAATTGATTAGGTACTTGATTGGAAGTAACCATTCATAAAATTTTAGTACCAATTGAATTTAAAAATCATTTTAATAAGTAACTAGCTGGTGCCCGCGACTTCGTCCGCGTTGAAGAAGAAAAAAAGTAGCCTGGGTTCTGTGTCCTGTACGTCTAAATGTTTATCTACCAAGTTTCACGAAAATATCAGAGTTATGGAGAAACATACATACACAATTCACATACATATATACATACATACATACATACATACATACACACACACACACACACACACACACATGCACACACACATACATACATACATACATACATACATACAATACTCAGATTTATTATTAGTATTGATGATAAAAAAAAATTGCAATCAAATACGGTACTCTTTTTTTCAGTGTAAATATTATATATATTTTTATGTGAGCTGGTATTATCATCCTTTGATTTAAGCCGTAACCTTAAAGCGGTTAAATCAAAGGTTAATAATACCTTGTTTAGCTTGCCTGCTCCTCTATTGGTGAAAATTCCAGGGGCCGACTGTCCTTGTGGTTCGCCGCCAGGTGTTTGTTGCACACTCATACCAACTATGGCAGGATTTGGTTCGTTTTGCTGACCCTTCCATGGTCTGTAGAAAGAATAATAAATAACGACAATCCTACACGTTTGGTCTAGTGGCTTGTAATCCTAGCTGTTAACCAAACGGTCGCGGGTTCTAATCCAGCTAGGGGCAAAGATTTAAATCACAGATGCGCCCTGTGCTTCTGAAAACTGTCCACGTAATATGTCTGTGTGAGTAACGTTTCACACGTTCGTTCATTTCTTAACACTTTCTGAAGGCACAGGCAGGCATTTTTAAAGGTTAACGAACCTAATTAGCAAAATAAAAGATGTGTGTGCAACGGAATCGCTCACTGCTTTCTACTACAAGCGACTAAGGCGGGAATAGTGAGCTCACTCTTCCCAACGCTGACACATTTTCGGCCTCCTGAAGTATGGCAAGGGCGCATCTGTGATTTAAATCTTTGGCCAGAGGCAAATGTTTATGTGTTAACATTTTACCTTTGTACCTGGGTCATGGATGTTTTGTATTTGTAATGTGTGTTATTTACAAAACGAGTAATGTATGTAGTATATCAACTGTCTGGTATCCATAATACAAGCATTTAGTTGCTCAGTGTGGAACTAGATGGTGCTGTGTGGAATGAATGAATAACTTTTAGAGAGTTTTAGAATTAAAGTGTTTATTCTAATACAGAAATACATTACCGAGATAAAAGTGTAGCATATTCTAATCTGGGTTATTATTTTGTTTACGTGTCAAGTTTTTTCCAAACTAATTAATTGAATATTAATCAATTGAATGTCATCTGAAACCCTTCACGAACTATTACCTACATTGAGCAGAGGTACACTTGAATAAATATCTTTTTGTTCATAATATTCCATAATATTCTTACTTGTCAGGGAAAAGTTCACCAGGTTGTCCTCGAGTTTGAACAATTCTTTCGCCATTAATTTCTACTACACATCTCAGCCTGGCACAACATGTTGGGAACTCTGAAAATTTTTATTTAAATAAATTACTTATTTCACCGAATGATGTATATAAAAGTACATTTAGGCCATAATTACGATTTAATAAAATTATAGCGTAGATCACACTTACCAACATTTTCATCTTCAATATATTCATGGCATTCCAGGGCATTTTCAGGTATTTTTGGTTTGCGACAGCTGTAACAAATGCATTAAAAATATTAAAAAATGAGAAACACCCAATTTTCTTTGCGTTAATAAGAATAAATGAAACAGTCTTGATTTTAGTGAAATACAAATACCGCTGATAAAGGTTGACGACATGTTTTGTCTAGTGGTAAGTAACCAATTAACCATAGCTGTTAACCAAACGGCCGCGGGTTCAAATCCCGCTAGGGGAAAATGTAAATGTAATCATGTAAAATGTATAATATTATTATGTATGTATATACAAAAAATGTAAAAAAATTATGTAGTAAGTATATCAACTGTCTGGTAACCATAATACAAACATTAGTTGCTTATTGTGGAACTAGATGGTGCTGTGCGGAACATCGATTTTCCAATGGGGTTGGAAAGTTGATGGTGTGGAATGTGTGAAGATTAAAAAGGTTTCCACCGAACATTCATGATTTTGTCTACTGCTATAATCTGTCTAAATAAACAGAATACAACACATTTCATCTTACCCAACTGCTGCAATGAAATATTTTCCGTCCCGAATTTCACATCTGTATCGGTGGCATGTATAATGATCTGACCATTCCTGCCAAGGTTGATATCCTTTTCTAGAATACTTGTCTACACAGGCTTGATCTAGAAACCAATATAAACTAGTTTTTATTACTACAACTAGCCATCCGGCTTCGACCGGATTCAAAATAAGTTCGAGTTGGACCAGATTACACGTACTTACCAAGTTTTATCAAAATCGGTTCAGTAGTTTAGTAGTACATTGGCCTCAAAAATGTGAGTTGTAGAAAGCAGTGAGCTTTTCACGTTGCATATTATGTGGACAGTTTAGAGAAGGACAGGGCGCATCTGTGATTTAAATCTTTGGTGACAACATATCAAATTTATTAGACAACTGACTAGTTTACTTACAGCTTACGTCTTCGGCGAGTATCAACGGTGCCAAAAAGCATGAGAATAATAAAAAAGCACGTAACTGCATTTCGATTATTTTTAATTTGGTATTAAGCTTTTCTGGAACGAAATTCATAACTAAGTCAACAAGCGGAAAAAATACAGTCGAATAAATAATATAAATACTCAATTAAGGAACGTATTTGTTCGTCCCTCACAAATGAATGTGATTAGTTCGCTTTATTCACCTTATATATAGGTACGTTTCAATATCTTAAATGTTTACAAAAGTTAAAGAAAGAAGACACTTTTGATTGAGAATTTAAGCATAATATTAGTGAATTATTTGGTAAATGTGTGTGAATTTCCTGGAAAATTTTCAACAAACACTGCATTTCAAAGTAACGTGGAAGTGTAGGCAAGTAAGATGTAGGAAATTTTTATTCGTCGTAAGTCGTACTTTTGAAATAGTTTATTTAAAATAAAAAGTGTGTGTGTGTCAGCTCCGACGAACGACTGGATTTACTTCTTACGAACGATTATAAAATACATACATAATAAAAATTATAAAAACATGTTTTATAATAACGAATTAATATCAGCGCCATCTCTGTTCACAAGGATATATTATTACGTATCATATTCTAGTTTCAGTGATATATTCTAAAATTAAAACTAACGCGTAACGCATACCGTGTGACAATTTTGATTTTTCTCTCATAAATTTTCATACCATGGGCGAATGAAAATAGATTCTTAAGGAGTAAACTCCAAATAAAAAAAACTAATTCGAAGGAGTGTTCAATCGAAGGAACGCATCCCGCGCATTTTGCGTATTCACGATTACAATAAAAAATCAAGTTATGTAAACTGTTTTACTCAATATTCATTCTAATCTAACGCAAAATACTTGAATTTTAGACCAACATGGGATCTTTAATAAGAAAACTTTCTAAATAAATTTAAATTCCTCAGTCACTTGACTGAGGAAATTAAACTACTTAGTTTAAATAGTAGTTTAAATTTCCTCAGTCAGTCTGATTTGTTCGGAATTCTTAATTCAAAATATACCCACACTATGTCGTTCTTACCCGTTACCAATTTTATTTACATGGATTAAACTTTTGTTTTACCAGAAGTGGTTAAAAAATCTTATGATATTACGTCTGTGTACCGACAGATTTAATGACACAGTGGCTATTAAAGTCGCCGATGATAACTGAATATTTGCTTTGAATTCAATAAGGTTCGCTTTCTAAGAATTTCTCCATTGTTTCCTCATTGTTCTTTTGTAACATTTATAGTTTTAACGAACTTTAATTCTTCTAAATACAAAACATGAGTAACATGTGTGAAAATCAATGCGGGAAAATAGGCGTACCCATAACTTGAAAAAATGTTTTGTGGAACCCTAATGTAACTTAGTTGTTATGAGAAAAAAAATTATGTAACCATAACAATACATCACTATTGTGTTGCTTTGGTCGCTATATGTCAAGTCAATTAAATCAATTTTTATACTCTGTGGCTTACGCACTCTATTGACCACAGAGTATTTTATATACGGAAAACGTCAATCAAATCAACAAAAGCTTTTAATAATTATATTTTCTGCAATGCAATCAATCAACAATATTTTTATATATATTAGTTTGTGAATTTTAAATTTTTTAATTATATTTAAGTATAAAAGTAAGTTGGGAGTGTAATAAGTGTATATAATTAAGTTATCAACATAAAAGAATTGTATAAATGAGGTAAGTTTGTATGAGAGTCGCACTTAAATCGAGATTTAAATTCGTTAAAGATATGTTAGCGTAAAGGGGTGTCGTTTCATGTTTCTAATGAAATGTTATTTTTTGGAGTTGACTCCTTAAGAATCGATTTGCTTTATATCTGTAAGCTCGTGGTAAGAAAATTTATGGAAGTAAAAACGAAGTGAAATCAGAATTGTCACACGAAAGCGTTATGCGTTATAGTTGCGTTCTATTTTTTTAATATTTTAGAATATCTAAAGTTTCCATAGATATTGCGCATATACACAATCACTACATATTATAAAACTAAGTCTTCTACAGCGTCTGTCTGTCTGTCCGTTTGCGATAAACTCAAAAACTAATGCACTGATTTTCATGCTGTTTTCACCAACGGATAGAGTGGTTCTCGAGGAAGGTTTTAGCATGTAATTTACAAAGTTACGCGGGCGAAGTCGCAGGCACCAGCTAGTTATTTAAAAAATGTTCTTTCGGAGTGTTCCAATTGTGAAAATTTAAATTTTTTAATCATTCGTAAGGAGTAAACTCCAATCGTGTGTCGGAGCTGACGCAAATTTTTTTTGTTTAACTTTGTATATGTATATTGTAAAAATAAGGCATACGAAGGCACACTATTGTATTAATAACAATTGAAATAACTTTTCAAAGTTTACCCACATTATTTTTAAATAAAATAAATACCTACCTATGTTTTGGTGTATACCTATGTACATTGTCCAGTTATTATATTCTCGGAGTGAATGAGCTTTTATCTTGTAGTTAAAATTATTTTTAATTATTATTATAAACTTATATTACTAAACGAGGAATTCTTCTATGCCCCAACGATCTCCACAAACGGGCCTAACGATTTTGATGAAAATCTAGGATTAGGTCTAGAAATCGATCTGTCAGGGTTTTATCTTTGAAAAAATTTATTATAGGCAGTTTTTTTAATGGAACGGTTACAAAAGTACAAAACCGTTTGCTCCTCTTATGATAAAGTTTTATGATATGATACTATTATGATACTTTAAACATTTCATTGGCCAATAATTGTTTATTGCTTCAAGACCAGATGTAATTAGAATCGTACATATTATAAAACAAAGTCATGTACGTCGTCTGTCTGTCTATTTGTTCGCGTTAAACTCAAAAACTACTGTACCGATTTTCAAGCTGTTGACACCAATGGATAAAATGATACTTGAGGAAGATTGTATATCATTTACAAAGTTACGCGGGCGAAGTTGCGTGCAACAGCTTGTCTATACTAATATTATAAAGAGGAAAGATTTGATTGTTTGTTGGTTTGTATTGAATAGGCTCCGAAAGTAGTGGACCGATTTGAAAAATTCTTTTACCATCAGAAACCGACATTATCTGTGATGAACAAAGGCTACTTTTTACCTTGGGGAAAATGCGAAAACGGGAAAACGAGTAATAGTACAATGGGTAGTAAAAATTATCCTTCCGTATTTATCTTTTTCAAATATAACTTCTAAACGGCTGAACCGATTGGGTTGAAATTTTGTATGTGTATTTCCATGATTTCACAGACACGAATGTATTATATTTTATAAAGTTACGCGGGCGAAGTCGCAGGCAACAGCTTGTAATACATATAGAAAGACAGCAAAACATTGTTGCTGCTACTGTACTAATACGGTACCTACTTTAAATACTAAATTCAATGTACCTGACTACTTAAAACAAAGCATAATAACACTCTCGTCCAAATAAAACAATAATTACTTGATTACACAACTGTTTTCACTTCAGCTAAAAACATTTCACTTTTGTTCCACTCCCATAACTTTCGCCTTGCATTCATTGTTTGTTTAATTTCATAATTACAATAAACAGTGTATTTTGTTTGAATGTTCTAATTAACTATTAAGCTGGCCGGTGACCGCGACTTTGTCCGCGTTGAATAAGAAAATATATATGAGTAATAACGCCTGACATCATTATCGCTGTGACGATGTTGGCGCCCAATTCTTTACATTTTTTTCTGGATGAGAGATACCCTATGTCCTTTCTCGTGTCCCTATTCCCTGATAACGTGTATGCAAAATTTCACGATGATCAGTTGAGTAGTTAAGGCGTGACAGACAGAAATACAGAGTTACTTTAGCATTTATTTTTTCGCTCCGATTCAAAACAGAACGTTTTCTTTCCGGGAGAAAATCATGAATTCAGAAAATGGCATTCTTGGGGTCATCGGTGGGGACTACGCTGTTCGTTTTCAAAGGCACTGGCTTAGTGTTCACCAGAGCGCAAATAAAAAATAGTAAATAAATAATATTATTAAAATAAATAAATAATGTAAATATGTATTATCATAAGTATAATGTAAAATCCTTTGCAGTTACTGCTAATAACATATGGACTAATAGTCTGAAATAAAGTTTATTATTATTATTATTATTTATAAATAATATTACTATGGATTTTTGTGAAGGAATGTGTTTTTTAAATTAACACTTTGAACTAAGAGTTGATGCGTATGTCAATGGAACTCTTTTGAGATAAGGCCTTTCAATTTGTTTCTAGTGACTTCAAAACGATCCGATCTAACGAAGATGAAATCCTCAGCTCTCAGTCATCGGACGAGAAAATGGACACAGGTTCGGAGTCCTTCAAGTCTCAAGATACACCCAACTCGATTCTGTCGTCTGAGTTTGACGAGAACGAGCAGAATGTTTTACGATTACAGAATCCAGATTGCAATGCGCTTAGGTAAGGATTTATGTGTTTTTTATCTAGTTTACATTCGCAGTCATTCGGGCGGGCCGTCTGGTGACAGTGAAGTAAGCACTCTCTTACAGAAGACCACCATGAAACATTGACATGTGAGAACGGGGTGACATATCCCCTCCTATACCTTATTCATTTAGACAACCTTATCTATACTAATATTATAAAGAGGAAAGATTTGATTGTTTGTTTGTTTGTATTGAATAGGCTCCGAAAGTAGTGGACCGATTTGAAAAATTCTTTTACCATTAGAAGCCGACATTATCCGTGATGAACATAGGCTACTTTTTACCGCGGGAAAATGCTTAATTCCTATGGGAAAACGGGTAATAGGACAACGGGTAGTAAGAATTACCCTTCCGTACTTAACTTCTTTTTCACATAACTTCTAAACGGCTGAACCGATTGGGTTGAAATTTTATATGGCTATTTCGATGATTTTCTGGATGATTTAAAAATACAATTGGACCCGGTAGGTAGCGCTGCTGTCGGTATGTCAACTACAAAACTGCTTGACCGCTCCGAAAGTAGTGGACCGATTTGAAAAATTCTTTTACCATTAAAAGCCGACGTTATCCGTGATGAACATAGTATACTTGGGGAACATGGGGAAAATGCTTCATTCCTACGGGAAATCTAAAATAAAAGTAAATACTAGCAGCTCGACCCGGGAGACAGTGTCATCTATCCAAAATACGGTAGATGGCGTTTTATACTTATCTACGCGGACGAAGTCGCGAGCACCAGTTCAGTTTAAACAGATTAAAACAAAAAGATGTTACTTCTGGGTAAAAACTTTACCATTAATTTATTGAGATACAGTGATAATTTTGTAGGGATTTAATTGAATTTCTTTAGATGTTATATTGAATTCCTTCATATATTTCTTGTATGAATTCTATATTCTACAATTATATAACAATTTGTACCCTAGGTCGCAAGATCACGACAACGACATCATGAAATCGACAATAACAAAGTTCAAAGAGAAATGCGACGATAGTCTCATTAATAAAATGTCAAATTTGAAACTCGAATCGCCTGACAGTTGTAAATCTAAAAAATTGGGCATAAGTCCACCCAAAATTCACTCCACATTGATATTAACAACGAACCATCCACTCATGGGAGTGACGAGCCCGGACGGCTATCCCGATTTGATACCAAAGAGATTGCAAAAAGAGGAAAAGGACAGCCTATCGAGCGTAGAAGACGAAAGGATCCAGGGACTGTACAGTCCGCAGAAGAACACATCGAAGAACAACTTGTATTTCTCTGAGAATTTTTTAAACTCAGACAATTGTACGGTCTCAACGAACGCACCGGATGTGATAAGTCAAAAGAGGAGAAAAATTATACCGAAATTCTTGGAGACGTCGATAAGCGAAAGCCCCCAGGGTCCAAAGAACCTCATAAACGGTGATGATGTGGTACTGAAGAATGCGGAGTCGGGCGATGGAAAATTCTATCATAGCACTCCCAAATGTGATATCAGCTCCGAAGACGAGTTTCATTCAGGGGTGAGTAGTTGAGTACTGGAAGCAGTCTTGGGTTTCTTAAATTTAATATTTTCTTTAGTGTATCGAACTGAAGGACTAACCCTGTTTTTATTAGAAGACACGTTTGGTCTAATCCTAGTGGCTAGTAACCCTAGCTGTTAACGGAACGGTCGCGGGTTCGAATCCCGCTAGGGGCAAAGATTTAAATAACGCAAAGATGCGCCCTGTGCTTCTGGAGGCACAGGAAGGCATTTTTCAACCGACGAAAACGAAAAAACAAAAACGGAGGAGGTATATATTCGACGCGTATATTTTTTTTATGTATGATCACGCATAACTTTTGACAGGGTGGTCCGATTTTGATAATTCTTTTTTTATTTGAAAGGGTGCACCCCCAAGGGGATCCCATTTTAATTTGGAAAAAAAATTCCAACCCTAAGGGTAGGAAAACAGGGGATGACTGATTGTTGACTCACCGATTGTAGCTTATAACCACGCATAACTTTTTACAGAGTAGTCCGATTTTGATAATTCTTTTTTTAATGGATACCTCGAAGTTGGTCTCGTATAAATTTTGAAAAAAAAATCCTACAAAATCCTACATATAGCCACAAAAAAATATAAAATAAAACTTTTTAACAAAAAATAATACCGCCGAAAAAACTGAAAAGCACAAAATAATCTTATTACCGCGCATCACTCTTTACGTTATTCTCATTAAGTCTCATTTATTCACCATGACGTATTTACTAATACGATAAAACAATCTGCACGCAACAGTACCCGAGAGACTCGAGACGCGCGAACGAAGTGCGGGAGGTGTGTAGCGTCTGAGTCTACCAATAACGTGTCGGCACACGTTATTGGTAGACTCAGCCGCTCCCGCTCGTCTATATTGGTAGACTCAGCCGCTCCCGCTCGTCTATATTGGTAGACTCAGCCGCTCACGCTCCTTTGCCCCCCTCAAACACCTAAAAATAGAATTCAGCGCACATTTGCCTAGAAGTCTTTATTCGCTACAAGAACTATAATCTATGTAGTATATCAACTGTCTGGTATCCATAATGTATTATAAGCATTAGTTGCTTAGATGGTGCTGTGTGGATTGTGTGTAATATATATTTTTTTCAAATACCTAGATCTCGGAGTGGCGCGAATCTCCAGCTCGATTGCAGACGTCTGCACATTTCGAGTTGCCTATCGAGATGAAAATCAACGTCACCCATCATAAAGTAAGTATAATCAAGTTCTCCAGTCTGCCTGGCGACGGTAACCATCCACCTTACAGAAATACCGTCGTGAAATAACAACATGTCATTGTGTGGTTCATTATATTATGTAAACAATGTATGGGGGAAACAAACAAATTAATAAAGTTTTTAAACTTGTGTGGCGTGATACCTTTGGACTACTGTTCACCCCCCTCCCTCCCCTAATACCTTTGGACTACTGTTCACCCCCCTCCCTCCCCTAATACCTTTGGACTACTGTTCACCCCCCTCCCTCCCCTAATACCTTTGGACTACCGTTAAAATTCACCACCCCCCGATACCCTTGAACTACTGTTTACCCCCCTCCCTCCCCAAATACCTTTGGACTACTGTTCAAAACTACCCCGCTTCACCCGAATAGGGAAATTGGTCCCCGTTAACGTTTTTTTTTAAGTATTTTGCTAAAACTAATACTAATACATACAAAAAAAGTGTCAAAGGCAAAAATTATCCGTTAACGGGGACAAATTTCACGATGTGTGTGGGTGAAGCGGCAAGTGGAAAGGGGGGGGGGGGGGCGGGAGAGTTGTGGGTTTTGATCAGCAGACCCAGCAGAAGATATCATGCCAAACAAGTTTCAAAACTTTATTAATTTGTTTGTCTGAAAACATAGAATGACCGGACTATAAAGAGGGATTAGCAAACGAATCGGTGGGCAAAAGCTATATTATGAAAATGACTCTCGATGGTTCGACATAATATGGGGTCTCCCGATGTGATCTCGACTTTCCTACTAGTCACTTTTCAGGATCTTTAATGTGTGAAGGGCCAAAAAAAGTCAAATTAGGCGATGAAAATAACGCTTTTCTACTATATCCTCGGTTAGACGCCTAATAAAAAGGGGATTAGCACGCGAATCAGCGGGCAAGCGCTAGTATGAAAGTGACTCGCGATGTTTTGACAGGAAATGTGATCTCGCATATCCTACTAGTCACTTTTCAGGATCTTTAATGTGTGAAGGGCCAAAAAAAGTCAAATTAGGCGATGAAAATGACGCATTTTTGCTATATCCTCGTCTTGACACCTACTAAAGAGGGATTCGCACACGAATATGAAGGTTACTCCCGATGATCCGGATGTGATCTCTTCGTCGACTCAAGAGGACAAGTCCGCCTATCAGGCCTTGCTCGACCCGTACACGGGCAGCGTAGCGCTTCGCCCCAGACAACAGCGGAGCCCTATGGACACCCGTCGTAGGATACAATTGGTGAGTGGCATAGCGTTTCACCAAACATAATATTTACCGTTCATAGGCGTTATTTTATATTTATTTTATTAACCCTTTTACCCTTTAAGGGGTCATTCATTATTACGTAAGACTATTTAGGTGGAAGGGGGGTTTTTCTTACAAGGGGGGTGGGAGGTAGGGAAAACTTTAAAATAAAACAAAAGTTGATTATTCCCAAAAAATAAAAATTACTTAGTAATAAAGTAATCTTCTTAGGTATAGTCTGCCGCAAAAGTCATGTGTTCAGTCGTTTTGCACTTTTGAATGTGTTAATCGACTTATGCGGCCGACTGTACAAATAAAAGGTTTTTAAAAATTGTTTCTTTTAAAAATTAAAATTAAAGCAAACCAAACGTGTTGTTAAATTAATTAAACATTAAATAGGAGAAGGGGTCTATTCTTTTTTTTTTCTCACAAGGGGGTTAGTCATAAACAATCAAAAAGCATCTTTCGTAATAAGTTAATGGCGCCTATAACCGCTTGGTTTTGTACGAGTTCGATGCGAAGCGGAAATTGTGTTTAAAAAGAAAAATAATAAATATAAAAAGCGTTCGTAACAATGGCTCACCGTCAAACATATCGCCCAACACGATTGTGTAACATGGCGTTGCAAATACAATGGACCTGTACTAGGTACTGTGTGTTCATCTAAACATGAGAATTTCTAGTGGAAATATTCTGAAACCTTTTCTCACATTTACTCCTAGTTCTTGGCTAACTGGGAGTTTTTTTTTTCACGTCTTCAGGGCTTAAAAAAGTCACAATAAATGCATTAACATAATGATTTCATTGTCAGGGAACGCTCAAGTATTATTTAACACAATTAGGAGGGAGGGGGAGGTCTTGTAAAACGTTACGATGCGTTAAGGGGGGGGGGGGGGGGGTTCTGATTTTCATGAAACTTGACAGATAAACATTTAGACGTACAGGACACAAGTTAAGCAACTTTTTTCTTTTTCAACGCGGACGAAGTCGCGGGCACCAGCTAGTACTTGATATAAATATTTCCCACTGTAGCAGAATGAATCGTGTTAATATTTACAAACAATTTATATGAAATCGGCAACAAAACTCACAGGGTCGCGATTTGACACTTGTTATTGATTCAACTTATTTGACAACTTTTATTACACACTAGCTGGTGCTCGCGACTTCGTCCGCGTCGAAAAGTATAAAACGTCATCTACCGTAGCGGGTCGCTAAAAATATCACCAAGCGGTTGTCATGTTATTTGGTTCACCTGATTTGGATAGATGGCGCTATATCCCGGGCCAAGCCGCTAGTATTTACTTTTATTTTAGATTTCCCGTAGGAATGAAGCATTTTCCCCATGTTCCCCAAGTATACTATGTTCATCACGGATAACGTCGGCTTTTAATGGTAAAAGAATTTTTCAAATCGATCCAGTAGTTTCGGAGCCTATTATACAAACAAACAAACAATCAAATCTTTCCTCTTTATAATATTAGTATAGACTAGCCGGCGCCTGCGGCTTCGCCGCGTCGCGTAAAGAGGCAAATTACCCGTTGATTGTCACATAACGCGACTTCGCGTAAAGAGACAATGAACACGTTGATTGCAACATAACGCAACGTCGCGTGAAGAGACAACGAACACGTTGATTGCAACATAACGCGACGTCGCGTGAAGAGACAACGAACACGTTGATGGTCACATAACGCGACGTCGCGTGAAGAGACAATGAAAACGTTGGTTGTCACATAACGCGACGTCGCGTGAAGAGACAATGAAAACGTTGGTTGCCACATAACGCGACGTCGCGTGAAGAGACACCGAACAACGTTGATTGCCACATAACGCGACGTCGCGTGAAGAGACAATGAAAACGTTGGTTGCCACATAACGTGACGTCGCGTGAAGAGACACCGAACAACGTTGATTGCCACATAACGCGACGTTGCGTGAAGAGACACCGAACAACGTTGATTGCCACATAACGCGACGTCGCGTGAAGAGACACCGAACAACGTTGATTGCCACATAACGTGACGTCGCGTGAAGAGAGAATGAACACGTTGGTTTCCACATAACGCGACGTAGAATGAAGTCAAGAGACCATACATTCTACATGTAGGTAATTTGAAAAATAGACAAAATGTGTCTTGCGATTTCAGCCTCCCGAAGAAGACAGGTCCAGCCTGGACAGCGTCAGCGTTTGTTCCATGGACTCCGAAGAAGAGGTTCCACAGGTCGCGGATGTACCTCCGTCCGCGGTCAGCGATGAGGACAACAAAAGGTAACAACACTTTAGGGTATAGGACCAGACCACTGCTCCTTAAAATGGTCTATGTCTAGCCTTGGTTGGGGTTAGACTTGCTGCCATGTGTTTGTTAGAAAAAAAATAATGGTGTCAATGAGGCTATAGAGGACCTCATGAAGGAACAAAAAAAATTGTTGAAAAACGTTACCTAAAGTGTATTATCCGTTTTTTGAAGTGTCTGTTGAAAAATAAAACGAGCAGATGTGCTTTTATTTTTTACTCAACCCCCAAAAAGTTGGTTCATCTGATAACTTTATTAGCTCTAGAGGGTACTTAGTACTTTGGATCAAAACAAAAAAAAAAAAAACCGTTTAAATTTCCCGCTTCTTTGCAGATAATTATGATAGTAAACAAAAAAGTTCGCTTTAGAGATGTTAGACGGTTTTGTTTTTGTACAAGTATAGGTGAATTATTAGGGCAATCGGCGCATGTGTACAATTGCGCACAAAATTGCTAAGGAAAATGACATTTTTTTTTTCTTATTTCGTAATTTTTCACCTCACTAACTAAAACATTACAGGCAGTGTTGATATTCCTTCCATTAAATCGTCGTGCGATATCGAAGAAGAACTTTTTTTAGGCATTTATTCACCATGACGTAATTACTAATACGTTAAAACAATCTGTACGCAACAGTACCCGAGAGACTCGAGACGCGCGAACTAAGTGCGGGAGGTGTGTAGCGTCTGAGTCTACCAATAACGTGTCGGCACACGTTATTGGTAGACTCATCCGCTCACGCTCGTCTATATTGGTAGACTCATCCGCTCACGCTCCTCTGCCCCCCTCAAACACCTAAAAATAGAATTCTGCGCACATTTGCCTAGAAGTCTTTATTCGCTACACGAACTATATTTACTTGGTTCTGACTTATTTTCTTTTGAGCCAAAGTTACCCCCCTAGAGCTAAAGTAACACGAATCTACCGGCATATTGCGCTTTGAGGGTAGTTCAATGTTTGAATAACACCGTCAGGACCGCGAGCACGGTGAGCTCGTGCAGCGATCCAATCCCCGAGTACTCTTGGTGCGAGGAGAGACGGGACGAGCGCTGGTGGGTGTCGGTTGGCGACGGTAACCTGTGCGACATGAGGGTCATAGAGCCCTACAAGCGAGTGCTGTCCCACGGCGGGTACGAGCGAAGCGGGGCGGCGCTAATAGTGTTCAGCGCCTGCCATCTGCCAGACTCGGCTCGTCCTGACTACCGCTACGTCATGGACAACCTATTCCTGTGAGTATAACAGTCTCACCGTCTCAATAGATTCCGAACACAGTCATGAGACTCAACCGTGACTCATTCCCCATAAGGTACGTGATATGGACCCTCGAGAGGCTGGTGACCGAGGAGTATGTGCTGATATATCTTCACGGCAGCGCAGCCAGGAGAAAGATGCCCTCCATTCGGTGGCTGCACGAGTGCTATAAACTCATAGACAGAAGGTAAAGTACTTTTCAATTTATTCAGTCACATAAAGTCAGTTGATTGATGTGTTTAATTGACGTCAATAATGTTTGAATTGTCAGCAAAATATTTGATTGAAATGTTTGAATTGTCAGTAAAATATTTGAATTGTCAGTAAAATATTTGATTGAAATGTTTGAATTGTCAGTAAAATATTTGATTGAAATGTTTGAATTGTCAGCAAAATATTTGATTGAAATGTTTGAATTGAAACCACCGTGAAATAACAGCATTATGTGCTGTTGTGTTTCGGTGAGTGAGTAAGGGATGCCAGAGCCCATTACCCCATCCCTTCCTTTTGTCCCTTATCCTTAATCCTTCTATGGTCGGCAGCGCACTTGTAGCACTCACGGCGTTGCTTGTGTCATAGGCGACGGTCGCCACCTACCATCAATTAGTGGACCGTCAGCCTGTCTGTCGACCTTAAAATAAAAATAAATAAATGCAATGTCTTATTTCAGATTGAGAAAGTCCCTGAAACACTTGTACCTGGTCCATCCTACTTTTTGGCTCAAGTCGTTCGTGGTCGTCACCAAGCCGTTCGTAAGGTAATCTATCTATATTCTATATTCTACAGCTTCTATCTATAGTAGGCTATGCAAAAATACAAAATAATTCAATTATGTGATATTCTTAAGCCTAGCTTTAATATAATATTAATTAAATGAGTAATTTATGTTGACTGAAGTTGATTGAAAAGTGCTCTGTTCATTCGTTCAGATCACTGATGAATTAATTTAAGAATGTGATTTAAAAAGTTGTCGTTTTAGGACGTTGAGATTTTAAAAAGTTGTCCTTTTAGGACGTTGACAATGACATGCTAAAAAGTTGTCGTTTTAGGACGTTGACATTTTAAAAAGTTGTCCTTTTAGAACGTTGACATTTTAAAAAGTTGTCCTTTTAGGACGTTGACAATGACATTCTAAAAAAGTTGTCCCTTTAGGACGTTGACAATGACATGCTAAAAAGTTGTCGTTTTAGGACGTTGACACTTTGAAAAGTTGTCGTTGTCACCCTGAGGGGAGTGTTTAATGCTTTTAAGGAAAACAGCGTTATTTTTGTTTCAGCGCGAAATTTTTCCGAAAAATAAGCTACGTGCGCAGCCTAGACGAGCTAATGGAGAAAGTTCCCGTCGAGCCAAACGCTATACCGGATCTCGTGAAACAGTACGACGACAATAGGCGATAGGTGGGAGAAACACAAACATTGATTATATTATTATGTATATTGATTGCCATGAAATGAGAAAGTTTTCGAATTACCCCACTCGTGTGTCGATAGCTTTAATTTAGATTCTCACTTGTTGTCCTAGAGAAAAAAAAACCTTAATTCCTAAGCAGCACTATTGTATATTGTACTAGTTTTTTAAGTTAGTTTTCAGTTAGTCCTATAGTTAAAAAATAAATAAATGAAAATATGAGCTGTAGATTAAAAAAAAAATATATAAACAAGAGCCCAGAGTCTGTAAAGTATGATACACCCCAATTGGGTCTTTCAGATTGTGATACACCCCAATAGGGGTGTCTTTCAATATGTGGTAGACCCCAATCGGGATATCTTTCATTATTTGATACACCCCAATCGGGGTGTCTTTCAATTTTCAATATGTGATACACCCAATCAGGATGTCTTTCAATATTTGATACACCCCCATCGGGGTGTCTTTCAATTTTCAATATGTGATACACCCCAATCGGGGTGTCTTTCAATATTTGATACACCCCAATCGGGGTGTCTTTCAATTTTCAATATGTGATACACCCCAATCGGGGTGTCTTTCAATTTTCAATATGTGATACACCCTAATCGGGGTGTCTTTCAATATGTGATACACCCCAATCGGGGTGTCTTTCAATATTTGATACACCCCGATCGGGGTGTCTTTCAATTTTCAATATGTGATACACCCCAATCGGGGTGTCTTTCAATATTTGATACACCCCGATCGGGGTGTCTTTCAATTTTCAATATGTGATACACCCCAATCGGGATGTCTTTCAATATGTGATACACCCCAAACGGGGTGTCTTTCAAAGTATGATACGCCCCAGTCACAGTTCATATTTCGAAGGAATATTTATTATGTGTTTTAGTTAATGTTAAAACATTATATTATCAACTAGCTCTCTCTCACCACGATAGGACCAATAAAGCAATAAATAAATATATAGTTTTTTTGTATATTTGTACTAAATATTTGCACAATGAACGGTCGCACTAGCAAACGTGCGCGGTTTTGTCCGCTCTTTCCCTTTAAATTCGCCTGTTAATTAATACGTACATAGTTTTATACATTCCCAACAATCTAGATGAAAAAAAAGAAATGAGTTGCCATCGTTATAAACATGATACACAGTATTTGCTATTTTTTTTTTTTAGAAAAACTTCCTATTCCAATTCTAGATAATTTTTGAAGGATTCTAGATAATTTTTGCAGGTAAAACTGTATGTATAAAGGGACCTTAAAAAGTTAGAGAATTTATATTTAAAAAAAAAGCAGAAATAATTTAACGTTTTCCATGAATTAAAAGAAAATTTTTCATAAACAGCACTTGTGCTGTTGTGTTTTTTCGTGTCCATTTCGCCAGAGCCATATACAATATATACGACAAATTCCTCTACTTGTATATGTTTTATTTTTAAAACATTGCGTTGATTTCTCTTGAAAAAAATTCGAGTCAACGAAACCAAGCGGTTAAAGGGTTGACAACTACTACAAAAATTAAGAGGTTATGGGGTTGACAAGTCCTACAAAACCAAGCGATTGAAGGGTTGACAACTCCTACGAAACCAAGCGGTTATGGGGTTGACAACTACTACAAAAATTAAGAGGTTATGGGGTTGACAAGTCCTACAAAATCAGGCGATTGAAGGGTTGACAACTCCTACGAAACCAAGCGGTTAAAGGGTTGACAACATTTTTCGTCATCCAGTTTTACATGCAAAATCCTAGATTTAGTATAATTACTGTGTTTTAAGTACAAGTTTTAAAGTTATTTATCGTTGGCCATGCATTTAGCTAGAGTTTAAGTGACACATAATATTTTGTTGTAGAGAAATAGCACAATAGTTATAACATATAATATTATTAAAAGAAAAACCGGTTTATTCGGTTTGGAGGTAAATTTCCATAGCCCAAATTTAGAAGGTTGTTTGCCCGAGCATCCTTTTCCTTAAGCATTGAAAAGTAAAAAAAAACCTTTTTACTTAGATACTTGTTTTGTTCGCGTCTTCGTCCGCTCCTCTTAAATGTTGAAAAAAAATTTTTTTTTCTCTTAAATGTTGAATTTTCATTTTCATTTTTGATTATATCTCGGGAATAAATGGTGCCCGCGATTTTATTTTCTTAATGAAAGGTACCCTATGTCCTTTCTTGTATCCCTTACAACGTGTATGTAAAATTTCACGATGATCTGTTGACTAGTTAAGGCGTGAAATGGTAACAGACAGACAGACGGACAGAGTTACTTTCACATATAATAATAAGTATTTCTTCTAAACATCTTTTATAATATTTTTAGTATGTACTTTATAACGATTCTTAAAATATTCAACTAACGCTTACACTATTTGTTTTTTTTTTGTTTTTTGTTTCCAAAAATCAAGCTGCAAGCTTAATAAACCGGTTTTATTAGCTTGAAATAAAATAAGTTTTATTAGAAATTTAAGATTAAGATAAATATTAAATGTAATCTTGCTTGTTATTACTTAAAAGTTAAGCGTTAAAGCGAATAGTTAAGACGCAACATTAGGCAGTATAAGTACGTGCTTTAATTAGAGAGAAAAAATATATACATATATAACATTCCTACGCTATTGCATTTTATTTTATTTTCTAATATTTAATGGGGTTGAAGAATTGCAAAAAAATACATTCTTTTTCAGACATCTATTTTTTTAAGTAGCGTGAATTTGTAGTCTCCATAGAAACTTTTGTATTTTAATCTTTGTCAAATATAAAAGAAAATTTTATTATAATTTTTAAAATAATATTTAATTTAGTAAACACTATACAAGTAGAGGAATTATGTACGACTAATTCCTCTACTTGTATAATGTTTATTTTAATCATTGCGTTGCTTTTTCTTAAAATAAAAATAAAAATTACGAATCAAACGCTAGGCGCGCACTACAACTCCTAAAAAAACCAAGCGGTTAAAGGGTTGACAACTCCTACAAATCTAAGCGGTTATGGGGTTGACAACTCCTACAAAACTAAGCGGTTATGGGGTTGACAACTGCTACAAAACTAAACGGTTATGGGGTTGACAACTCCTATAAAACTAAGCGGCAGGCTTATTATCTAAATGCGTTTGCTGAGCGACAGTCGGAAAAATTTGTGCAATATCACACTAAATCGTATCACGTAACTCATAACTCATAACACTAGTGTGATATTGCACAAATTTTTCGCCTGTCGCTCAGCAGACGCATTTAGATAATAAGCCTGCGGTTATGGTGTTGACGACTGCTACAAAACAAAGCGGTTAAAGGGTTGACAACTCCTACAAAACCAAGCGATTGAAGGATTGACAACTGCTACAAAACCAAGCGGTTAAAGGGTTGACAACTCCTACAAAACCAAGCGATTGAAGGATTGACAACTGCTACAAAACCAAGCGGTCAAAGGGTGGACAACTCCTACAAAACCAAGCGATGGAAGGGTTGACAACTGCTACAAAACCAAGCGATGGAAGGGTTGACAACTGCTACAAAACCAAGCGATTGAAGGGTTGACAACTCCTACAAATCCAAGCGGTTAAATGTTTTGATGCTCAACGAATAATTTTATCCACAGCTGAAACAAAGCCTGCCGTCTTTATTGTTGTGTGTGCATGTATACATATATGTGTAGGTTTGTCCGTGCGTGTGTGTGTGTAGGTAGGATATTTTTGTAGGGGTTTGCTGTAGAAATAAATTAATATACGTATATTGAGTTCAAAAACGCATTTCAGATTTTAATAACGACTTTATTATTAAAAGAAATTTAATTTTTTATACGATTTAGTAGCCATTGGTCTAACTTAAGTCTAAAAAAATGTTCCAAAAACTAAAAAAAGTGTTTAGGTGTTATAAAGAGGTTTAAGGAGTCCTTATATCACTCTCTCTTTAATTTTACGAGTATAGATTAAAAAAATAATTTTGCAGGTGTATTTATTTTATTTATTTATTTTTAATTAAATAAAACCAAACAATAATATTAGGAAACAGTAATATTTCTATTTATATAGTATTTAACATTTTATTTATATAAAAAAAACCTCGTTTAACTTAAAAAATTGAGTCTTTTTTAGTTGTGCTCTTTCGACAAATTGCAATTTTTATAAACCGCTTATTTCTTGGACCAATTGCCGCTAAATTTTTTTTTTTTTTTTAACAGATTAAATATAATATGTATTTATATTTGCTTCGGTGTTTTTACGTCTTAAATCAATACTTAAGTCTATATGAAAGATTTAAATCTTTGGTCTATCTATACATACCTAAAAAAAGGAATTGCGTCATAATATCCATATCAAGTAGCTAAAATTTTAATAAACCCGATAAATGTTTATTTATATTAATAGTTTAGCTTTAAGTAAAGGAAATCCCAATAAAAATATGTGTTCACATTATATGCATCGATTGTTAATATTTAATTAAAATGCGCACGTGAAAAAAAAATTGAAATAAATAATCACTTGAATTATGTCGCTTTTTGTATAATCAGTCGTAAAATGAAAATAAATGATAATAAAAAACATATTTTTGTAGAAATAGTTTAAAAAAAAAATAGAAATTCATCTGCAAAGTTGTACTTGTAAGCTTTTTTTTTTAAAATAAATGCAATTCTTCCAAATATCAAACAAATAATTAGAAAAAATGCTTTAATTCATATTTAGGTTTTTATTTTTTTGAAATTTTGTAAAATGTTTTCTGCTCTAAATAAAAAAAAATTAACTATGCTGCCATAATCTATTGATAACTCAAGAAGTTAACTATATTCTATATTTATGAAGAAAAATGTACAAAATTGCAATATTAGGTCAGTATAATAATAATATAATATAAATAAAGCCTTAAGCGACTGATGTTAGTTTTGGAATCTCGTTTGTTTTGTATTATTAAGTTATTAATAAATAAATGTCACTCAATGGATCGTTGTGTTTCATTTTAAACAATGTAGTTATTATTTTTCCTATTTTCTACTGATTCCTTAACCTTCCCTGATTATCCCTCTATCCATGATTGAAGACATAATTAAAATCGGTCCAGCCGTTCTCGAGTTTCGCGCTTAGCAACACATTTAGGGATTCATTTTTATTAATTACTCGCGACTTCGTCCGCGTTGAAAAGTATAAAACGCCATCTACCGTGGAATGGATCGCTAAAAATATCACCAAGCAGTTGTCATGTTAGTCGCTTCACCTGATATTGGATAGATGGCGCTATCTCCCCCGGGCCAAGCCGCTAGTATTTATGTTTATTTTACATTTCCCGTAGGAATGAAGCATTTTCCCGCGGTAAAAAGTATCCTATGTTCATCACAGATAATGTCGGCTTCTAATGGTAAAAGAATTTTTCAAATCGGTCCAGCAGTTTCGGAGACTATTCAATACAAACAAACAATCAAATCTTTACTCTTTATAATATTAGTATAGATAAGTAGCTGGCGCCCGCGACGAAAAAGAAAAATCTAGCCTATCTTGTGTCCCGGAAGTCTAAATGTTTATCCACCAAGTTTCATGAAAATTGGTTAAGGAACATACATACCAAATCAAAAAATCGTCAATTTAGTTTCAGTATCATATATAGAGCCTATAAACACGATATCTCTGATAACAAAGTTACTTACTCCATGACCAACCTTTACACATCTATTATTATTATTAGTATTGATAAGTGATGAAACATATTCTAAACGGCTCTATATGAAAATGTTAACTAGCTGTTGCACGCGACTTCGCCCGCGTAACTTTACAAAACACAGCCTATGTTACTCGCTTAATAGCTTCTATGTAGTATTGTAGACTAGAAGCTTCGATTGATGTAAATTTTTAATTTGCATATGAAATAAGAAGAATACTACCTCCGTAATAATAGGGTAAGGGGGCGTTACGTAACGCAATTTCGCATTCCCCTCCCGCCCCTGTAACGCATCGTTACGTTTTAAGAAGCCCCGCCCGTACTCCCAATTGCGTTGCGTAATACTTGAACGTCCCCTAATCCACAATCCTGAGATGTGTATTTAAGGTGGCGCTGGACGAGCGTGAAAACTCAGTAATAGGTATTTGAGAGATATTGTTGTCTCACTCAACTTACTGTAATGCCAATAAATAACCTAAGACAGAATGCGAAGCAACACATTGGCGCACTTATTCAACTAGCGAAACATACGCCAGCAATTCCAATATTTTAAAAAAACCCTTATAAATGGTAACTATTGACATCCCACTTTTGTGTAATCTAATATACACTATAGCTAGGATGTTTTCATTGGAAAACATTATTGGCTTTCAATCAATAATTACGAGATCTCAACCAGCGAAAATTTCTGCACTCAAATTTAATCCATTTTTAAAGAGTGCAGAAATTGTCACATTTATTGTCTACCTACCTAGATATAAAATAAATTTCAGTTTTTTGTTTCCGCTCGAGTTGGAAAGTGGCCTCTTAATAAATAAATAAATAAAACGACAATAATTAGTTAAATGTTTTATTATTCATAATTCATAAAGTGTACGGATACAATGAATGCCCTTAGCGTTACGAATACAAATACAAATAGATTAGCATTCCCTACACTGACTAATAAAATCTCAAAAAATATTAACAAAAAATCATCATTTAAGTCGCGTAAAACCAATTTTATAAATTAACAAACAAGAGAAATTAGTAAAAAAAAAAAATCAATTTTTATTTTTGGTTCATCGTTAACTAGTCAAATACACAGTTAAAATTAAAACGTCTTAACAACTAGATTCATACAAAAACTATGTAAGAGTTTATTTAGACAACAATACATCAAAATATAATATTGAAAGATTACACATTTATTATTATTATTATTTTAATATATTATTCATGTAATTCAATTAATTAATAAGACACGTATTTAGCCTGAAAATTGGCGAACGTATTCGTTCGCGCACGTCAATAACTATTATAGGCCCTTAAATGTATGCACTAAAAAAACTAAGACTACGGGATACGAGATGTCTCGTTGCGTTGTCTACCGTTTACAACGCACTGGACAAACTTCGTCACGAGTTTAACGCAGATTATAAATGAGGGCGAAACATACAATTGTGTTCATGTATGTATATATTTTATATATTATTAAGTATAATATAGTAATAATATAGTATATATGTCTAAATCTATTAGAATTGGTGTTACATTACCTTCAGTGGACGAATCTGGTTCGCGGGCTTCACTACTACTATTAAGTAAGTATATTTTATATTTTTTATATTATAATATAAGTAATATCTTTAAGTATCGTTTTAAATTTGAAAAAAAAAAAAAAAAAATGAAGCCAAAATTTTAATAATAAGGCACGGCTTGTCTAGAACCATTTAACGTTATATTTATGATGAAAAAAATGCAGAAATATTATTATATTTGATTCTCGTAGACATAAAAGTTACATTATGCTAGGTTATTTTTTTTTTTAAATATTATAAGCATAAAAAAAAAACTTCTTTCACGCCACCTCTGTAGACTTGACACTCACTATATTGCTAAAAACAAAAAAAAAATAGCTTCACATTTAGTTAACCATATATTAAATCTAAATCTAAGGCAGGTTTAGACGGAGATTCGTACAATTTTAAGACTTATTAGACTTAATATACGTCAAACTGCCGCAAAACGCTCACTTCACGACTCTTTTTTTTTTATTAACGTTATGTAGAAAAAACATGCTTAGTTTATATTAATATAGTAAAACTATGTAAATAAGTAATATGCTAAGAGTACTATGTCATATACTTAAAAACACCTGAAAAAAAAATGCGTGTCAATAATAATATGGTACATTATTGTATATATATAATAAAATTCTCGTGTCAGTGTTTTTTTTTTGGCAAAAACGTTTGTCAGGTCAGCTAATAAAATATATAGTGGTTTTTTTTTTCAGGTAATATACTATGACATAGTCGAATTACATCTTAGTAAATTAGTAAGTAAAATTATGTAATAGCGATTTAGTATTTTTAAAATTGTTACAATTATATCAAATATTATAAAAAAAAACATTGCACCGTCAACATCACTCTACAGCCTACTGTGTATATAATTAATATAATATATAACTCCACTTTATATATTTTAGAGGGTCACACACACATATTATATATATTTATTTATTTATGTATATTTATATATAATACAACATATGGCTACAATAATGGCACATCAATTTCTGGACTACGTTACGTTAAATACAGAATATTTTTTTCTATACGTTAAATATTTTTAGCTCAATTTTTAACAAAAAATTCAAAGCACCTTTCTATTTGAAATTTTAAAATTTAAAAATGGTCTAACGTAGTCCAGAATTTCTAATAATAATAATAATAATATTTAATAGAAATATAATCGGGCACTTCGTGTGTTAGTTACAAGGCACATCGTTCGACACAACGAGAAGAAATGGCACTCCTGGCAATAATTTTATTACACGAATAGACAAACAAATCTATTTTTTTTTTCTTATTAGTTACTCATATTTTGAGTGAAAAAGTCCAAAAATGTCCGAGTACTACAACAAAAACTCTACACTACAACAGACAAGACAACCCTTAGGGCCTATTTCACCAACTAAAAGTGTAAAGTGTTGATTAGTTACTTTAAAGTAAAGCTTATTGGCGAGTAAATGTTACGAGTATCTTGTGTCGAATTACATTGAAATTACTCCTCGAGTAATGCTACTCGAAGATTGTGCAACTCTTACGCTTTCTTACTGGTGAATTTATTAGGCGGTTAGCCTACTTGACACTTTACTCAGAGATGGTTAACGAGGCCCTTTGTAGGAGTAGCTTGACTCTTAAGCCGATTTCTTTTTAAAGAGACAGCAACGCAATGTTTTAAGTAGAGGAATTTGTCGTATAATATACGGCTCTGGCGAAATGGACTCGAAAATAAATGTCGGATAAATCCGACTGTGGCGACTAAAGGATTACCAAAAGCAACATTATAATAAAATTTTCGTTATGATTTATGGAAATTTTCGGTGGAATTCGGTTTACGAGTCTGGCAATTCGTAAATTCGGTTTACATAATGGCAACACTAATCATTGGCACTCCAAACAAATATTAAATCCTCATTGAAAAAAATATTATGTAAATATTTAGATTTTTTTGTTTATCAGTGTAAATAATAATCAAATTCTCTCTAATTAAGTGGGTAGTTGTAAATATATATAATTTTCAATGAAAGGCAATCTTAGTAAGGTTCCCCGGGGAGATGGGGGACAGCACTTTGTGAATAAGTCACTTGACATTTAGTATGGCGTCTGGTTATTTCATTTTTTTGAGGTTATTTTAAAAAAGTTGCTATGATAAACTTAAGGGGACGTTCAAGTATTATGTAACGCATTTTTTTGCGTTACGTAATATTTGAACGCTCCCATTATAAGATGTCGTTTCTTTTTGCTTATTTCATTCCATTTGCGACTCTATTGCAATAGTGAAACGGTTCATATTTATAGCTCGTATATATAGCCAATCGCCAAATCAACAATGACCAGTTTTTTTTTTAAATACAATTATAATCTTAAAAATTAAATCAATATAAATCTTTGAAGAGTAAGGCCGTTCTAGGCACCTCGTTGTTTGCATCTTTAAACCTAATAAACAAACACCTAACATTTCTAGCACCGCACGTATTAGTACTTACGCTGTTTTTTTTTTCAAAAATCTAATTTCTTTTTCTAAAAATCACAAACTACACAACATAAAATATGAACGTGCAAAGAAACAGGCGAACTTCGGTTAGCTGCGAAAAGAGGCTGTCAACATTGATGACAGGTGTCAATGTCAACATTATTGACAGCTATCGTTAATGTCAACATTGCTGACAGCCGTCAATGTCAACATTATCCATAGCCGTCGTTAATGTCAACATTGCTGACAGCCGTCAATGACAACATAATTGATAGCCGTCGTCAATGACAACATAATTGATAGCCGTCGTTAATGTCAACATTATTGATAGCTGTCGTTAATGTCAACATTACTGATAGCTGTCGTTAATATCAACATTATTGATAGCTGTCGTTAATGTCAATATTGCTGACAGCTGCCGTCAATGTCGACAGTGATGACAACTGTCAATGTCAACAATGACAACAGTCCGTCAGTGGGACTGAGTATGCACGGCACGACTGCGATGTTAGCAAGCGTAACACACCGAACGCATTCATTCATTCGTTCAAACCTTGGTTTAAAAGTTGCCAAACTTCTTGGTGACGGTCGAGCTCGTTTCGGACTTGTGCGAGCTAGTCATCACCGATTTCCTCTCGATCGTCTCCGAGGTGACAGTTTGCTTCGAAAACTTCTTGTCCAGAGAGTCTATCTCCTTGGTCAGATCTGTGGCAACGGGTTTCTTCACCTTGGTGACGCTTGTCGTCGTCTGATAGTCCGATTGGAAATCGGACGGCCTCATGAACGAGCGACTCGTGTCCGAACTGAGTTTCGAGTCGAGAGTGTTGAACCTAGAGTCGATAGTGTTGTATCTCGAGTCTATAGTGCTGTAGCGCGAGTCGTTGTCGAACGATTTGGACAATTCATCGATACCCTCCAACTTTACTGGCTCGTATTTCGTATTGGTACTCGTTATCGTGACCGGCGATGAGCTGTACACCTTTGTGGTTGTTATTTTTTGAGTGCCGTTAGGTATTTCCTTCACTTCTGTGGTGGTTTCCTCCATGTAATTGGGTCCACCATAGTTGCGCACCTCCTGACCGTATGGCGACGATATCCTGTCATATTCTGGCGTGACAGCCTTCACCAGATCCGTAGACGTGTTCTTTCCGAACTCCGAACGAGATGTGCTCCGCTGTTTGTATTCGCTGTAATCGGATTTTTCAAATTTCGTAGGAGTCGATGTCGCGAATGGCGATTTAATATCGTGCCTCTCAGTTTTTGTGTACTCCTGCTTCGGATAACTCTGATACGACTCGCTCTTAACACTGTATTCGGTCTGTTTAGTTCCGCCCGGAATTGCTTCTGTCGATTTTTGATGTTCCGCGAAACTCTGTCCCACTCCGTCGAAAGGAGTCGCGGGTTTTTTGAGCGAAGAATATATCGGTTCGGACTTTTCTTCGAATTTGAGTTCCCTAGCGTTAAATTTGGGACTTATTGGCGACGTAACTTTGGGCGCATCGTGTCCATACTTTTGCCGTTCCTGCCTATTGTAATATTGCGACTCGTAATGTTTCTGTTCCTCTGTTTGATTGTAGTCTGTGTTTGTTCTCGGCGTGTCGTACAGTCGGGTCTCATAACTGGAAAAATGTTATTTCTGTTGATTAGTAGTCGATTACTGTTACAACTTACCCGTTTTTTTTTAATTTTATTCTTTATTTTACCGCCACTTCATTAGATGTACAGCTTTAGAATGAAAAAAAAAAAGTTAAGGGCACCCACACCGACATGCTGGCATGCATTAATTAAGAGTTTATAGAATTTTATTAAAAATTTTAGTCACAAACATGTAAAAGTAGTTGAATGCAAAAGTTGGCTTTTCGTCTTGGGAGACAAAAATTTTTTAAACACTTGTCCCTAAAAAACGAACCCAAAATGATGACAAAAAAATTACCCCACAATGACAACGTGTGAATAAAACGAAAATTTGTCCCAAAAATTTTGAAAAATAATGTGTTTTTGATGGCCTACCCCAATGTGGAACAGCGAAAGGACGAACCCCAATCATGAACTAGCGTTGTCTTCGTACTTTAGAAGCGAGGCTCTTCTCGGTGGTGGCTGCGGTTTCTCCCTCTTGTAGTAAATCCTCTGGCTACCCTCGGCTTCCGTAACCAAAAAAGCCGTTCTCACTTCGGGCAGTTGAAGAGACTTGGCCACAACGAGTTGCTCACTCATGCTCGTCCTATTTTTGTTACATTAGACACCCGCATGCAGGTTAAAAAAAAAATAAACATTAGTCCGTTAAACAGCATATTATTTGAAAGATTTTAGAAAAGTTAGAAGCGGGAATTAATATTTTTTAATTTTTTTAAATACAAATATATACATTTCTTAATCAATTTGTCTTTTTTTTTTAATTTATATGCACAGAACGATGTTTCAATGTACAAATGGACTCGCGACACTGGTTTCAAAAAGCCACGCAAATGTTCTCAGGAAAAATAAAAAAGCTGTATGTATATATGCGTTGCGTTTATGTAGACGACTTACTTATTCATCGTTCTGTCATTACTCGTCTTTTGGCTGCAATAGAAATTGCACTTAAATACTATATAAACCTTACGTATTAATATTGAAGCGACGAGGTCGAATCTGACATCTTACTTTCTGATATATACTCAACGAAAGTATATACCCACTTACAAGTATGGAATTTGCGTGACAAATGCCAAAGCAGCACATGAAAAGTACGCCTAAAACGGAATCAGGGCGGTTTTAAACTCTAATGCGTTGACGTAGAGTCACGTTTTCATTAAATGACAGATGTTTGGTTGGTTTTAAATGACAGATGACAGACTTGATGCTCTGCTCGTGTCACTTTTAAATGTTCTGCAAGTTCTTAGTGTTTTGTGTGGCGTGCGAAATCCATACTTGTGGTATAGTCGTGGTACGAAAACCTTCGTCAATTTTCAATTTAATTTTAGACTCTTAGTACCTTTGTGTAACTAAAGCACTAAGCGGACAACTGACATAATTATGTTTGAAATGAAATTTTGGCATGAGTGACAATAAAATTGCACTGGTGCAAGCAAATTTCGATTTTAAGGTGACGAATCTTTTCTTACCCCGAAAATTTTGGCATGAGTGACCATAAAATTGCATTGGTACAAGCAAATTTCGACTTTAAGGTGACGAATCTTTTCTCACCTCGACTGTACTGTACATTGATGTACTTATATCAAAATTATCATTAAAATGGATGTCCCGATTGCGACCTTGTAGCAACAATGTTATTAAACTCTATACAAAAATGAGATGAAGCTATATTATGGTACGAATATCGGTCTGCGAAAGCGTACACAGTATTTATGGCAAAATTTGAAACAAAATGGTGGAAACTTTTCACAGAGTAGATAAATTTCACAGAGCTTTTCATGTCAAACTGTCATTTTGACGGACACAACGAGTCAATTTCTCTATTCTGTGGAGAGTTCTCTATCGAAAAAAATACAAGCTGGAAGCAAATTCATGCTTATGAAGTAATTTTTTTTATAATTCATTGTAGAGTGTGTTTGGTTACTTAGAGCTAAGTTTCAAAGTTTTATTCGTGGCTAAAACATTCAATATATTTTTTTTGTCTAAAAATCTAACACACATTAAAACTTAATGTATAGAATAGTTATATTATACACATAATTAGGCACGTGTCATAAGTGTTTTTTGAAGGCACATTCGTAGATGTTTCAAAAGTGTATCAATCATCTGCTCGTCGTCCGGTGGGCGGCGTGGAAAGAAAGCGGATATCGAAATTAGAGATTTTGTTAAATAAGAGTGCATTGAAAATGTATTGGCAATAGAGTTCATATTAGGTTGTGAATTTTCAAGGAGAATTGCGAAATTTATAGCAGTATATCTATGCAATTTCTGAATAAATTTATTAATCGAAAATTAAAATTCGACGCCAAAAAAGTAATTGTCAAGAACGCCATTGTCACAAGTGGCGTCAAGATCACAAATAAATGGCATTGTCACAAGTGGCGTCAAGAGCACGAATAAGTGTCATAAGTCACAAGTGGCGTCAAGAGCACGAATAAATGTCATAAGTCACAAGTGGCGTCAAGAGCACGAATAAGTGTCATAAGTCACAAGTGGCGTCAAGATCACAAATAAATGGCATTGTCACAAGTGGCGTCAAGAGCACGAATAAGTGTCATAAGTCACAAGTGGCGTCAAGAGCACGAATAAATGTCATAAGTCACAAGTGGCGTCAAGAGCACGAATAAGTGTCATAAGTCACAAGTGGCGTCAAGATCACAAATAAATGGCATTGTCACAAGTGGCGTCAAGATCACAAATAAATGGCATTGTCACAAGTGGCGTCAAGAGCACGAATAAGTGTCATAAGTCACAAGTGGCGTCAAGAGCACGAATAAATGTCATAAGTCACAAGTGGCGTCAAGAGCACGAATAAGTGTCATAAGTCACAAGTGGCGTCAAGATCACAAATAAATGGCATTGTCACAAGCGGCGTCAAGATCACAAATAAATGTCATTGTCACATGTGGAGTCAAGATCACAAATAAATGGCATTGTCACAAGCGGCGTCAAGATCACAAATAAATGTCATTGTCACATGTGGAGTCAAGATCACAAATAAATGGCATTGTCACAAGTGGCGTCAAGATCACAAATAAATGTCATTGTCACAAGTGGCGTCGAGATCACAAATAAATGTCATTTTCACAAGTGGCGTCAAGAGCACAAATAAATGTCATTGTCACAAGTGGAGTCAAGATCACAAATAAATGTCATTGTCTCAAGTGGCGTCAAGATCACAAATAAATTTCATTGTCACACGTGGCTTCAAGATCACAAATAAATATCATTGTCACAAGTGGCGTCAAGATCACAAATAAATGTCACTGTCACACGTGGCGTCTAGATCTCTTATAAATATCACTGTCACAAGTGGCGTCAATATCACAAATAAATGTCAATGTCACAAGTGGCGTCAATATCACGAATAAATGTCAATGTCAAAGTGACGTTTCAGGGGTGGTCAACATTTCCATTGACATTATGATTGTATTATTTTATTTTCGCAATTCAACTTTAAAATTTCCATCGTCAATAGATTTGGCAAAGATCGAGTTATAATTTTTGCAGGCATGAAATGAAATTGCTCATTGAATGTTCGAGGGAAATGATGGCTAAATAGATTTATGTTAAATATATATCAATGATGACGTTTGATTCAAACGGAGTGTCCATTTCAAGTACAGTACAGTTACAGTACATTCATAAGATTCCCTTGAAAGTGGACACCCCGTCAGAAACACCGACTGTCTGCGACATCGAAGTACTACAAGTGTGGATTTCGCGTGATAAACGCCAAAGCGGCACATGTCAAGTACGCCTAAAACGGAACAATGGCAGAGTCAATTGTGAAAGGTAGTAACGACCAACTTTTACTTTTCACTTTAAACTCCAACGTGTTGACACATTTTCTCTAAATGACACACGTTTGGTTGGTTTTAAATGACAGACGACAGAGTTGATGCTCCACTCATAATAATATGTCACTTTTAAATGTTCCATACAGTTCCTAGTGTTTTTGTGTGTAGTGCGAAATCCATACTTGTGGTGCTTCGATGGTTTGCGATGTTGGGGAGCTATTTTTTTCACGACAACTCACCGAGTAGTGAATCCCTCGTAGTTCTGTTTGGGCGTCGTGTCCTGGGGACGAAAACTGGAGAAGGTCGGACTCTGGACCGTGTAGTTCTTCTCGTGATTCTTCTGTGAGTAAACGGTGCTCTGTCCGTAACCGTTGTGGCCGTGATTTTGCTGCGGTGGCGTTGGGGGCGCGGGGCCTGCGGACCCGTGAGTTCCGTGAGACCCCGGGATCCCGTGAGTTCCGTGAGACCCCGGGATCCCGTGAGTTCCGTGTGCCCCGTGAGGTCCGTGAGTGCCGGGGATCCCGTGAGTTCCGTGAGTGCCGGGGATCCCGTGAGTTCCGTGAGTCCCGGTGATCCCGTGAGTTCCGTGAATGGACTGATTGAGTTGGGAAATGTGAGAGCTGAGTCCGGTCGAGTTGTGCACGTTCGGAGAATACGTCATGTTGGGACTCGTGGGACTGTTGTATCTGGAGATAAAAACGGATTATTCCCGTTAGTTCCGTTGATGTAGTTCCGTGGCGGAACTAGTGAGGCTTTCTTCCCAGTAAATCCGCCAGACGATAAAAACGTGTAACCTCGAGTTAAAACCTCGGAATTAACCAGGTTAAGATTGTCAAGATATCAGATCGTCGGCACAATTCATTAACCTGCTAAGTCCATTTTTGGACATATTCACTTTTTATATTTTTCGACAAGTTTAGATGATTATGTAGGAATAAAGACGATTATCAAACTAAAAAGTTGAGAAATTTTATAAATGAAAAACTGTGCTTTCTGACTGATCTTCAGCAAATTTTCACATTTAGCAAGCTGATAAATCCCAATTTTTGTATACTGATAATAATGTCGCTCATTTAACATGCCTAATTGCGACGACGCACAACATTTTGTCATTTCATTTTTTTCTTCCCCCTGAAAACTATGCAAAATGCGACTTAGCAGGTTGACGAGTTGGGCCGACGCGACGAGATGTTGTCACACATTATTTAATAAAATGCGAGACTACTGCGAGGATAAGATTTACCTGTCGCTCGCGTATCCCGCGTGGTCGTCCGTGTCGTCCCCGGAATCGGCCGAGCGCAGTTTGTACTTCGCTTGGCGTATCGCGCTCAGCCTACCTCTCGCCTCCTCGAGCTCCCTCTCTATGCGCAACACCTCCGACCTCGCGTCAATCTCTTGCGCAATCCCGCCCACCATGCGCCTGTTCAACACCAGACTGCGCTCCTCCTCGCTCGATATCGCTTCGCGGGCTGCCCTCACCAAATTGTCCGTGGACCTTATAACTTCTGCACCGGCCGCTTGAAGACGTCTAGTGCTGTCCGCGGCCGGATCCGCCTTGACCTTGCACGCCACCAACAGTTGAGCCGTGCTCGAAGCCACTTGTCTAGCGCTCGAGATGACCCTCTCCTCTGAGCCGGCGCCTTGGACTAGTGCGTTGGCGGCTTCCACCAGGGAGTGGGCCGCCGCGGCCACCAGGCGAGCGGCGGAAACTAGTCCCTCTGACCATTGACCGTCATCAGACGATGAAGTCGGTCTTCTAGCCACTTTGCCCTGATCTATGAGCTCTCTCTGAGCGGCCGAAGCGGCCCTGACCAATGCAGAAGTGGCAGTTATTATAGATTTGGCCGCTTCGAGGATCATCTCGTCAAAGTTGAGACTCTCGTCGGCCTCCTGAAAACGTGTTACAGTAAATCAGTCGAAGTCAGTGAGATAACTTCGTTGAAAGAGGAAATGAGCTGATAATCATCGAATGACAAAAAAAACAGCAATGATGCCAAAAACAGATACACATATACACAGGATAAACTAAATAATCTTCTGCGGTCTTCGATCCGATGGCTCCGTAGTCTGTGTCACGGTCGTTGTGTAATATGTTTGATTCCTGGGTGATAATGAAACAACCAAGAATATCAAACATATCTCAACGATATTCGTGACATTATTTGCTGTTGACGCTCTTCTTTTGACGATCTTCATGTTTGCGTGTGATGCTCTTCTTGATCCATTTTTTTTTGGCTCACTTTTTATTAAATATAGCTGTTGCACGCGACTTCGCCCACGTAACTTTATTAATTAAAATATACCCTATGTCCTTTCTGGCGTCCTGGAGAACGTGTATACAAAATTTCATTGTAATCTGTTCAGTAGTTTTTGCGTGAAAGCGTAACAAACAAACAAACTCACATTTATAATAATAGTAAGTAAGGAAATAAAATAATTACCTGTTGAATAATAGTGAACTAAACTCACTCACCTGCACTTTGACCGACTTTCTTGGCCTTAGAGACTCCAATTTCTTTGCGGCGGCGTCTATTGAGGCCGCCGCGCCCAACAGCTCGCTCTCGGCGATCACGGTTGGATCGTCGGGGTCGACCCAGTCGGCTCCCTTGAGCAGCTCGGCCGCCGCCAACACGTCGGCCACCGCGTGGGCGACGCGACGCGACAGGTCCGGGAAAAGGCCGCGCGCGCCACTGTCGCCGGTCGCGGCGGCCAACACGGCCTGTAAGAGGGCGCGGTAGCCCTCGGCGGCCGCGCGGCCTGCGTCCAGCGTGCGCTGGGCCACTTCAGCGCTTTCGGCGCCGGCTGCGGCCGCTTTGCAAGCGCGCAACAGGTCTACCACTGTACGCCTGTTGCAAACAATCCATTTATTGCACTTGGGATGTAAATAGTCGTTTCCTGTGCTTGCGTTGCGCCATTTTAGCGCTATCAGAATATATTAGTTACACAGACAGTTACACAGACAGTTAACAAGACAAGACGTTTTTTGTTTTGCTCCACATTCAAATATATTTTTTGGTAGTTTAAAGTACATAATTATGTGAATAGGTCATCTAAGTAAAGTTTGTGAACGATAGCAGTGTTTATGCATTGAATTGTGAGGATTTAAATCAGCAAAAGTGTAAAAAAAACAATAACAAAGTTCTGAAGTGCTAGTAGTTTAATTATACTACCCTCATATTTAATAGAAGCGATATGTAATTTGTTAAGTCGTTCTTATGATACAGACTACAAAATTCGTAATCACATAGCACGCTTTGTTGGTGTAGCGGTTCGAGCGCTAGATTGGAATCTTTGAGTCGTTGGTTCAAATCTCACCGCGTACAAAAATATTACTCTTTGAATTTTTTTCAAATTATTATTTTCATAATGACAAATGAATGTAATATTTGCAAATTGAATGTGCTGGTTACACAGAAAAGAATAAAATGCACAAAATGTCAGGCGTTGTACCACTTTGAATGTATCGTGCCGTCTGGGAATAAATCGCCTGTACCCCGGGGCCAGTGGACTTGTCCGGCCTGCAAGAGTTCGTCTTCATCAACATTGTCGCTAGAAGGTATATCAACAGACGTTACGATTGATCCAAGTAGCGATTGTCTATTGGCTATAAGGAACGAAGTGCAGGAAATTATTACACGAACCGTAAGTGTCGAATTGAAAAAAATTCGTGAGGAGTTGGCTGGTTTACAGAATATAAAGTCTTCAATAGACTATTTATCAGGCATTTTTGATACCGTAAAGAAAGAGTTAGATGAGGCAAGGTCGGAAATATCGACCTTGAAGAAAGAAAATATTAAACTTCGAGATATTATACATAGTCACTCGAATACTCTAAATATATTGGATCGGGAGGCAAGAGCCGCCAACGTTGAGGTGCACTGTATTCCGGAGCATAGGGGCGAGAACTTAGTTAAAACGGTAGAACAGATCGGAAGAGTGATAAACACTCCGATATCTGAAGGGAATGTAGTTAAGTGCACCCGCGTCGCTAAAATAAACAAGGATTCTTCGCGACCTAGATCCGTTATTGTTAAGTTTGGCTCATCCTTGATAAGAGATAAATTTTTGGCTGGTGTAATAAAGTTCAATAAGTCTAACAAGGACGATAAGCTAAATACGGCGCATCTGGGTATATCTGGTGATAAGAAGCCGGTTTATGTTTCGGAACACTTGTCTTCCACAGCTAAAGATATATACGCCGCTGCACGTATTTTTGCCAAGGATAAACAGTACTGTTTCGTCTGGTCGCGTAACGGTAATATTTTCTTACGGAAAACTATATCAAGTGACGTAATCTTAGTGAAATCAAAGGACTTTTTGGATACCTTAAAATAAATACCCTAATTTATTTGCGTTTTTGTATTTTATAACTACTACTGCTTTTTTTCTTTTTTTGTAATATAGGTTTTATCTTGTTAGGTATCAAAATTTTAACTATAGTTAATGGTTAAATCTTTAAATTTCTTTTATCAAAATGTTAGAGGAATAAGAACTAAAACAAACGAAATATATCTTGCAGTACTTAGTTCAGACTTAGACGTCATAGTATTTACAGAAACCTGGCTTAACAGCGGAGTGTTGAATAATGAGATAATTGATGATAGATATACCGTATTCCGTCGAGATCGTGAGTCTAGCGAGTCATCTAAATTGGATGGTGGGGGAGTTTTAATTGCTGTTTCTAAAAAATATAAGTGTTACAGAGTAGATTCATGGGAAACTAATCATGAAGACCTCTGGGTTAATGTAGTTTTACATTCAAAAACTATTTCAATATGCGCAGTGTATATCCCTTCACCTCTTAAATATAGTACACTTGAAGGTTTTACGCAGAATGTAGAACGTATTATTATCAATGAGCAATTACCAACAATAGTGATAGGTGATTTTAATATTCCATCCATAAAATGGACCTGCAAAGATGGGCATATCAGAAAGATGACCCCTTCCAATGGTGGTCCAGTAGTGACTCTTATTAATGATTTCATGGCACTAACGAGTCTCTCTCAGTGTAATAGCATATGTAACGCCTATAATAAAATATTAGATCTTGTTTTCTGCACCTTTAACAATGTTGAAACAATAAAAAGTAACTTTTCTGCTTGCCCAATAGATAAATATCATCCACCTCTTGAAATTAATTTTGAAATAGATGACAAAGAGGCTTATTTGTCTCCTAATACAATAATAAAATATAACTTTAAAAGAGCTCCGTATGAAGATATAAATAAATATCTTGAGGGGTTGAACTGGGTAACTCTGTTTGGTGAGTGTAGGGGTGTAAATGATATGATAAAGTTATTCTATATAGAGCTACGCAAAGTAATTGAAAAATATGTACCAAAGAAAAAAACAAAAAACAAAGCTTCTCATCCTGTTTGGTACTCAAAAAACTTAATTAAAAGATTGGCAGAAAAGAATAAGTATAGAAAATTGTACAAAAAATATCGTAATCCAATGGATGAAATTGAGTTTAAATTATTAAGAGATAGATGTGAAATCATTATTAAATTAGATTATAAGAAATATTTAGAAATGGTAGAAGATAATATTAAAATAAATCCGAAATTTTTCCATTCATATTTAAAACAAATTCGTAATAATAAATGTGACTATCCTGCTCTGATGACTCTTAGTGGCTCTTCATTCACGGACGGCTCAGATATTTGTAACCAATTCGCCAATCATTTCTCGCGTATGTATATAATGTCCAACAAAATAATAAGTACGAAACTTTGTATTAAAACAAATTCATTAGATAATTCACAACTAAATAACATCAAAATATCTAAAAACGATGTTATAAAACAATTAAAATGCCTAGATGTAGATAAGGGGGCAGGACCGGATGACATACCACCTATATTTGTTAAACATTGTGCTGCTCTACTGGCGGAACCGTTATATTTGATATATAACAAATCGTTGTGTGATGGCGAATTCCCAAGTATTTGGAAAAAAGCTAGAGTAGTCCCTGTATTCAAGAGTGGAGATAGAAAAGATATAACAAAGTACAGGCCAATATGTATTTTATCAGTATTTTCTAAGGTTTTTGAGTCGTTAATTTGTCCAGTTATAGCATGGTACATGAAACCGGCGATATTAGAAAATCAGCACGGATTCATTCAAAAAAGATCTACTATGTCAAATTTGGCCTTGTTTGTGGATGACTTAGCAATAGCTCTGGACGATAATGCTCAGGTAGATTGTGTTTACACAGATTTTGCAAAGGCATTTGATGTCGTAGATCATTATATTTTGTTGGAGAAACTCAGGAGATATGGTATCTGTAGGAATCTCGTAAATTGGTTCGAATCATACTTAACTAACCGTGAAATGAATGTGGTTATTGGAGGTTATCGGTCGCACACATTTATAGCGACATCAGGAGTGCCACAGGGGTCTATTCTTGGTCCTGCACTATTTGTAATATTTATTAATGATGTAGCCGAATGTTTCCAGCATTGTCAGTTCCAACTATATGCAGACGACCTTAAGATGTATAGCAGGATTAGTGATACTAATGACTCCATCAATATGCAAAGCGATCTGGATAGGCTTGTTGTATGGTGTGATAGTAATAATTTAAAACTAAACCACTCAAAATGTTATAGTATCACTTTCAGTAGAAAAATAAAAAACGTTGACTTCAATTATAGTATTAACAACAATGCGTTGGAGAATGTAAACCAAATAAAGGATCTTGGCGTAATTTTAGATTGTAAATTGAGTTTTATACCACATATTGATAATTTAACCAAAAAATCATTAAAATTGTTGGGTTTCATCATTAGAAATACAAATAACTTTAAAAATTCTTCTACTAAAGTAGTACTCTTTAACTCGTTAATACGAAGCAGACTTGAATACTGTTCTATTGCATGGAGTCCATATTATCAAATACATAAGAACAGGATAGAGAGAGTGCAGAAGAAATTTTTACGACACCTAGGATACAGGGACAAAGTATTAAAAAAAGTCGACAACTACACTGATCTCCTGAAATTATACAATGTGTTGTCCCTGTCCGATCGCAGAGACCTTATCGATCTCTCTTTCCTGAAGAGTATTATAGATGCAGGGATCGATTGCTCAAATTTGTTGAGCAGGGTGCGATTAGCGGTACCGAAGTGTAATGCTAGGTCACACATTAAGAACAGGCTAACATTCAGACCTAGAACCATTAAAACTAACCTAGGTGGAGCAGCTCCATTGCGCAGAATAGTTGTAGCCTATAATAGACTGATTGGGGGTGCTAGCATAGATATTTTTCAACATTCCGCTGCAACCTTTAAAAGAGAAATTAGAAAGTTTTTATCACTGGGTACTGCTAGATAGTCGTTTTTGAAGTGTGTGTTAAAGTTTTCTTTTAAAGTTATACAAATTTTTTTTATTTATTTTTTGTACTATTTTATTGCTAAGTTAAAGTTATTTTTAAAGTTAAAGTTAAGTACACTATTCTCTTTTGTTCTTTTATTTTTTATGGTTTGGTTCTTTGTTTTCTTTTTATTAGTTTTTATTAGTTTCATTTTCTAAAAAAAATAATCAGAAAATGTCTTTTGTGTTAGTTTTTAATGCATGTTGAGTTAGCCTATAACTGGAGTATACAATATTGTAAAAGGTGTTTAAATGTGAATAAGTGTATGGATTGTTGTATATTGTGTTGGCTTCCTAATAAATAAATAAAATAAAAAAATATTAGTAATTGCCATTACTCAATTGAGGCAATATAATATAGAGACACGTTGCTCAGTCGCTTTTGTACTGTAATATTTGTTCGGTAATAGTTAATTGGGTGTTGTTAATTAGTTAGATCATACATTTTTACGGTCCTTCGAGCCGGATTTGTACCGGCGAACTATGGATACAATAAGTACAATGATATAGCCCTTAAATACTTAACATTACTATTTTAATACAAACAAATCTTTCATTTCAACATCGCAAGTCGAGTCAACGTACCTGCCGAGATTGGCGGCGGCAGTCAGCTGCTCCTGCTTGTTGGAATTGCCGGCGGACACCAGACGAGCCGTCGCCGAGGTCATCTGTCGCGTACAACGCACAACGTCTTCGGGACTTGCTGTCCCACGGGACCCTCCCGAATTCAAGGCCTCGATCTCTTGTGATATCGCTTCGATCGTCGACTCAAGGGCTCTGTTGCCGCGCGTGTGCTCATCTTCGACAGCCTTGACTGTCTTCAACAGTGACGTCACGTTCGTGACCATCACCTGCGCAAACAAACCGGCGTCATCATTCAATAGTCGCTAGCGAGACGATTCTCGAAGAGTTTATGGAGTACTCGCCCAATTATATCCGAGTAGTCTATTAACTCTTCTCGAAGGCAACATCTATAAGGGCCTATGCACACACGACGTCTTTCAAGCGAGCCAAGACGATGCGCGTATTTTTCGTTATTTAAGGTCGACATAGACAGGCCAAAAATCCACCTGATGGTAGGTGGCTACCGTCGTAGCAAAAGAAACGCCTTAAGTGATGCAAGTGCGCTCGCTATCATAATAGGATAAAGGATAAGGAAGGAAGGTCTCTTTAAAGTGACGCAAGGCAGCCGGCATTTTATACCCTTTGCCCGAGATCCTCGCGTTTGTATATGTACTACAAACGCGCGATACCTGTCCATGTTTCACTTGTATTTGTATCGCTATAAACGAGCAGATACAGCGAAATAAGCGCGCTGTAATTGCGCGTTTGTAGCGATACCACACCCCTTCCCCGATTTCGACCGTTTTGACCAGATTCACATATTATAGAACGCGCGTTTTATTTGCTTTTGTATTGGTAATACGCGCATTGTAATCTAGATTGAAAGACGTCGTGTGCACAAGCCCTAATTCGTTATTTGTAAAGCTCTGGGTCGCCAACTATATTAGAGATTCGATGATCACCCAAACGTCAAAAAGCGTCATGACTCATGCCGCGCGCGCGACTCTAAACCCGAAAAGCTTTCAAAGCGTCGAATTTTTCATAGAAACTTAATGTCAATATTGGACCTTAATGAGACATCACATCACTGAGACAATGACAAATCGTCTTAAAACATTTAAAAATCGCTCAATATTACCATAATAAAAAATGTTTGAGAGTTTGCAATACATACGAATGCAATAGTGGAAACGTTACATGAAAAATTTAAAATGGGTTTTTAAGTATAATGAAAAAAAAAAACACCCGGTACAATGAACCTTTAGGATAGCTTTGTGACGTGAAAGTCTCGAGTGAATGTTTAAAATGTTTGCATTCGGATGTAAAGCTTAAAAAAAAACCAGTTCGCAATCATCTGTCCCAGTGATGTATGAAAGCTTATATGGCTGGCGTTATTAGAATAGTATAGAGGCGAATGGTCACCACCATTTGTAACGATGACATGAACATGTTTTGACTACCAGTGAAATGTGTTTAGCGAAATGGTATAAATTTTGATATTTGCTTATTTGAAATTAGATTACCACAAAATAAAAATATAAAAAAAACAGTATTTTATAGCCGAAAATCCTAATGGGCTGAATGAAGAAAACGCTTGTGCTATACACCGAAATGTTTGTGAAAACGTTGCAAGAATCATGCCACACCAAGACAAAGACAGACAACACAGGCTAGCTAAACACATTTCTGCACATCGGAGCCTCAGAGCGAAAGGAAAGAGTGGAATGGCTGGCGTTCGAACCTAGGCTATGGAGGTTCGAACGCCAGTCTAACGAACACCAACAAAAAAAATGGTAGGAAACAATGAATGTCCCATGAAAAAGCGCTAACACCATGCCTCGTGCCCGATGTTAAGACTCAACAAACTATCTGACCGAGTCGTTTTCCGCTTGCGTCACTGCTTCGCTCTCACGAAACTTGGTGTTCTCCACTTGATCCAACATCTTCAGCTGCTCCTCCATGCGACTGTTGGGTCTAGACTTTCGCAAACTATTCCTAAATTCGACCACAGCACGAATCCGTTTCAACTCTTCATCTGATGGGTCTTTCTTGTTCAATATCGCCTCGTAGAAGTTCCACCATTTATCAATTGTGCCGAATTGTTCTTCGCGATTCTTCAAAATGTCCTCGTAAATAGACCACCAGTTGTTCGCATAATACTCCATAGGATAAGTCCTGGTCAGATCAAATATTTCCACACTGTTACGCGAATCTTGCTTTTTCGATTTTGATCTTTTTAACGTATCTCCGTTTGTGACACTAGTGGTCGAGTATTGGTGTATGTTTTTGGTAGAATTTTGACTTGAATGAATGTTCAATATTACATTCCTATGATAGGATGGTGAAGGCGTTTCTCTGATCAAACTTGGCGATCTTTCTTCTCTAGTAGGTACTATATTTTCCTTTTCAATCACGTAATCTTTCGTCTCTCTCTTGTATTTTCTTATAATCTCCTTGTAGTACTTCTCCAATAAGCAAAGCTCCTCGTACGTGTACTTTGTCACGTCTATTTGAGTGTATGTATTTATAATGTCTTGAATATTTCTCATTTTCTTTCTCCTTTCAATGTGCACGTTAGACAGAGCCTTTAATTGTTCAATGAGCGGATCGAAGCCTTTGTAAATGAAGTCTTTTTTGGCAAACTCTATTAGTTTCAAAACGATATCCTCGTACTTCTTGTCGTACTGTAGGTCTACATCGACATGTTTAGATTTGTCCACTTCCTCTATGAAGGATTGTAGTGTTTTCTTTTCCTTCTCATACTTGTCTATCTCTGTCTGAAATTCGCCCAACACTAGTTCGTGACCACTGAATCGTTCGAGTTCGCGCCGCGTCTCTTCCATTCTCTCGATGTTTCTCTTGGCTATTTGTGTCCACACTTCCGAATCATCTTTAAACATTTTCCAAAATTTCATTTGCTTAGACTCGACTACATCAGGTTTCACGACGATCTCTGAACTTTCTTTTTGTTTTTCTGGAGTGAGAAGTGTCTTCTCAACGCTTTGTTTGTCTTCAGGTGTAAAAATAATCTTTTCTGGACTCGACTTTGATTTCTCAGGACTCGATTTGGGGCTCGGTTCTATATTTTCGATACTCGATTTTTCAATTTTGTTTAACGGTCTCAAATCCAAATTTATAACCAAATTCACGGGCTTCACTTTTTTAATTTTGAAAATTGTATTTTTTAATTTAGCTATTTTCTCCTCTGGCTTCTTTTTAATAGGTACTGTTATCTTCACATCCTTTTTAACATCATCCGGTTCAACTTCTGTTTCTAAATCGTCTATCATTTGAGACAACCTTTTCATTTCACTGTCTAAATCCGTGCTAGCCTTCAATCTCTTTATAACTTCTATTTTTCTTTTATTCTCAACTTTTTGTCCAAACTCAACGACCAGATCCACCAACTTTTTAACTTCACCCAAAAATATATTTTCCCCATACTTTAACACTCGCCAGTCCATGTCTACGAGACTGTTTTTAGCTGCAATATTGTACTGTGCATTGACTTCTTCCTTGGCTACTCTCTCTTGGGGCTCTCTCATTAAACCTTCAATGTATGCTATGACATCTTCACAATTATCGTGAAATATTGTCGGAGACACATCATCGTCCTGACTGGAGTAGTCCAACAGTTTTATTAACTCCTCCTCTTGGTCAGATTGGAACAGATCCGTTTCAGAGTCGCACGAATTGTATCCGACTAGCGACCTGCGTTTATTTTGTCGCACGACTGTGTTGTTATTGATCGGTAGACTCCATCTCTTCGTTGTGTCCGTGAGACGCTAACAGAAATAACTTCCATTAGTTTCCATTTCGTCTTGCACGTTACTGGCATAGATATATGATATATATATATATATATTTAAACTTTATATTACTTTTAAATGTTACAAATATAATATATAATATATTCTATATCAGTAACGTACAAATCCAAAAACATAAAGTCCAATATTGACGCAACAATAGACAAAAAACAAATACACATGAAACAGACTAACCCAAATTAATGTGTGGAGAAAACTTGCTAAAAAAAATTAAATTGAATTTTTATGAAAAAAATTAAGGCTTCTCTTACCTTGGCTGCGTGCTTAAGGCGTTGCATGTCCGGATGAGCTACGTGCTTGCCGCTGGCTGCGGTCGTCGCGGCCGCCAAATCCCTGAGGGCTGCGGCCACGTCTCTGGCCGCGTGCAAAAGTAACACTTGTGATTCCGGGGCTCCCGAACCTAGGGACATGGCTCCCAACTTTACAACTTCGCACAGTTGCACTATTGTATTCACTGCGCACTGGGCCGCCGAGGCCAATTGCTCTTGAGTTCCTGCCGCCCCACCGACCAGGGTCTTCGTGTCTTCCACCAGAGTCTTCGCGGTCTTCAGTATACCCTCGCGATGATCAGAGAACGTGTCGTTCTCCCTCTCCGAGTGGAGAGTTCCCGCACTGGCGAAGAGTATTGTCGTGTCCAAGTCGCCAATTATTGAGGCTATTGTCGCCGCTGCATCAATGCAAGCTTGCGTTCCCCTCGCTCCAGCTTGGAGAGCGTTCAACACTTGGACTACTTTCTCGTTTACACGCTTGGCGTTTTCGGCCACCGTTCTTTGGTTCTCGGCGTCGGCACTCAGGCGACAGTTGCCACCGGCCTTTATCAGTTCGGACACACTGTCGCCCAGTTCAACTGTGCAAGCCCTTATCCTGTTGGCCACGTCCGCGTTTGGCGTGGTGGCGGATGCCCCAACGCTATCGGTGGCCAACTGTTCGTATTTGCCGCACATTTCGTTACCTACTGCCACTAAGCGGCTAGGTTCCGTGGCCGCTTTGGCCGTCTGAAATTTAACACAGATTTCGTGTGTTTTATATGTTTTAGTAGCTCTTAAGTGAATACATTTTTGACTAGTACTTTGCCCGAGATTTTGTACGCGCTGTAATTTTTCTAAGATTAAAATATTATATATATTATGCACATCGAAATTTCCGTTTCTGAGACAAAAATCATATATTATATGTTTTTGATTAATATTTTTTTTATATAAATTGTCTGTTTTGATTGTAGTCACACAGTCAAAATTACCAAGTGAAAGGGGTTGAAGTCCCTTACATAGTAGATTTGGTGTAATGGTGTATATGTAAGGGATGTGATTTTTATTTCAACTCTAAATTGGTTTCATCGAAAAACATGCTAAAAATTAATTTCCCCTTGAAATATTCTCTAAAATGGACGTATTATTATTATTATTATTACTACTTATTTTCTTTTTTACAGCTCGACTTAGAGTCAAGCGAAGCTAAGAAAAGAGAGAATTCACAATTATGTTATTTATTGTTAAGGTGAACCATTACCATGTCCATGGCGAGTCTAGCAATCTCCTTGGCGGTGCCAACCATTCTGGTCTGATAGTCCACGTAAGAGTCGGTCTCGTCGTACGAGCCGAGCAGAGACATCCTGAAATGAACACAAATATCTTTAAATATACAAACTTTTCCAGCTAATGTTGAATTTAAACCTAGGTAATCCTGAAATTACATAAACACACAAAAAAAAAAAACACAATTGTTCTTATGTGCTTTCAAAATACGTACAATTTATCCATAACACACAAATGCGACAGTCCACTTGATCTATTAAAATGAGAACATCAATCAACGCGATATTCCAAAATAAACAACGCGCAAGCGACGGCCTCGTCTCGCGGGCTCAGAATTAACTGTCGATAATATTTAATAATAAGAGCTATAAAGATCGTACGCAGAGCCATTATATCACAAAAAAATCCCATTTGTGACTCATCCCAGAGAGTGCATTACGATATCTCTCACACTAGCGAAATTTAACCGTCCAATAATGCTTATCAAATCAATCACATCATCAAAATGATTCGTTGGGAATATTTCTAAACCCGCGTTTACATGCTTGGCAAGTCTCGACAAGTGTCCACAAACACAAGCGTGTGAACGAAGCGTTTGGCTTGACTTGTGCTTGTGCATCCGGGATAGTGTCGGGTTTTGAACACAAATGAAAAGAAGCTTGTGGCAAGCGCTTAGATGTCATTCATAAATTACGTAAGACGATTTAGGGAGGGGAGGGGGCGCGACCATGTCTTATTTTTTCTTACAAGGGGATAAGAGGGGGTCAAAAACTGTCAAAAATTGTCTTACGTAATTTATTATTGCCCCTTGCGACGTATTTATTTACACGTTGGCGCGTGTTTAGTGTCGCTCACGAGCTCGCGCCGAAAGGGTGTTTTTTTTACGCTGCGCTATATACAACTGCGTATAAACCGTGAGTATAGTTGGTCAAACGAGAAAACTAGTTTATATTTTGAATAAAGATATGTCGAGGACACAAATTCAACGTCCACCATGTTTGCCTGTCCAAGCGTTTGTCCTACCCCAGGTTTGGAACTTGTGGACGTTCGCCAGGCCTCGGCAAGCGTGTAAACGCGGCATAAGATAAATCAGCACATTTCAACAGAAAAGTTGAATGCGTTGAATCTTTAAAAGAATCGTGTATGCGAAATTTCACGACGATCGATTAAGAAGTTAAGGCGTGAAAGTATAACAAATTTTTTTAAAAGTAACAAAATCTCGAAAATAACGTACTACAGGAGACACTGCCAAGAGCCGAGAAATATAATATTTTTTTTTTGGAATAATTTTATTAATTTTATATACAAATGTTAATAGAAAGCTCTTTTAAGAGTAAGAATATGTCCGTGACCGCAGTTAGTTTAACCGTTAGAGTTTTGGCGTTTCGCCAGTGCTCCTGCACTTGGCTTCGTTTCGTATGTACGTCGATGACCCAATCGATGGTTTATATATAGAATCGATAAGGAAACGCATTTCGCCATCATTAAAATGCCATTCAATTTATTTTTAAATTTCTCTGCTAAAAAAAATCACGACATTAAACGACAAAAGATTATGTCAATCTATACAAATGAATGAAACGGATTTGTCTGTGATTATGAAATGAATTGCTTCCATATTAGTAATGACTAATAAATGTAAAAGTACATACCTGTGATCCGTGACTCGCGCTCGAGATCTCTCTAGCGAGTCGAGCAACGGCTGCACAGCGCCGCGCTGAGTGCTCACGTCTCGAGCGCACTTGGCCGCTTCCGTGAGAGCAGTTTGAGCGAGCGAAGTTTGCGCGTGCACTGCGCCGTGTAGAGTCTCCGCGCGCGGATTGCCCGCTGCGTCGCGCGACGCTCCCACCAGCAGCGCGAGCGTCTCCAGCACTGTCCGCGCGTGCTGCAACAGCGCCGTCTGCGACTGCGACTCGGTCACGTTGGACGCGGCGCCGACCGCTCCCGTCACGAGGGCGGACGCGTACGAAGCTAACTGGAGCGCGGCGTGGCCCAGTCGCTCCGCTTCGCCAGTAGCAGCGGAGCGAAGCGGCTCCAATCGCTCGAGCATTTCCGAAGCGCTGTTCTCCATTTGCTCGCAGTAACCTGCGTTACACCGGGCGTGTCAATAACTGGCTAGAGAGAGAGTCACTTTGGAACTTCACGGCATATGGAGGGTAGAGATAAGGAGGACAGACTCCGTAAATTGAGTTGACGCTAGTGTAGTACTGTAGTAGCATTGTCGAGTGTAAAATTAGACAGAGATAAATAGATAGACACTCTACATTACCTTGTAGAGTGTTGGCGCGCCTGGGCTGCAACTCCTGGCCTACCGCCTGGATCGCAGCGTGGTCCAGCTCTCGCACCTGCTGACTCAACGTCTCCAGGGCTGCGGTGCATTCGCGTTGACCTGGTGCGTTTTCTCTGTGCGGAAAACATCCAAAGCATTAGAAACTTTATTACTTCATGTAAAATTGACAAACAGAAATAATAATAAATAATAAACTACCTGATGTTGGTGACCAGAGACTTGATGGTGTCCGAGACGGTCTTGCTGTGAGTGGCCAAGGCCTGCCACTGAGTGCGGTCTTGGGGGGACAGGGCCAACACCTTCGCCGACTCGAGCATCGAGCACGAACTGCTTATTATGTTCCTGAGCGACATACGATATTGGTTCATCATCAACTTACGAATTGATCATCAACATATTTGGTTTATACTCAACATTTGATATTGATTCATCATCAATATTTGATATTAGTTCATAATCAACATACGATATTGGTTAGAAAACAGTGTAATATATATTTTTTTATAATCAAGTGCTCAGTAGACAGACCTGCCGCATCCGAGGATCGGTTCCTGGCTGAGCCGCGCCTGCGGAGATATCTTGGCGGGAATGCTCGCAAACTCTGGACTGTCGGCGAACTGACAGAGACTACGAACCGCATCCTGCAGCGGACCAGTCGCCGCTGCGCATCTACTGCGGTTTTCCTGTGTAACAGCACATCGAAATTAGCACCAGTGCTTGTCACTATTGACTGTACTAAAGTGGGTAGGTACTAATGTTTTGCTAAAAACAGACAGTGCTTTTACTTTTTTCTTCTTCTACTATACAGAAACTTTGACAGTAGGTGACACTGGGAAGTAAATTTCCAATTTTTACAAATGACACTGGAAATTAAATGTCCTATTTTTACAAATGACACTGGAAATTGAATTTCCTATTTTTACAAATGACACTGGATATTAAATTTCCTATTTTTACAAATGACACTGGATATTAAATTTCCTATTTTTACAAATGACACTGGATATTAAATTTCCTATTTTTACAAATGACACTGGATATTAAATTTCCTATTTATACAAATGGCACTGAAAAGACAATTTTCAAAGTCGATCCTCGTAGTACATACCTCGTTGTAATCGGCGTCCAGGGCCTTGATCTCCTTGACGAGAGCCGCCGTGCAATTGGCGACGTCCTTGGCGGCGTGCACGAAGTGGCGTTTGGCTGCCGGAGCCGCAGTACGAGCCGACGCTGAACGGCACGCGTTGCACAACGCCGACGTGTGCTTCGCGATCACAGTAGCGGCCGCCAGAACCTTCATAGTAAAATTTCAATTATTAATTTGACACCCTGCATTCACGTCAGAGATTGAAGATTAATAAAGCTCATACCTGATGTTGAGGCGCGGCCGGTTCCGCTAGAGCCGCGCACGCGTGCTCGATTGCCGTCGCCGCTCGCGCCAACTGCGCTTGATCCACCAATCCGGCCCTTCCGGCCGTGCTCGAACCGTCCGCCACCGCAGTCAAGTAGGCCGACTGCGCCGCGCACTCCACCAGGCCCTGCACCGCGCCGGCCACCCCGCCGACCGACCTTCCGAACTTCTCGTGCTCGGACCTCTTCACCGCGCCGGCCATGCCCGACATGCCCTCGCTCAGCGCCTTGCTCTGCTCGACTATCATGTCCAGACACGAGTAGTACGACAGTTCCGAGCACGGCTGCGAGGGCGAGTCCAGCAACACCCTTGTGCTTTCGATGCTGCGTATGGCGGCGGCGCATTCTTTCTGTCCAGGCGCCGCTTCGGTGCAAACGTCCACCAGGCGGTTTATGCTCTCGGTTACTGCCCTGGCGGCCGCAGTCAGTTGGTTCTTGGCGTTCGGACGCGTCAGATCTTGGCTGACAGATTTGGCGTTGCCGAGGAGTTTAGACGAGTTGACCGTGACGGATTTCATGGCGCTCACCATAACGCTTTGAGCTTCGTTGTCCTGAAAATAATTCGTGGTTAACTTTGTCTTGTGCCCACGATTATTATTATTATTAGTTATATTATTATTATTACTATACCTCCGTCTGTCCAGCCATCTCCATGGAGACGCCGAGGAGTCTGTTGAAAGCGTCCCCGAAGCGACTTCCGCTGTCCGCCAGCGCAGTGGGACGTTCAACGCTTTGGACCACTTGGGACGAAGCGGCGTTTAGGCCCACTGCGGCAGTGTTCAGCTCGGATTGGAGTTCGCTGCGACACACATTCGTACAACTCTTCAATTGTTGGCTTTGTACGACAGTTAATTAACACATTGCTATTTATGTGAAACTAGCTGGCGCCTGCGACTTCGTCCGGGTTAGTTTTCATTTTGCTTTTCTTGTGGATGAAAGGTTAACACTATTTTCTCTCATCATCATTATCATCAAATTTCACGATGACACTTAAGTCTTCTGTATGGGGTGGTTCTATATGGTTAGTGGTTACTGTCGCCAGACGGAACCGCCAGCAGAGATATAGGTTAAAACACTTACCCATAAGTCCTGTTTGAAGGTGGGAACTCTCCACTGTTGAGTATGTTGAGCGTCTCGTTGATGTTCTCCATGGCGACGTCGAGTTCGGTGTGCGAGGGGACCGCTTCCATCGTTTGCTCCAAGTTCTGCAATAAAAAAAAGAAAATAGTTTAATGGGTCCTGTGCAACAATATAAAAATGAAAATAGCGCAAGTCCAGACGTACCTGCGATATGTTCTTGGCTATGGAAACCAGATTGGCCGTGTCCACAGTCTCCGAAGTGGTCAAGTATGTCTTGACGGTCTCCACCAGGGTCAGAGAGGAGTGGAGCACCTCGCGAGTTGACGTTATCACCCTGATACATCACAATTCATGATGATAACATAATATTATAAGACAGAAAGTGCTTTTCTGAAATGTTGTATAAAATAAAATGGTACTCATTTACCTCTGTCCGCGCGGCTGATCTTGATGGTGCGCGGCGACGGTGGCGCGCACGCCGGCGTTGAAGTCGCGCAACGCGTGCGCGAGTTGCAAACCCGCGCGCGCGCAAGCGCTCGGCTCCTCGTCCCGCGCGCCCGCCACTAGCGCCGCCGACGACGAGGTGGCGGCGCGCATCGACGATGTCATCGTGGCGCGAGCCCACTCGGCGCTCTGTCCGGGCAGCGGACGCACTTGCAGAGCGCGCGCCGCCTGCTCCAACTCGTCTAGTTCCGAGCTGAGCGAGCGTATCACTTCCGCCGCCGCGTCCAACTCGAGACCCTTGCACGAGAGCCGCGCGCGGCCCACCGCCGAGCGTAGGTCGGCGCAGTCGGTGGACAAGTGGTGGACGGTGTCCGACAGGTGTTTGTGCGTGGACGCGTCGGACACGGTCGGCAACACTCCGCGAGCGGCGGGCACCGTGTGACCGGCGGTCTATTTATATTTTTATATTTATATTTTATATTTATTTATTTACACAAAACAATAAATGGTATACAGATAAGGTGCACTATAAACTCGGTTAAGTTTTTAGCGTACACCTGAGTTGTCCATAATAATAGAAAATACATCATATATAATTACAAACATAACACAGAAATACTACAAAAACAATAAGTACATAATTAGTTGGCAGCTATTAATATTATTACATCTTTAATACATCCAACGCACCCGCTTGTCCCACTCCAACCTTCAGCCGGCTCGCATAAGTGCATCCTTGTTGACTTTGCACACTTTCTACAGGATGATGATATTTTTTTATTTTTTATTTTTTTATTCTTAATATTCATTTTATTTATTGCTATCACTTATATATAAATATATACACACATGCACATACACATACATACATACACATACATATATATATACACACACATATACATACACACACATACACATACACACTCATGAATATATACCTACTTGCGCTACACTACTTAGTTTGGAGAAAGTATTTCCTTAATTTGTATTTAATATTTTTTATGTTTAAATTATTTTTTAAATCTGTTGGTAAATTATTAATAAGGTAAGGTACTAAAAAACTCAATCTACGTTTACCATATAAGTTATTATATTTTGGTAGTTCTAGTTTTTCATATTTGCTGCTTCGTGTATTTATTTTGTTGGGATTAGCTATTTTAACGTTTTTCAATTCATTGTTGAAGTATTCTTCTAGTAATAGTGTTAGCTGTACCTTACTATGGACCGGGATTATTTTAAAAAATTCAAATATTGATTTATCATCGTCATTAAGTTGTCTTTTAATGTTGTGTGGTATAATTGTTTTTAGAATTCTTAGTTGCAGAGTATATATTTTGTCTAGATGCGTTTTGTAAGTTCTACCATAACTAGATAGTCCATAATTAATCACCGACTCAGCCAGTGATTTATACAGCATCAATAAGGTATGATAGGGAATTTCCCATTTAATAATAGCAAATTTGGCAAGCATGGCTCTCAGTTTATCACAAACACTATTGATGTGGTCCTTCCAATTTAGCCGGTTATCAATAACAAGCCCTAGATAGACCTGTTTATTTACTTCCTCAATTGGATCACAGTCACACGTAAATGGACTATTACATATAAAATTTTTGTGGAGACAGTCATGGTTGTGTGCTATTAATTGTACCCGATGTTTAATTCTGTTCTGACTAGTGCTGATGTAAATTAGTTTAGTTTTATTTACATTGAGGACCAAACCAGCGTCGTGGGACCATGCAATTAGTTTATTAAAGTCCATCTGGAGCCTGTCAATGGCCTCTTTTGGATTATCGGGCGACAATTGTGCAATGTTAATGAAATGTTTTATACACATTGTCTTTTATGGCGGAAAAACGGGGGTCTATATCGTCCGAGTGTTTTCAAAGAGATGTTAGAAATGAACACAGGCATAGCATACCTGGAGGAAGGATTCCGAAGCCGAAATGAGTTCCAGCTGAGCTGCTGCCTGTCCAGGTCTATTGGCGGACACGTGAGCTGCGTCCACCAGGCGAGGGATGTGCTCGCTAAGCACCTTACACTCCTCGATCAGAGTTTCCTGAACAGACGAACACATTGATGGTGGACCAATTGTCATTTTATTTTTCATTCGTCTCAGCATTTGGGCCTCCCCAATAACTTTGCCTATTGGCAAAGCCAAGAGTCGACCTGTCCAATAGGACATTTTGACTCTTGGCCCATTTTGTGGGTGTCCTGCTCACAAACATTTCAACTTTTGATCCTTCGAGTCATGTCTGTAACCTTCGTCCGTCTACCAGATCTTTTCATTCCTGATTCGGTCTCAGCAAAAGATATATATGTGTCAAAAGACCTGAAAAATGCTTCAATTAACTCACCTGGGAATGCTTGTTGGCGTTGTGCTGGGCGGCGTTGTGAGCTGACGTGATCAGCTGTGTGGCACTAGAAGCGGCCTGTCTGGCCGATTCCTGTCAAATGTCTGGCCGTTAGTTTATTAAGGCCAAACTATAAAAAGAGCCTCGCACAGTGCTAAGAGGCAAGTTACTCGCATAGTGTGGACACACTGTGCAAGTAGCTTGCCTAGTTTAGTTATTAACCAAGTGACTACTAATTTACAACAGAACATTTTCTAATTGAGGCAAATTTGGAAGTAAATCAATTTTGATTTGACTTTAAAACAATAGTTTTTTGAGCGACATATTCTGCGTCACCCAGCTAAGCGTCTCTTATGAGACCATTTGTATTTTGTACACAAGCGTAGCTCCTAGCTTACTTCTATCTAGACTTGGCGCTTACAATGTAGTTTTAGCTTTACATAGTCATGCAAATCCGTTCTGCTGTAACACATTTCCCCGGGATAAAAAGTATCCCATAAATGTTGTGATGCAGGTGATAAACCCTTTGTGTACCAAATTTCATCCAAATCCGCCCCGGCTTTTTTGCACAAAACAGTGACAAACATCTGTACATCCATCCTGATAAATATTATCATGATATAATATCTGAAAATCAAGTTTTTCCCTATCCACCTACACCTATATGTTGATCCAAGTGATAAACCATTTGTGTACCAAATTTCATCCAAATCCGTCCTGGTTTCTTTTGCACAAAACAGTGACAAACATCCATACATCCATCCTCATAAATATTAGCAGGATATAACATCTGAAAATCGAGTTATTCCCTACCTGGAGACGAGCCACTTGAGATCCGACGATATCTTGCCCCTGCGCATAGTCTACGGTGATGTAACGCAACTCCTCAGCTGCTCTCCTCAGGGCGTCTTGCTTCACGCGATCCTGGACGGTCAACGGTCAATCAGACGGTGACGGTCACCAAGCACGTGGTTAGAAAATGACATTTTTTGACGAGCAATGGCAGTTAATTGGAAAAATAAACAAGTTTTTTGGGGTAAATTTTAATAAATAAAACATTCCACAAGTCTTTGGTTACTTATTGGTCGCATTATACATTATTAAAACTGAGGGGATACCATTCTTTTTGTCATCTAGTCATAAAAAATTAGGTCAAAACTTACCTGCGGTGAAGAGGCGCACTGTCTGGCAGCTTCCACCATTCTGGCTGTTGCGTCAGCAAGAAGTTTGGCAGCTGCCAACAGTTTGCGTTGACTCTCCGATGGCTGCTTTTCAGCTTCTGTCTGTTAGCGGTACACGCAATGGCCCATTGTCAAAAACCGTCACGTGACAAAAAGTCAGACCAAATGAGACCTTATGGAACGTGTATCACGTCCGCAGCTTCTCAAAAAGTTTAAATTTGGAGCTATTTTAAAATTTTAACATTCTAGATTCGGTGATTTTTTTTGGCTGTGCGTTGATAAAAAAACCCAATACGAGGTTTGGGATCGTTATCGCTTTAGTAAAAATAGAAAGAAAGGCAAAAAACATTTTTTTGTAAGACCTATTTAATGGATAAAATACTGATTTATCTAATAAATTATTCATGTATTTTATTTTCAATCTACCCCACCTAATCTGTATAACTAAATTCTATTAATTCTAGTTATCGGGTAGTCTACAAATCATGCATACAATACAATTCATATCATTCTTTCAACAAAAGAAAGTAGTAAAGGGATTATTTTTTGTTTCTACTACCCACAAATTACATGAGTCACATGTAAGAGAATCGGTCCTTCGAGCCGGATAAACGAACCAACCTTGATGTTGGTGATGAGATGTGCCGTGGCCTGTCCGAGGAGTCTCGCGTGTTTCACCATCTCCGCTGCGTCTCCGGCGGCCACCACTCGTTCGCTGGCCGTCATCACAGACTCGACTGACCGTTCTGTCACCGTCGCCTTTTCGCGGCGATCTGTCAAAGTCATTAACTCAGCAATTTGTGGCCACCGACACCGCTACACACGTACGTTCCAATCCCGTATTAATCAGTTAACTTATTTGATTTGTGAACACACATTTGCCAGCTGAGACCAAGAAACTGTTGAGACATACTTGTTAAGGACTATTTAAACATTACTTCTGACTACCCTCACTTATTTGAGTCGGGTAAGGCTAGGAATTGTTGAGGCATACCTGTTGAGGACTAATTAAACATTACTTCTGACTACCCTCACTTATTTGAGTCGGGTAAGGCTAGGAATTGTTGAGGCATACCTGTTGAGGACTACTTAAACATTACTTCTGACTACCCTCACTTATTTGAGTCGGGTAAGGCTAGGAATTGTTGAGGCATACCTGTTGAGGACTAATTAAACATTACTTCTGACTACCCTCACTTATTTGAGTCGGGTAAGGCTAGGAATTGTTGAGGCATACCTGTTGAGGACTAATTAAACATTACTTCTGACTACCCTCACTTATTTGAGTCGGGTAAGGCTAGGAATTGTTGAGGCATACCTGTTGAGGACTACTTAAACATTACTTCTGACTACCCTCACTTATTTGAGTCGGGTAAGGCTAGGAATTGTTGAGGCATACCTGTTGAGGACTAATTAAACATTACTTCTGACTACCCTCACTTATTTGAGTCGGGTAAGGCTAGGAATTGTTGAGGCATACCTGTTGAGGACTACTTAAACATTACTTCTGACTACCCTCACTTATTTGAGTCGGGTAAGGCTAGGAATTGTTGAGGCATACCTGTTGAGGACTAATTAAACATTACTTCTGACTACCCTCACTTATTTGAGTCGGGTAAGGCTAGGAATTGTTGAGGCATACCTGTTGAGGACTACTTAAACATTACTTCTGACTACCCTCACTTATTTGAGTCGGGTAAGGCTAGGAATTGTTGAGGCATACATGTTGAGGACTACTTAAACATTACTTCTGACTACCCCCAGTTTATTAGAGTCGGGAAAAGTTGGAAGTTGTTGAGGCTCACCCAGATCGCAGTGTGCCAGCAGCCGCTCCAACTCCTCGGTGACGCGCTGAGCTGCTGCTGTGAGATGTTCCACCGGAGCCGCGTGCTGGTCTGGCACCAGGCGACAGGCGTCCACGAGACGGTCTACCGCCTGGGCCACCTGTCTGGCGGCGGAGATCAGCTGCTCGCGACACTGAGGGTTGTTCAGGGTCGGAGCCACCACCTGGGTAGGTCACGGCATATAGTTTTCGAACCGGGTTTCATAGCAATATTACCTTTAATTAAGGCCTTTAAGAAGAGCTAAAATGAGCGGAACCTAACAGGTATAGGTGCATATTAATGCACAGCAAATTTTTATACCATCGCGAAGAAAACCAAACAGTGCACTGTCTTGGTGCCCGCGACTTCGCTCGCGTCACTTTACAAAACATGACCCACGTCACTCGTGGATAATGTATCTTTCTGTGGGTGAAAGAATTTTCAAAATTCGCCCACCAGTTTTCACGTGAGAGAGTAACAAACTTAACAAAAATACAAATGTTCTCTCTTCATTGCAATACTAGCTTTTGCGCGCGGCTTCGCTCGCGTAACTTTACAAAAAATGACCCATTGCACTCGTGGATAATGTATCTTTCTGTGGGTGAAAGAATTTTTAAAATCTGCCCACCAGTTTTCACGTGAGAGGCTGACAAACAAACCAACAAAATCTTTTTACATTACCTTGGCACACGCCACTAGCTGGCTGGTGGCAAGTGCGCAGTGGGTGGCAGCCGTTATGATGGTATTCTGCAGAGCCTGATCGTCTCTACACTGTGCAGCTACGTTCTTCGCTTTCAGCACTAGTGCGGCCGTTGTGTTGGCGACAGCCTTCGCCAACGAGAGGAGGATATCCTGTGCATCATTTTCTCCATCACTTTACGAGTTCCGAGGGACTTTATATAACCGAAATTATTTTTATGAATTCTATAGCAGTTAATTAATGTATTCATTTATGAGCATGACATTTTATGTAAACGAATATACATAATATGTGAAAATATTAACAAAAAATGCACATTCAGGGAACGTACCCTTTAACCACGTGACCCACGTGATTACCCCTCCAGGTTTTCAAGTAGTAATTCATAGATATGGTTTTAAATATTTTTTTGCAAACGGAAAGTAAAAAAATAAGAACTTGGCTCATATTTGTCTTTATATTCTCACGTTTGAGAAGAAAAAAAGTTATGTAAAATAGACTTAAAAAGTTATGTAAAAGGTGACTAGAAAGGTTATGTAAAAACTGACTAAAAAGTTATGTAAAAACTGACTAAAAAGTCATGTAAAAAGTGACTAAAAAAGTCATGTAAAAAGTGACTAAAAAGTTAATTTAAAACTACGTGACAAAAACCTGTATCCCTGACAAATTTATTATGAACTTGAAAATGTCTCTGGATTATTCCATTTAAATGTGGATTTTATTTTTATGATTCAATTATTGATCCCATATTAAAAATAATTTCAAGACTAAAATCGTTAGGGATTATGTTGTATTATCCCAAACGATTTTAGTCCCTAATAGCCCACTTATTTTTAATTTTGCAATCTTTGCAAAAGTAACCTGGCTAAATAATATATGTATGTATATGCATAAAAACTCATAATATTTTAAAAACATTTTGAGTTTTATACAGGCTGCTCCATCATTAATGGATAACCTTCTTTAAACATACTTGTATCCAAAACCCATACATACAAACTGCTTTTATTATTATTATTTTATTTGCACGGAATTTTGAGTTAATGCTGTTTTTAATTATTATTTTTTTAAACTAGAAATAAAAATATTTATTTACACCCCGTATAAACTAAATTCAAAAGTAATTGAAAACTCAAAAGTGATATAGGGATATATTAGTAAAAATTTGGACAATCGGTTATACTTTTGTCAGTACATTCACTTTGAGACAGTTAGTCGTAAATAAAAGAACACAAAATTGTCAACAAGCAAATGTATTAACAAAAATAAAAACCGCCGATGTAACATTCAAAAACCGTCAACCATAAATTAAAAAAGAGAAAAAAAAAAAACAATCAACCAAATGCCTCCAAAATTACAGTCAAATTCTCGTCAATTTTGGTTGTTTGTATACTTTCATATTACGACAATATTAAATTAATGAAATTTGTCTTTGCGAGTCAAATTAATAGAAAAAAAAAAAAAAAAAAAAAAAAAAAAACCATCTCATTATTCGTCAATATTAAATTAATGAAATTTGTCTGCGAGTCAAATTAATAAAATGAAAACATCTCATTATTCGTCAATATCAAATTAATAAAATTTGTCTTTGCGAGTCAAATGAATAAAAAAAACCCATCTCATTATTCGTCAATACTAAATTAATAAAATTTGTCTTTGCGAGTCAAATTAATGGAAAAAAAAACACCATCTCATTGTTCGTCAATATTAAATTAATGAAATTTGTCTTTGCGAGTCAAATTAATAAAAAAAAAAAATCTCATTATTCGTCAATATTAAATTAAAGAAATTTGTTTTTGAAACAAAAAAAATCTCATTATTCGTCAATATAAATTGTCGTAATATGAAATTTGCATTATATTTAAACAATGCTGTTGATTTATTTTAATATTTTTTTAAGCTCTATAACTACTCGAGATTATTTCGAAAATGGCACTTTTTCTTTTTTTTTTATTAATATTTTATTCAGCTTTGTTTAAATACTGCAAGATATATTTTTTAAACAATTTCTAGTAAATTCATTTCGGGAGCAATTAATATTATTATAAGTATTATTTTTAATAAACCATTTATTGTTTATTAAAGGCTAAATTAGTGTAAAACAAATATGTACATTTCCATTTTGTTAATACCAAAAACCGTCTACAAACTTAACAATTGTAATGTTAGCTGACTAATTACGATTTTAAACACCAAAAATAATACTGCTTGAATTTTTTTTTTACCGCCAAAATATATTTTAAAATCAATCATCTTAATGCTTAATTATTTTAATAAATTAAATAAATAATGAAAACAATAAACGACTAGATTAGTAAGCATTAAGATTATTGTTAACAAAAAAATTATAAGTACTTTAAATTATTTTTTTTTAATTTTTTTTTAATATATATTTTTAATGATTTTTAATTAACCATACCCGGCAGTCGACCAGTGACGAAATTAATTTATTATTAGACAAGTTTAAAGTTAAATTATTCTTCGGGTGTTTTTAATTTAAGCTGTGTTCACACTATACGAGTCTACTCAGATATTACTCAGATACATTTTATAATAAAGAATTTGGAAATAAAATTAATTAGATCAACTTAAAATCTGATAAAAAAATTGAGTGATTATTTTCAAATCGATTTCACTCAGGAGTGCAAATGCAAATGACAATTCTCTGGTCACTCAACGCTTGATAGAAAGATTAAATTTGTTTATTTCCTAAATGAGTTCACTCAGGAATGCAAATTCAAGGGACAGTTCTCCGATAGAGAAGACGCCTGATATAAAAATTGAGTCTAATTATTTCCAAACCGAGTTCACTCAGAAATGCAAATTGAAATGATATTTTTCTGGTAGTTTCAACACTTGGTAGAAAAATTGGGTCTGATTATTTCCAAACTGAGTTGATTCAGGAATGCAAATTCAAGGGACTGTTCTCTGATAATGCCTGATAGAAAAACTAATTATTTCCAAACTGAGTTCACTCAGAAATGCAAATTCAAATGATATTTTTCTGGTAATCTAACACCTGAGAGAAAAATTGAGTCTAATTATTTTCAAATTGATTTCACTCAGAAATGCAAATTCAAGGGACAGTTGCAGAGAACTGTCACTGTCACTGTAACCGTCAGAACAGCTTAACACCTGAATGTAGTCTGATTATTTTCAAACTGAGTACACTCAGGAACGCAAGACCAAGGGACAGTTCTCTGATATAAAAAATGAGTCTGTTTATTTGCAAACTGAGTTGACTCAGAAGTGCAAATTATTAAAGTGACAGTAACGAGAGCGGAGTACACATCACTGGCCGACCACATTCTTAATAACTATTTATAAATAAATGTCATTTTCCAGTCTTTTTCCTTCATCTTTTGTCTTTGATTTGATTTTAATGAGAAAAAGAAAACACAAAGAGTTAGTAATCACTGTGTATTTGTTACTTTGAAACGCATATTTAGTGTTTGATCCTACTCTGTGGACTAGATTTGATAGTTTTGTCATTTGTCAAACGACTATCAACTTTACGCACATTGTAATAGCGTTCAAAATAAATTTAATAGCTCTTTAAAATCGGACAATTATATTCGATTCTAGACATCAATTTAGAGAACAAGACATTGTCAAAATTCCTTATGTTGTCCTCAAAATTCTGTCTATAGTTCTTATTTGGTCTGAGGGTAGCAAACCCGGTTTAGAAAAACAGTGATTACGAAACCTTTGAAAGAATTATAAATAAATTCAAATCGCGAGAGAAAAATGCAAAGCGAAGGAAAGGGACAGTTGGATCTTTCAGAAAATTTTCATGCAAAATTTGTACACTTATTATTATTCCCTGCCTCGAATACACAGAGGAGTCGAATTACGTCAAAGCAACGCATATATATTTTGATTTTTATATGCTTTAAACAAGCACAAAACACTTGCTTCTAAATTTTGTCCTAATTCCTAGACTACCCTTTACGAACTTTTACGAAAATCCAATCAATTTCAATTTTTATATGTTTAAACAAGCACAAAAAACCTGCTATTAAATTTTGCCCTCATTCCTAGACTACCCCTTACTATTTAAAATCAATCAATTTCAATTTTTATATGTTTATACAAGCACAAAAAAACTGCTTCTAAATTTTGCCCTAATTGTTAGACTACCCTCTACGAACTTTTACGAAAAACCAATCGATTTCAAAGCAATCCTAGACAATTTCAAAACATTTCCCGGTCACGGTACCATTTGCGGTTTCGCAGTAATCTTTAGGCATCAAACATTGAATCAAGAGAGCGATAAATATGAAAATGACCGATATGAAAGACAAGATATTTAACCAGTTCTCTTTCCATATCTTTTTCAGTTCCAACTCTAGACAAACGCATTTTGGACAACACTTCAACTCGGACCTTGGACATCTTCTTTTGCAAAATTGACAAAAACCTCTTATATTATCCGCGGTCGCCCTAAACGTGGGATTGTAGAATATGCGAATTTCCGTTTTGGGTTTAACATCTTTATCTTTATCGTTATCTTTTGCATTGTTCAACAGTTCAACGGTAGTTTTTCTATCGCGCGACTCTGTCGAATAGTATCTCTCGCTTCTCTTAACGAAACTCTCCAAATCGTCACCCTTGAACTTGTTGAACTCGTTTTTGGTGAAACTTGCGCACGCGTTCTCCATAAACGTCTCTGTTGTTGTCAAAACTCTATTGTACTTGTCCAAGTTGTTTATTAGTTTCATGTTAAGTGAACCGGACACTTTGACGTCGGCTGGACCCGTTTTGGTGACGTCATTCCTAATCGTTTGACACTCTATCGTTTTTGTCGCTTGTCTTTTTGTGTTGAACTGTTCGTTTATTTTATTTTTATCGTTTTCAGCGAAGAAACGCTCCCTTAGTACTTCGTTTTTACTTTTAACCTTAGGTTCAATGGGGTTAAAATTAATATTAGCATAGTCGTGATTGGAAAAGTCTTTTTTGAAACTGTAAATCTTATCTGAAACCGTTTTTGGATACAATTTTGGCGTTTCTAACACTTCCAATTCACTTTTTTTAACATTTTTATCCTGCAAATAACCCTCGCAATTTTCTAAAATCGATTCAAAATCGCTATTCCTGGCTGTTGGACTGTCGTTTTTTGGTTTACTTTGATTTATATCGTCTATAGTTATAGTTATAGGTTTGCCCTTCTCGAACACAGCATTACAATAGTCTAAACTCCTATAATAATCGCTCTCCGACTCCTCCTGTATAACGTCTAACATTTTATTCCAATCTCTACTAGTGTCTACGTCTTCGTATATTCCATCATCATTGTAAACTTTATTATTATTATTATTATTATTTTGAGTTTGAACATCAAAATCATCACCGTACTCGTTTTTGTCCTTGTTGGCAAAGAACACTTTGTAGAAATTGTCGTAGCAGTAATTCAATTTTCTATAGAGATAAGACTTTTTGTTGTGCCTGTTGTTGTTGTTGTTGTTCGTGTTGTTGTCGTTTATTACCTGTGTTTCCTTGTCCTCTTCGGTTTCTTCGCCGATCGTGTGCAGGACGGTTGTTGAAGCTTCTCCTACACGAGATGCAGCATTCAGTAGATTTTGACGTGGCTGCACACAGGAAACGTGGATTCGAATAAGAACTATGTATTATCATCATAGAGTAAATAGTTACTTAACCAGTAATAGAGAGGCGAGCTCCGTTTTAAACATGAAACTTCCGGCTCTATTTTCTTTATATATAGCTCACTTTATGTCGCTAGTAATGTCGAATTTGATGTTAAATGATGTTATTCATATTGACACAATTTTTACTTTCTTCATGGCTCACTAGATTTCGTCATATAACAATAAAGTATTTATAGAATCCGTGCGGTTTCTTTTTTTGCTCACTAGATGTCGCCATATAACATGTGCATGATACGAATTGACTGACTACAGCGACCTTTGAGTTAGACGGATTTTTAATAGAAACTCATAATTGACATATCGGCCATCTAAATTTTATCGACTTTTTCGACATTTTTTTGTGTCTCTACGTGTCTGTTACTGGTTAAGCACTCTATTACTGGTTAAGTAACTATTTACTCTATGGTATTATTCAATTTGATGGAAACCAATTTAGAATATGTAATAGCAATGTTGGAACAGATTGGATCTATCTAATTTTAGAAAATCGCGTTTTGAATTATTCAACACTGGCTGGCGCCCGCGACTTCGTCCGCGTTGAAAAACAAATAAAGTGACCTATCCCGTGTCCTTTACGTCTTAATATTTATGTATCAAGTTTCGTGAAAATCAGTTAATTCGTTTAAGAGTTATGGAGAAACACATCCCAAGCAACACAGAATGGCTGAATATTCTTTGCCGTTATCAGCCGTTATCCAAGCAATTTTGGCACAAAATAAATTGCTTTAAGCTATATATAGTAGCAACATAATAGTTGAATAGTAGCTGAATAAGCAACAAGAAGCCCATAATAGCCCAAAAATCATTCAATACAGCATTTGGCTGTCTTGTCAGCTCTAATACCCTTATAACAAAGCTTTAGACTGAATAATTTGTGAATTTCATACTGTTATCTGGCCTATGTGTTGCCTGGGATATACATACAGAAAAAAATTCTAAAAATGGTCAATTTACTTTCATTATCATGTATATAGAGCCTATAAATATAAACACGATATCTCTGAAAACAAAATATTTCCGACCCTTACACACATTCATTATTAATATTACCCCATCCCTCCCTTATCCCTTTAATCCTTAATCCTTCTATGGTCGGCAGCGCACTTGTATCACTTGTGGCGTTGCTTGTGTTATAATAGGCGACGGTGGCCACCTACCATCAATTAGTGGACCGTCAGCCTGTCTGTCGACCTTAACATAACAAAAAAATGCAAAACATCGCGCTAAAAACGCCCTCTCTGTACTGTAATGGCGCTGATATTTCGTGTGACGTTATGTCAGCCTGTCTGTGGACACCTTTATTGGAAACTTAAAATAAATGTGAACATGTTTATGTTTAAAGTTCTACTTGAATGTGAACCTTATGTCGTGACCGTAAGAACACACTTACAAAAAGGGGCGTGATCACAATCTATCTATCTATCGGGGCGTGGCAAACGCGTGTAGACCTTTCCATGCGCCCAGGCCACGAGCTTTCGAGAATGTTCCACAACATTATGTATAAAAAAAAAAATCACCTCCTTGGTCTCCGGTTCTGCGGCCTTCAGGAGGTCGGAGAATGCTGTGCAAAGTTTCCTGGTGGCGTCCAGGAGTCTGTCTCCGTTGTCGGAGTCCTCCATAAGAGCTGCGATCATCTGAACGCCTGGAAAATCGCGTGGGGCACAATTTTTCATCTATTTTTTTTTATTTAAAAACGTGAATAATGTATTTTTTTCTTCAAATTTTAAATTCAAATTTCGGAGAGTGTACAGCTATAAATAAAAATAAGAAATATAGATAAAAATTGTTCTAAATAAAATGTTTTATTCAACTTACAATATATTATTTTTAATTTAAACGCATATTTTTTGGACTGAAATAAAATAAATCTGATTTTTTTTTGAATTTTTTGAAAAAAAAAAACATTAAAAATACTAACCTTTGGTCATTTCAGGTAGATTTGTGGTGATGGTTGTAATTGCTGCACCGACAGCTGTGTGGTCCACTTCTTCTGTAGGACCTGAAGCCACAATTCCACATATAAAAATAAATCTCTGCTTTTAGACCTGGATTTCAGATATTCTAAAAAAAGTCAGCTTTTAGACCTGGATTTCAGACATTCTAAAGACTGCTTTTAGATCTGGATTTCAGATATTCTAAAAAAACTGCTTTTAGACCTGGATTTCAGACATTCTTCTCCTTTCTTTGGGAGAAGAATTATTTAGGTTTGTTAGGACATTTCAAAGTCTTCTTTAAAATGCTCCAAGTATATCTTAGAGGACAAATTTCTTTATCTATTTAGAACACAATGAATGAATGTTTATGCTTAAATAAAAATCCCTGGAGCATGTGTATCTAAAGGCGAGTCCAAATTGGAAGAAAACATATCTAAAAAAAAACACTCATAACTCAACTTAACATAACTCAAAAAAAAACTAGTTGACACATTTTGAAAATTCTTTCATCTATAGAAAGCTAAATTATCAGCGAGTAATAACATGGCCCGTATTTTATAGAGTTACGCGGGCGAAGTCGCGTGCAACGGCTTGTAACACTGTAAGGAAAAACTATTTGTATTTTTTTTTTTTGCAATGTAATGTAATAAACTCAAAAACTGGTGGATTTTACAATTTTGAAAATTTTTTCACTTTCATTATCAGGACAAAGTCACGTGTGACAGCTAGTGTTATATAACTTTGTTTAAAAACATACATTTTTGGGCTCACGTTTAGGCACATCCATCCCCAAATGTCCCAAAAACACTTGGGCATGGAAAAAGATGTCAAAGATTTCAAGGTAACGACGGCAACGATGGTCAGCTTACCCGAGGTGAGGGTGACCACCTGCGCAGTGGCAGCGTTCATGGCCGCTATCTGGGAGGTGACCACCTGCTTGTTGGTGTCCATGGTCACCTGACGCCACTTCATCGAAGACGCGTCCTCGCCCAGGGCCGGAAGCGGCGCCTGCGCATCATTATTCCGCAGGTGTACAAAACTATGCAAAGTCGGGCCACGAAAACGAACGCATGTGACTTTTCAATTTATCAAGTCGTAGGGCCTCTTTCACTATTTGTCAACAGGAGCGTAGCCAGCCATGGGGTCAAGGTGGGGCAGTTGTTTAAAATAATGTGTAACTAACAAACTATACCCGCAGTCTTGCCCCGGTTAATTTTTTCATACAAAAAGGTTACACCCACACACCCTATAGCACCCTGTATCTTCGAATGCATAATTCGAATTATTCAAAACACTTTCCTATTGCTCACCTACCTACACCACGAAATCTTCCATCCAAAAATGTCGACTGACAACTGTCGAGTGTGAACTTTCTTACGGATGTTAAGTATTGTAGTTATTAGTACCTAGATAATTAAGTTTTCTAGGTACCTTACAGATCAGAGCCAGGGTGGGGCAATCTGCCCCAATCTGCCCCACCGTGGCTACGCGCCCATGTCCGTCAAGTAAGCTAACTTTCATTTAAAATCACCGGTAAGTTATGTAACAACCCTCATTGGATATTTGGAATAATTTTATTAATTATTGCTTCAAATGGTTGATCTTTTGCAAACACTTAAAACACATGTTCAAGACTTAAGGTGAAACAAGTCGGCGGCCCGAACTCATCGGTCTCATGGCTAAAATGCGTCCTGTCTCACACAGCGCAAAGCGAGGGAAGTGCACTCGACTTACATGCACAATCATTCATACCAAAAATGAAATCATAAACAGACCCTTGGGCGTAAACTCTTTTTGACAAAACTACTGCATATATACATTTCGTGTAAAGTTATTTCAACTCTTGAATAACTAATCAATGTTTGTATGCAAAGTATTTTTGAGTTTTTGTACACTACAGTGACCTATTCACCTTCAAAGTTGCATTAAAACTTGTGTTAAAATATGGATTTTTCAAGGATCATATCTTTTAAATTAATACTTTTTTTTAAGTTGTACTTTTGCAGGAACCTAGTTAACGACAAGATAAAACGGTATCGTGCTTACTTTTGTAAATTAAACATAAAACAGCGGAGTAATTTGGGGGTCTACGTTTGTATGGAGGAAAAACTGACTAGTGAAACCTTAAGATTAAGACTCACCCTGTCCAATTCCCTCTCGGTGGTGGTGATGATCTCCTTGCCCACTGTGATGGTGGACAGGAGGGCGCGCTGAGGCTCGCTCAGCAGTGACGTCACGCGACTCTGTTGCGTCACAGACGCCTGCGCAACATTCAATCCACAACGTCAATATCGATTGCCTACTTTTTTTCTAAGAAATCAAGGCTAAGCTTAGACAGAAGATCATTTGTAAGAAAATGTGTTACTTTTCTTTTCTTTTATCATCCCCTCTCAATTAATGGTCAAATTCAAAGACAATTCTAATGTTACCTACACAGCCCATTTCGATGACTGTACTCCGAATGTATGCGTGAAACAAATAAAACACCAACGCTTAGAGATATAACAGAGATGGTCGGCTAAAATGGAACGTTTTATAGAAATGGTCGGCTAAAACGGAACATCTTATAGAAATGGTCGACTAAAATAGAACATTTTATAGAAATGGTCGAATAAAGTTGAACGTTTTACAGAGATGGTCGACTAAAATGGAACTTCTTACAGATATGGTCGACTTAAATGGAACATCTTACAGAAATAGTCGGCTAAAATGGAACATCTTACAGAGATGGTCGACTAAAATAGAACATTTTATAGAAATGGTCGAATAAAGTTGAACATTTTACAGATGTGGTCGGCTAAAATGGAACATCTTACAGATGTGGTCGGCTAAAATGGAACATCTTACAGAGATAGTCGGTTAAAATGGAAAGTTTTACAGAGATGGTCGGCTAAAGTTGAACATTTTACAGAGATGGTCGGCTAAAATGGAACTTTTTACAGATGTGATCGTCTAAAATGGAACTTCTTACAGATATGGTCGGCTAAAATAAAAGGTTTCACAGACACGGTCGGCTAAAGTTGAACATCTTACAGAAACAGTCCGCTAAAGTTGAACATCTTACAGATGTGGTCGGCTAAAGTTGAACATCTTAAAGATGTGGTCGGCTAAAGTTGAACATCTTACAGAAACAGTCCGCTAAAATGGAACATTTTACAGAAATAGTCAACTAAAACGGAATATCTAACAGAAATAGTCGACTAAAGTTGAACATGTTACAGAGATGGTCGGCTAAAATGGAACATCTAACAGAAATAGTCGGCTAAAATGAAACTTCTTACAGAGATAGTCGGCTAAAATGGAACATCTTACAGAGATTTGGTCTTAAATATAATAAAGCGAAATGATAGTGATAACAGTAAATAAAATAATAAGAAAGCTATACTGACGGCAGGCGGTGTGTGTCCGGTAATGATTTGTCCGGAGACTGTGGTCTGCTGAGCACTCGTCATGTGTCCCACAGCGAAAGGCTTAGCCCCTACGTGCCAATACATACATACTTTATATACAAAAAAATAAATTAATACAAGCGGCCAACGAAAAGATGTCCATTTTGACAGAAATTTATGTCTTGTCTTGTCTACAGGCACAAATTGAAGGATGGCATGGCAAAATATTCATTTATAGCATAGTATACAGTGAAATTTCAATTCTATTTTAAAACACTTAAGGTACAAAATTATATGAGAAACAATTTGAATAGGCTTTTAATGGACTTTGGAACCTAAACATGTTATCCTAAAGAATGTTTACACTGTCAAAACGGATAATTTATAAAACAAAATATAATATTCAATAAAAAAAAAATAGAACATAATATATTGTAAATATGTACAACATTAATAATAAAAAAAGAATCGAATGTAAATTAAATTTTCACCTTCTGCTCCTGGTCGAAGAACTGCTGGCTTGGCGACGGATTCCGTGTTCACTTTGCCAGATTTGAACGTGTCATGTTGGATTATGTTGGCCCTGCGCACGATTTAACGCATGCTCAATTAAAATTCTCACTTTATCCGGCTCGAAGGACCAACAAATAAACTAATGCCTCGGAAACAATAAGCAAACTATGTAAACAGAGTGGATTATGTTGGCCCTGCGCACGATTGAACGGATGCTTAATTAAAATTATCACTTTATCCGGCTCGAAGGACCAACAAGTGAACTAATGCCTCGGAGAAAATAGGCAAACTATGTAAACAGACTGGATTATGTTGGTCCTGCGCACGATTGAACGGATGCTCAAGTAAAATTCTCACTTTATCCGGCTCGAAGGACCAACAAATAAACTAATGCCTCGGAAACAATAGGCAAACTATGTAAACAGATTGGATTATGTTGGCCCTGCGCACGATTTAACACATGCTCAATTAAAATTCTCACTTTATCCGGCTCGAAGGACCAACAAATGTTTAATTATTTTTATTAAAAATCAGTTTGACTAGTTGTCTCTGATTCGATACTCAGTCGAATTCGCAAGTATTCATTGAGTATACTCACTTGCTGGGCGAGACCGAGTCTTCCAGCATAGCGGAGCCTTCGTCGCCTTCGATTCCCAGGTGTTCCTTGGCGCGTTGTTTTCGAACTATGATGTCAATATATCCGGCTATCACCTGCAAGATCTGCTCCGCCTCTGTGGTCTGGACCGAGTAGTACTGATCGCTGAAAACAATATTCCCCAATCGTGTTTACACACAAAGCACCTGATACGTTAGAAATCGTGTATGTACTTTAAATATCTCTCCATAACGCCAACACTTATTACAGTAGGCGGCTTTTAATCGGCTATATTCGGTTTTGTAGAGCGAATATAACAGTTATGCAATAATGCGACCATCGATCTACTAAAACTATGGATTTCGCACTCCACACAAAACACTAGGAACTTTATGAAACATTTTAAAGTAAAACCATTTTTATCATCTGTCATTTAAAACCAACCAAACATCATCTGCCATTTAAAACCATCTTTGTCATGTGTCTCATTTAAAACCAAGCAAACATCTGTCATTCAAAAACTTTGTCATCTGTCATTTAAAACCAACCAAACATCTGTCATTTAAAACCAACCAAATATCTGTCACTTAAAACCATTTTTGTCATCTGTCATTTAAAACCATCTTTGTCATCTGTCATTTAAAATCATCTTTGTCATGTGTCATTTAAAACCAATAAAACATCAGCCAATTTAAAACCATCTTTGTCATCTGTCATTTAAAACCAACCAAACATCTGTCATTTAAAATCAACCAAATATCTGTCACTTAAAACCATTTTTGTCACCTGTCATTTAAAACCATCTTCGTCATCTTTAAAATCATCTTTGTCATGTGTCATTTAAAACCAACAAAACATCTGCCAATTTAAAACCATCTTTGTCATCTTTCATTCAAAACCTTTTGTCATCTGTCATTTAAAACCATCTTTGTCATCTTTCATTCAAAACCATCTTTGTCATCTTTCATTCAAAACCTTTTGTCATCTGTCATTTAAAACCATCTTTGTCATCTTTCATTCAAAACCTTTTGTCATCTGTCATTTAAAACCATCTTTGTCATCTTTCATTCCAAACCTTGTGTCATCTGTCATTTAAAAGAAACCAAATTTTAAATGCCATTTAAATAAAATGCGACTTTTTATATCAACGCATTGGAGTTTACAATTAATTGTGAACGTTTGGTCGTCTTTCACCATTCAAGGCTACCTTTCACCATTGACTCCGGCCATCATCGTTCCTTTTTGGGCGCACTTGACACGTGCCGCTTTGGCGTTTGTCGCTCTTCCGCGATTCCACACTCTTGTAGAATAGAATATAATATAATAGAAAACATTTATTTGCATACACACGACACACACGAATACAAGTAAAGTTAACAAATACAGATAAAATACATACTTTTTTACATAGATACTCTTGTCTTACATTTTACCAAGAAACGTCACAACTAAAATAGTACACTGTGGATTCAGATACACTGATCTTGGGGCATCAGAATAGGATAAAGTAAGACCAAGAGTGTGGAATCGTAGCCCTGTAACAACAGTACACAGTTCGATGTCTCTGTAACACATACCTGTAGTCCCCGAAGTCTAGGGTGAAGGTGTTCGGGCTGGCGCACCACCTGCGCACAGTGGTCAGCGGCCACGTCTGCAGTATCTCCTTGGTCTTCTCGTCCAGCCGGAGGACCGAGTCCTTGGTGACGCCCAGAAGACGCGGCACCAGCTTGTTCTTGCCCTTCATCTTCTCCTGTCATTTGTTATTGTTTTTCACAAATGTTTTGTCAAACGGTTATTTACCTACTTTCCTAGTTCTTTATTTATGCTGTTGCACGCGACTTTAGTCGTCGTAACTTTATCAAAATATAATACATTCGTGTCTGTGAAACCATGGAAGCAGTTTAGTAGTTGACATAGTGACAGCAGCGCCACCTATATAGGGTCCAATTGTATTTTTATATAATCCGGGAAACCATCGAAGTAGCCATATAAAGTTTCAACCCAATCGGTTCAGCCGTTTAGAAGTTATGTGAAAAAGATAAGTAAGGAAGAATAATTCTTACTACCCGTTGTCCTATTACCCATTTTCCCGTAGGAATTAAGCATTTTCCCGCGGTAAAGAGTATCCTATGTTCATCACGGATAATGTCGGCTTCTAATGGTAAAAAAATTTTTCAAATCGGTACAGTAGTTTCGGAGCATATTCAATACAAACAAACAAATAAATAAAGAAACAATCAAATCTTTCCTCTTTATAATATTAGTATTAGTATAGAGATATGAAACTGTTGGTAGATAAACATTTAGACGTACTTACAGGACACAGGATATAGGCAATTATTTTTTCATTTTCAACGCAAACGAAGTCGCGGGCGCCAGCTAGTCTATACTAATATTATAAAGAGGAAAGATTTGATTGTTTGTTTGTTTGTATTGAATATGCTCCGAAACTACTGTACCGATTTGAAAAATTCTTTTACCATTAGAAGCCGACATTATCCGTGATGAACATAGGCTACTTTTTATTGCGGGAAAATGCTTCATTCCTACGGGAAAACGTGTAATAGGACAACGGGTAGTAAGAATTCTATCCTTCCGTACTTAACTTCTTTTCTTTTTCACATAACTTCTAAACGGCTGAACCTATTGGGTTGAAATTTTTTTTTATATATGACTACTTCGATGATTTCCTGGATCATTTAAAAATACCATTGGACCCGGTAGGTGGCGCTGCTGTCGCTATGTCAACGTCAACTACTGAACATCTCCTATGGTTTCACAGACACGAATGTGTTACATGCATTTTATATAATATATAGCTATACGCGGACGAAGTCGCTGGTATATTATATATACCTTGACCAGGAAGAAGGCCACCCCGTACGTCCTGAGGTCCCGGGCGCTCTTCGTGTAGAGCACCTTGGCGTCCAGCTCGCTGAGGCCCGTGTGCTTCCGGTGCTCCCTGAAGATCTTCTTGTCTATGCCCTTCACTTTCACGTACGACGCGGGCAGAAACTCCTTCAGGCTGGACCGACACACACGCGCACACAGCACATAAACATTTATGTACTTACAGTTTCATAATCATCACTCCTTATAGTTTGTTCAGTGAAACGAACTATACTAGTTCGTTTCACTGCGACGTTCACTAATATAGAACGTTCGTGAACGTTCGTTCACGCTTTCTCTTTCACTCAATTCCATACAAAAGATAGGGACAGCAAACATTGAGTTCATTCATTCTCCATTCATTCTAAGCTACTTTTAGCTTTGTAATAATATTTTTAGATGACCCCTTTAATCAGCGAAAGCAATATAAACGCTCGTTGTATTGTTGCTATATCGCTTTAGCCAGGCGTTAGTTTTTTTTTTATTTTATTATTCTTGATCCCTCGGGTACAGTACCTACTGTTTTTCTGGATGAAAAGTGCCCTATGTCCTCTCCCAGGCTCTAGACTAGTATACCAAATTTCATTTAAATCGGTTCAGTAGTTTTGGCGTGAAAGCGAGACAGACAGACAGAGTTACTTTCGCATTTATAATATTAGTATAGAAGCATGGACTAGTATAGATAAACTATTATAGTAATACCTACCCACGTGCCTACCCACAACTCTACACTTTTTATTTTGTATAAACAATTCTAGCCATTAAGTTGTGAATTTATTTATTAATAGACATTTTGCGTCCTGATATAATCATAAAATGAAAAATATACGTCAGTTAATATACGTTAAACTTTAGTCAAACGAAATTCAAACCTTAAAATAACAACAATACGAATTAAAATTAAAAAACGCAGTAAGTATAATAACAATGACTAAAAAAGTACATGTACTGTGTACTCCATATAAGTTCGTTTCAGTGAATAAGGTTTAGTGTTGTACAATGAATGAACCTTATCTTCAACGCGACAAGGTTCATTTTGTCATTTCCACCGATCACAGCCACAGCCGAACGCTTTATTTATCTACCTAAAAGTTCGTTTCAGTGAATAAGGTTTAGTGTTGTACAATGAATGAACCTTATGTTCAACGCGACAAGGTTCATTTTGTCATGTCCACCGATCACAGCCACAGCCGAACGCTTTATTTATCTACCTAAAAGTTCGTTTCAGTGAATAAGGTTTAGTGTTGTACAATGAATGAACCTTATGTTCAACGCGACAAGGTTCATTTTGTCATGTCCACCGATCACAGCCACAGCCGAACGCTTTATTTATATACCTAAAAGTTCGTTTCAGTGAATAAGGTTTAGTGTTGTACAATGAATGAACCTTATGTTCAACGCGACAAGGTTCATTTTGTCATGTCCACCGATCACAGCCACAGCCGAACGCTTTATTTATCTACCTAAAAGTTCGTTTCAGTGAACAAGGAGTGGACTATAGTTAAGACCATGTATACTCACTCGAGGAATCCGGTCGTGTGTTTGTCCTCCTTGTGATCGCCGAACTGTATCTGACACTGTATGCCGGCGAACTCGCAGGCTGCGGCAAGACAAGAATCTTCGTCTCCATTATCGAATTTTGGAAAGAAATTACCTTCACACTTTACGTGACCAACATTAAGCTTAACATACCAAAGAAATATGGTATTTAATATTATGAAGCTTATTTCATACAATGGAGAACACAAATGGAGTTTGTTTCATCGAAATCGGGCCAGGATTTCCAAAGTTATAGCGTTGTAAAGTTTCACCGCTTTTTAAAATTTGAGTTCATTCGCAGTTCATACTGGGACTTGCAGTATGACGTCATAATGAGATTATCTTGTCTGATTGCGAGTATGCGGAGTGTTTATTTACTTTTATAAAACTTGATTTGTTAAGCGGTTTTCAGTTATTATATTAAGTTTCAGTTATTATATTAGTTTTCAGTTATTATATTAGTGTTGTTATATATGTTTATAGCGAGCGAGTATGGAGGTACGCAGAATCGAATCGTAATATGACGTCACAAGTCGCGCGGAAGCCGTACTTTAACTTTTAATATCTCAGTCTTTTTTGTAAATAGGAAAAAAATAAAAACAGATTCATTTTTCTCGAGTTACTTATTTTGTAGATATGCTGAAAAAAAAAAATCATTGGTGTTCTCCATTAACGTCACTGAGGGTGTCTTTGGTACATATTGTGGGTAAATTGTTAAAAAGTATTCTGAACCTTCAACCGTTTTGTGTATAATTTGGGCCAAATATTCAAAAAGTTTTGGGGGAGGCCTATGTCCAGCAGTGGACGTCCTACGGCTGAGATTTTTCAACAAAGATGATGATTATTCAAAAAGTATTCTGAAAATTCAACCATTTTCTGTATAATTTGGGTCATAAAGTCCGAAAAGTATTCTGAACCTTCCACCGTTGACAAAGTAAACTTTATCCTCACCCTTATCCTGTGTGATGGGATGTGTGCCGTCCAGGATAGCGTCTCTGGCCTGCACGTAGAGGAGATTCAGCTGGACCGGATCCCTAGAGTCCACGTTTCTGTCGCTGTAGAACAGTTTGCGACGAAGCAGAAGTGTCTCCGCCGCGTCCACCCCCTGCTCCCTGAGGGTCTTCCCACCTTCCACCCAGTTCACCTCGTCGTCGGTCCTCAGCTTCTTCCTGAGCTGCTCCATCTTGGCGTCCCTCTCCTTCTCCTGGTGTCTACGTTTCAGGGTGAGGGTTCCGTAATTCGGTTTGTCGCAGGGATCGGGCTCCTCTTTCTGCTCTTCTCGTACCTGGGATTCCGTCACTTTTTATATTTTTTTTTACTTTTTTGACAATATTTTTTTATTTTTTTTATTATAATTCAGCCTTATTTATAAGTTTACAAATTATCTGTTTATTAAAAGCAAAAGTACAGAGTGTTGGTTGCAGACAACACTGCATATTACAAAAAATAAAGTCCTCTGCTGCGTCTGTCTGTATGTTCGCGATGAATGCATGTATGTATGCACCGATTTTCATGCTATTTTCACCAACTGATAGAGTGGTTCTCGAGGAAGGCTTTAGTATACTATTTACAAAGTTACCCGGTCGAAGTCGCGGTGCAACAGCTAGTATAATATACAAGCTGTTTCCCGCCACTTCCTATGCTTTGAAAAAAAAAAAAAAATCACTGGCCTATGGCATTTTTTTTTAAATTTAGATGACCACTTACCAGTCCATATTCATCATAGTTAGTGATTCCAATCTTGGTGCAGATGACCACCATCAGGTTTGCAACTATCTGACTGTCGTCGACTAGGAGTGTCTTCACGGTACCTGTATTATTCAAAACGATCTTTTAATTTCTAAAGTTGGCCTTGCCGGGAATCGAACCTGGGAGACCAGCTGGGACATTGTTAAAGCGAGCACCTTAACTAATCGCTGAAAAAAGAAACACTGAGAAAACCAGAGGAAACACATGGAAAAACACTGAAGGAACTCACCATCCAACATTCTGACCCTAAGATTTCTAGTCTTCTTGTTGTACTCGAGCAGGTCACCATTTCTGAGCATGTAGTAGTCTAGACTCCTGGAAGCCTCCAGCCATATACCCTTCTTATTGTCTTCTTCCGACGCGAGGAAGAGACCGTATTCTTTAGCTGTTAATTTAATAAGACCGAGTTACGAGTATTGTAATGAAAAAACTCTATCTGAACCCTTGCACGCTTAACTCGGCTGCCATAACAACTGCTAATTTCCACTTTGAATGTGACAGCGGTTCTCGTTTGCGAGTTAGTTCACCACGCTTTCGCCAAATGGCAGTTTATATTATTACGCGAACAATAGATGAGATCAATCCTTGAAGCGGTTCGCTTATTGTGTAAAAATTTCAAGTCAACCCGTCGGTTAGTTTTCGAGTTATACACAAACCTTAAATATATTATAATAATATATGTGTTGTCAGTCTGTTAATTGTTTGGATACTGTGTCAAAAACATATAAATGCAAGAATTTCTTAGTTATTTACAATTTAAAACAGTTTAAACGGAAACTTGTTAAAAAGCGTATTCATTATACAATCAAAGATATTTTTAGCACATAGAAATGCTTGGGATATCAAGAGCGATTGTTTGAGAGTTTTTTTTCACCATTTCTTCTCTTCCAGGAAGATTTTTAGTTTCCGAAACGGTAGTAATTTTTTTTCTACTTCATAAAAGTTCATCCAATTGCAAGGTTTGTCAAGTCAAGTGGAATACTTGACCTCACTATCGGCTTTAACGAAAGACCAGCGCAGGTTTTTACAAGCTACATATAGTACATATATTAGTAGTGGTAGGGCACACTGCGTTTCGCAGTCATTTGGGCGACTGCCGTCTGGCGGCAGTAACCACCCACTTACAGAATACCACCGTGAAATAACATCATAAGTGCTGTTGTGTTTCGGTGATTGAGTGAGGGATGCCAGTGCCCATTACCCCATCCCTCCATTATCCCTTATCTTCAATCCTTGTATGGTCTGCAACGCACCTGTAGCAATTATGGCGTTGCGTTATAGGCGACGGTAGCCACCTACCATTAAGTGGACCGTCAGCCTGTCTGTTGACCTTAACATTAAAAAAAAAAACATAATATGCTGAGTTGAAGCCTTTCTGTATGTTACCTATGTATGTTTTCATGTGTCTTTTGCTACAAATAAAACATATTCTATTCTCATCAGAGAAGAATGGCGGCGTGTTGTGAAGCTTGCTACCTACACCTGAAATGATGACCACGACCACTCCTCTGTCAAGAGTGAAGCCGACAAAGAAGGAGAAAAAGAATTGTATTCTACTTGATTTACTTACGATCTCCGCCGCTCGCTTCCAGTATCTTCTCGCGGATAATTCGACACGCGTCGTACACGGTGGTCGACGGGTCGAACTGGATCGTCTTCACCACTTTCCCACCCTCGAGGGATATCTTCAGGGATAGGGATGCCATTTTGCTCACGGATGACACTCTGAAATATGGTCAGCCCGAGTTGACAAGATTGATATCCGAGAGAAGGTATTATTAACTTTTGGAAGAGAGGTAGACCGCAGTAAAGTGGCAGGATTGATTGATGTGGTACAACAGAGTGGCTCGGGAAAGATCAGAATGGAAAAGGTTGGACTGAAATAAATATAAAGTAGTTTGACATTTTTTTTTTTAAATTAGGGATGGGGTTGTTCTTGGCCAGCATCTGGTCGTGTAGCTAAGATGAGCTCACCCAGAAGATGCCTATTCACTCCAATTTTAAAAACATTTGGATTATAGTTATGAGCTCATGAGTTCCAAACCTTGGCTGTGAGCTTCTTATTTAGCTGTGAAGCTAAATAAGAAACTAAAAGAAGAAGAAGAATGTTAATCCCTCTTTTTAGGACCAAGCGCTAAAAAGGGAGGACAAGATGAGGAAACCAGGAAGAAAGGAGAAGGCAGTATGAGCTCATGCAGGTCCTGAGCACACTCTTCGAACTACATCTTATATAAAAGATACATAGACAGGCGATTTTCGTCTATGTGCTAGGCTCTACATCTTAGTTTTTAAAAGCGTACTGTCGCCAATGAGTCTCCTGATTAATTAATCAAAATATTTGTACAATGGCTACCTGTGGACGGTGGCAAAGTTGTCAGGTCTGTCAGGGATGTCCAAGGAGTGAGCACTGGACCTCCTTTTCGGTCTCTCCTGGCTGAAGGAGCGATGTCGTGTCCGGTGTTGTGGGGAACTCTGAAAAAATATATGTCAAAATGAATTTGACAGCATTTTTGGCTTAATTTCCTAGTAATTTTCATATATTTTCGTGCACTAACATTATAGCGCGTCGTCAGCCGCCTCCAGTGTTCGTGCAGTGCGTCTTCAATGCGCTCGCGAAGGCGTCACGCGCCCGTCTTCGCTTGCGATGCTTCCTCACTCTCACCGCCACACGCCTTCAGGACAAATAAGGGGATACCGGTTAAAACGCCACATTTTTTCTTATTAGAGATGAGTTTGCTTTTGGGCAACAACCAGCTGTATAGCAAGATAAGGCCTACGATGGAACGAGCTCACCCAGAAGATGTTTATTCACGAGAACTTTGAAAACATTTGGGTTATAACAGCTAAGGCGAGTTTCAAACGTTGGCAGTGTTTTAAAGCGCTTGGTCCAGAACAGAGGGATTTCGACAAGTAGAGAATGGTAAGCAGCATTGCTTCTTGAGGACATAGTATGGTAGTGGTAGCCACAAACTGGACATGCCTGGCGACTGTAGCCTTGCATCACAAATGTTTTCATTGGTGCAAGTTGTGCCTCCTTTAATTGCGGAGGCATCAGTCAAGTGTTAACTTAAACAATGACCTATATTGTTTGACGTCTGCCTCGTTGGAGGACTTGTATAATCCTTACACAATATTATAGAACAAAGTCCTCCGCCGCGTCTGTCTGTCTGTTCGCGATAAACTCAAAAACTAATGCCTCAAATTAAATAAGAGTTACAGTACTGCACCGATTTTCAATTCTGTTTTCACCAATGGATAGAGTGGTTCTCGAGGAAGGTATATAAGGTTAGTACGGTATATAATTTACAATGTTACGCGGGCGAAGTTGCGGGCAGCAGCTAGTGTTTAATAACACAACATATCATAACGTGTGTCCCACAGTGTGACCAGTAACAATATAGAGAATTTTGAACATCTTTTTAAATTTTAAAAATTTATAATTTCAAAAATGTCCATTTTTTTGTGCCAAAAGTGACATTAACATGAAAACATTTCGTCTCAAATTATCCGCATCCATTCATAAAAAATATATGTAGTTCAGTTATATTTTTGGATATCCGTCAATGTGTATGCGTTACGTCAACTTCCCAAGTTATTTATGCCTTTTCTCTATAATAATTAGCTTATTTTTCTGCTTACTCTGAAACTTACTCTGAATACTTGCTAATAAATGTAGTAGCCTTGTATAAGTGAGACATTTTTTTTTTAATCAGTTAAGAAAGTAATTCTCTAATTTAGCCTTAATACAAAAAGAAATCCACTCTCTTTATGATAAAATATGTGTTCTTTGAAATTAAAAGAAAATAATTATTTTTAACAAAACATAAACCGACTTCAAACCGTTTTCTCGTGGATGCCATCACAACTGACTGGACCAAATTGAAATGGGACCACACGGAAAGCACCAGCTCACCCAGTCGAAAGTTATGAGGTGACAAACATAAAAAAATAAAAAAATACAGTCGAATTGAGAACCCCCTTCTTTTTTGGAAGTCGGTTGATAGTTGATAAAGACATGCATAGTTATTATTGTTGGATTCAAAAAGTACAGCATTTTGAACCGCTGGTCGCGGGAATTTTCCTGTATATCGGATCTATAGCTTTCCAAGTTTCCAACAAAGAATATTTTTGTTACTGATATTCTACATAGGACTTTGCGTTATCTCCCCAACCAACACATTAATTTATTTATATCCTACGGCGGATGGCGGCGCCTTGCTCAACATCACCTGTACTGTAAAACCCCACTACGACTTAATAACTCCAAACATCTATTTGTGTCCCGAGACTATTTTTAGTGGCGTCGTCGTGTTGGACGTCGCTCCATTCGAGACGAGACAAGCTGACAGTTATTTGTCATTTACTGTAAAACTACGATTGATACTTTTTAACCGAGTTCCCAAAAAAAAGGAGGTTCTCAATTCGACCAATTATGATGAACCAATTATGATGTTGTCGTTTGTGAACCAATTTTGATGATTCCTTTTTTGTTGGGAAGGAAATATCCCAAGGGTGGTACCATGATAAGGAAACCAGGATCTGATGGTGGCATCCCAGAGAAATCGAGGGGAACCTTCGAAAATCGTAGGGGCGACTAGTGTGTTTGTTAATTCTTCCATTAAGTATTTTATAGCCTATTTAATGAAGGTCTGGAGTCGATCTGATTGTGGCATCCCAGAGAAATCGAGGGGAACCTTAGAAAATCGTAGTGGCGACTAGTGCGTTAGTTATTTTTTCCATTAAGTATCTTATTAGTTTCTGTTGAAGTCAGTCTTGTTTTAATTAATATAGATCATATTATAGCTCTATATATTGCCTAATTTGAAACAACTCTCTCTGATAATCTTGTCACAAAGGTGAGCGAAATTGTAAGTGATACTATCGCTTCGGCCGCTTTAAAAACCAAAGACTACATTATATGATTTAGATATTTTAATATGTCAAAAAATCAAACAAAAATTTCTATACTCTTTTAATATTTGTATGGTTATTTAAAAAACTCTTTCACCGACTGAAAACTACATTATCAGCAAGTAATAGAGGCTCAGCAAAAGCTGTATTTTTTTTAAACTAGAGATCCCTACGAAATATACAAGTGTTTTTATTGTGCGATCAAAATTATTAGAGAAGTACCATGGACAATCTCTGTCATGCTGATTTTCTACAAAATTTTGGGATATCCAAAACAACTAACTTTGGCTGAAGACTGTGAGAATAAAGATAACCTATCACACAGTCCAAAAGATACACGAGTTGCATCAAGAGGCAATAAAATAAAGTATGCTCGGGTTATAGACCATTACGGTTGAAACGTTTACGACGTTCCAAATTCGAAATCCATTTGTATTTTGTACGAGCACATACGAAATGAAACGGAACCAAACCAATTCGTGCTATATTTCAATTATTGACAGATATAATAATATTACAATTTGTTTACCGATGCCGTAAGAGCGCTTTCAGATTATCGGGGCAAGTAAAGGGACCTTTCACATTGTTGGCGGCACCATCGAAAAATAATAATGTTTTTAGGTGTGCTTTTAAGAAACCAAGCCACAAAACTTAAAAGGCAAAAGCGCCAACTAATCACAAGCGCGGTCTGCTTATCAAAACGTCATTCGATAGTTATGTCTATCAGACGACTACCGGAAATATAAAAAAAAAACCGGTCGTCGTGTAAAATACTAAGCGAACGAAGCAAGTCGTATAGCAAATCAAATCGAATCAGCTTTTCAATCAAACTGAACGACAAACATTTTTTGATCCTTCGAGCCGGATAGAATCAACATCGGTCACCAAAGAAACCGGCGTTTTTTTTTTACTAAATAGAATATAAAATGTCCCTCCTGTACATCTCATCTTTGCTACACGGCTAAATGCTAAGCAAGAGCAAACCCATATCTAATAAAATAATAATAATAGCTACAAAAAGATAACACAAAATGGCCCAATCGGAACGAATTCATCGGAAATATGTGAAAATACCAATGGTATCGGATATCGGATGTCGGGCGGGAAATAGTATAATTAACTAATAGATTAGAACCAATTGTCCGTTGGTTAACATTTTAATTTGAAAATCTATCCTAACCCAAATCTCTCGGTTTCTTTTTATTAAATTCCAAATAGCGTAGCCTGCTTGCTTTTGGAAAATAAACTTTAAACAGAGTGGCAAAAGGTTCATTAGGTATGTGCAAGTGCTAATGGTATGTCACCATCAAATTCGTCTGCACTCATTAGAGAGGCGTCCGGGTGAAGTTATTGCACAATTTTGCATAAAAACGCGTCCCCGCAAATGTGCGTACGCTCGTTCCGCTCAACTTTATTAGAATTTTTATATGTACTTACTTCAATATACCTACTTACTCGAGTGATATGTTTTCATATATATAATTAAATCCTCAGTACATTTTGTTTTAAATTCTCATTAATTATTATTTAACAATAAGACAGTCTGAAACAGCCGCTGTTGTCGAGTGAGCTTTGTAGATTCTATTTCTTAAATACGATACTACTGCACAGATTTTCATGCTGTTTTCACCAATGGATAGAGTGGTTCTCGAGGAAGGTTTTAGTATATATAATTTACAAAGTTACGCAAGCGAAGTCGCCGGCAGCACTGCTAGTTGTATTTTATATTCGTTCATTTTACCACGTTGCCCCTTTACTTTTGTTGAATATAAAAAAGGCTGTCAACAAATTTAGTAGGCCCTTGTTTGGAGGGACGATATGATGTGTAGAAATATTCCTTCGGCCATTAGGCAAGCAGTTTAGGGGTGCATTTAATCGCTTGTGTCAAAATATATTTGTCTGTACGAGAGGCGTATGTCGCGACGGATTCGTTCACGGCTCGCTGGCCAGAAGCGGAGACGTCAGCCGAGTAGACATTGTCGCTTTTTGGAGATCAAATTTATTATTTAATTACTTGACGGATGGGTTAAGTATGACACACTGAATCGTGAATAGTATGATGGTTTTGTGCCATATTATTCACAATACAATAGATAGGCCATACTAGAGTCACGCAGATTTTTGAACCACAGGAAGCAATACATTATTTACCGTTGGAAAATTATCTGCGAGTTAGATCAGCACCTTCGAAGACATTAAAAGTCCTAGCGCCCTCTGTATCCGATCTGATCTATACTTACTACTATTATATAAAGATGAATAGTTTGTTTGTTTGGGCTAATCTCAGGAACTACTGGTTCGAATTGAAAAATTATTTTTGTGTTCGATAGTCCATTTATCGAGAAAGGCTTATATAACATTTTGAACGCGGACAAAGTCGCGGGGAACAGCAAGTGTAATATAATAAATAGTATCTAACAATTTACACAATAAAGGCTACATAGAAGCGTCTGTTTTGCGCCCTTACACGAGACCGACAAACAAAAGGATCCCGGTGACATAGACACACGTATAGGACGTGTCACTCGATTATCGTGTAAGGTTACTTCGGTCATTTGTCTCTGGTGAATGGGTTATATAAATAAAGAAAAGAAAGAAAAGAATAATGGATCGTTGATGGACGTCGCGTTAATAGGATTATCTTGTTACATTTACAAAAGATTCGTCTCAACGGATACCTGTAGATATTATCCGCGAATCCAGATATATTACAACATATTATAAATGCTTAACGTACTAGATTTCATGCTTGAAACACTCACAGTGTTCTAGAGAACTGTACTGCCCTCTACACCTTATGGTAGGAGAGCCTACGATGCTAAATGTGGAGTCACTCGAGCGTCGTGGGGACCTATTGGACTTTGAAGATTGGATGGTAAGAAGAAAAAAGATTATATGAGGTTTTTCATTTCAGCGGTGGGGTGAGCATCTACAGGCGTTCAAAATTTTGTAGGCGCTGTAATTTAAAAAACCTCCATATAATCGTTAGATTAAGAATCAGCACGATCAGGAGTTAAGGCTGAACCGTCTGTATAAAAATCTGACGCGCTCGAGTATTGCAAAGTGATAATCGTCAAAAATCTTTTTGGAATTTTCAAAAAGCTGTGCCACGAGCTTGCATTACATCCGAATCGTCTGAATTTTAAATGGGAGCTTAGTTTAGGTACACTTAACATCCCCTCTGAAAATCTGACGCGCTCGAGTTGTTATCCCAACCATAATATTTTATCCCAACACCACCAACCAAACCGGCAGATTAATACATATATCCGTTATCGGATGCACGTGGGGAATACACATTGGCAATATCTGACGCGCTCGAGTAAATCCAAAAAACCCCCTTTGGGCTCCTCAACCATTATTTAGTACGACTTTCATCGCGAAGAAATTATTTTTGAGCGATCTAGCGTTGCATGTTGTATCCATCGATGGTTGTATCCTTTTAGTTTTTGGTTCTTTGAGAATTAGTTATAATAAAACCTATCAAAATGGAGTCAATCTTGTACTTGGGATGGCTTCTCTAGCATGTTAGAATATTATACCTCAATGGTACCTGTATTAGGAGAATTCGGTATTTTTTATTAACGCAACATCATCCTTTTTACAAAGAGTGATTTCAATTAACTGTAACTAGGGAGCACGTAAGGAGTGTTGCTAGATAAACCAATTACAAAGGCTAAACGCTCGCTGGCTGAAATCTTCGATGAAGTTCTAAGAACCCATTCTTTTCGCTCCTCCTTCTTCTGACTCCTAAGAGTCGTAGCAGATTAAAAAGAAGTTCAAATCGGACTACTAGTTACGAGAATTCTTAATATAAAATGTTATACAAATAACTTTTGATAATTTGATAAAGTCTTTAAGAAATATCGATTTATCTTTAACTATAAAAATATCATCTCAGGGAGGGGCAGAAATTCTATTGAAATATGATAATGTTTGAAATCAATTGTGAAAACACAATTGATAAGATAAAACATTACAACCAAACAGAAGCCTCAGAAATGTAATCTGATAATCAGAGAGGGAATATAACGATTGGTCGTATTAGCAAGAAAATCTATAAATCGCGGAAATCTGAGAAAACAGGCGTATGGCGCATGCGTCATCCCCACCCACGCGGTCAAGGAAAATCTATGCGAGGGGTGAATCGATACACTCAGGCGCCGCCGTGTCTGGCCGCCGGGCGAGCGTCTTGTCTCTTTCGCGCACGTGCGAGACACCGATGTGCTAGACAAGGACGGACTATTACGGGCGTGGCTGCTAGGTGGATATTGTGCAGATCAGAAGCTTTTAAGGTACCAGATGAAGCTTTTGGGGTCCTAGGACCAAAGAACGACCGATTGGGATTTTAGTGCAGTAAGAGACAGACCCGTGGGTATTTAAACATAGAGTGATATTACACCGGATCTTTGCAAAAACTGTGCAGATCATAAATGACATGCGTATGAAAAATTATAATAAGAGAAAAGGAAGAACTTAATAAAAATAGCGCTAGGTGTAAAAAAATTAGAGAAACCTGTTTTAGAAACCTTTTTTTCATGAGATTAAAATTAAAACAGTTAGTTAAATTTCGTGAGATTTCGAATAAAAACGCTGTATATTTTTGTAATAATATATGACGGAGCGTCAAATCAAATGATATATTGAAACAAGATATGTGTTCAATAGAGATCGGCCATATTGGACTTCCGCCCGCCGCCGGAAGTCGTCACGGTGCCCGCCGCGGGAAATCGGATAGTGTGTATTCTATTAACGAATTAGGGGATGAAGTGGACACAAGAGGGAAACTAAAACATGTTAGTGATTTTAACCTAGTATTAGGGGATTATCGTTCTGATGTTCTCTGTATTAGAAAATTATTCTGGAAACTAATAAAGAAAAAATACACGATATCAAAAGATTATAGCACCATTTTTAAAAATTTACCCACATAATATTTTTTGTAATGTTTTTTACAAGTAAGAAGCTTTGTAAAACTGCAGACTAATTGATAGACTTATCCAGATACTTGGCAAGCAATCAATCAAGCGTAAACTGGAGGAAGTGAATGCAATCATCGCCGCGGGAGACACCAGGATTTTAACAAGTGAACCGGGGCTCAAAAGTAATGAATGACTAGAATTTCCTTGTGTAAATTTGGATTAGTATAGATTTATTCCGCTTGTAAAAGGACAAGTTATTTATAGAAATAGATCCCGAATAAGCCCGATTAAATCCTATCCTAGGAGGCATTCGAAAGTCTCATACATTTTAGCTCACTAATTTAGAACCTATCTGGAATGAGTTCATTCATGTGTAATGTATAATTTTTATTGAGTTTCCAATAACATCCGTAATCGGTTATGGGATGTAGAGATTTTACCAATATATTTTTGTGTAAAAAAAATATTGTTATTTCATAATAATAAAATTACACCAAGTCGGCTAAAAACTGTTTTAAATAAAATATTCCAACGATATATTTTAAAAATAATGGTTAAGTAATAAGTCATTAACCAAATGAATCGTAAGTTAAGTCAGTTATCTCAGTTTTGTTCTGATATACGTTTAAAAAAGATCAGACGATTGAAGCGAACGATTGGACATTATTTATAGTGATAATAAGGTATCAGCTATTGGGAATAATAGAATTGGGCATTTGTGGTGGGATAAAAGAGTAATTGTCGTTATTGATTCAGCTATTAATCTATCCCCACATTATATCCACGGGAGAAGCGAGTAGATTAGTTTTAAAAAGACTCTAACGAAGGATAATAATAGAGAAGACGATGTTTGTCAAAACAGAATTACACTAATTTGAAGGGGACTCAGAGAATTGACACGACAAATTGAGGATTTGACGCCCCGCGGGATATGAGGTGTTTTAATTAAAGACTACGGAATTCGGTGTATGGGGTATGGATCAATTGATATTGTATGTAAATACTCTAAGATAAAAGAAAAAGACAATAAAATTAGAATTAAAACATGATTTAAACAGAATGAGCCAGCTACAAAAAAATATATGAAAAGCAATAAGGTTTTTGATAAAAATTTGAAACAGCAGTAAATGAAGCAAATATTATTTTGAAATCATAAAAGAGCTGCGAATAATATGAAAGCAAAAGGGTTTAACAAAAATGTGAAAATGTTGACTAAAAAGTCGGCGAACACGTGGTTCTATACAAGTGGCGCTTACCTCGTCCTGGAGCTGAGTGCCATCGCGTCGTCTCGTTCCCACTTTAGACAAAATACTTAAACCCCTCGCTCTCTCACTACCTTGTTACTCGATTGCTAATGAAAATCTATCTACACTTGAAGCTGTTCTGAGAGGTCAATGACTGTATATGGAATTTGCGTTTAGAGGATTTGGAATTGCGGGACCTAGTATGGAACCTTGCGGCACACTGGATCTGCGATGCGGGAGATGCAGTGTCTATTGGACGAGGCACGGGTGTGAGAGAGCGGGACCTCCGCCTCAGCGGATGGTCCACGGAGGAATGTTCGGCAAGCCCGGCGTCGCGCCAGAATCTCGTGATGCGGACTATCAACCTTCTCAGAAGCTGATGAGGGGTTGACCCGCGCACGCGCCCTACGCATTGCCCGTCCCGTTCGCACTTGCGAATTAACCAGAGAGGGGGAACGAACTTTGGGGATGATTTTCGGAGGGTGAAAAGACGGTGAAAGATGGAAATGCATCTTGGACTCCGCTCGGATTTCCGGCGCTCGTGATTTTGTTTATTGATTCGTATCAGAGCGAAGCCTTCGATGGGACGTTTTATGGGGCCGCCGTGGGAGTTATTAATCCCCTTATTATGTCGCGACAAGATTTAGTGCGATAGCACATCATTATAAAAAAATGCCATTAAATTTACCCTTAAACTTACCACGATATCAGAATTATCTAAATTAGCAACAATAAACACAGAGACGAATCAATCATATATCCTTACTGACCCTTAATAGAGACATTCACCTGCAACCAATTTAGATTAACAAAAGGGCACTGATTGACGAAAGTTTATAAAAACTGTTGACAAATAAATGTACAGTTTGACACGTAAAAAACGATCTTACTCGTATCAGAATACAGCTTATAATTATTGTATTGTTAAATAGATGAGTATACCGCGAGGCGACCCTAAAAGTGCTCGCCATAGCGGACAATTATGAATATTTACGCAGCGAAGTGCACGGGGCGATGGGACAGAAGTAATACGCGCAGACGTGAAGGGTTGACTTGTTTTGCCAAAATGGCAACGGGAGTGCCAGTTGTTGACATTTCAATTGATACAAATGTTGATGATTCTCAGATGTAACGCAAACATGAGTGCTTCCAAACAAGTAAATATAATTATGACAGATTCAACTTCTCTAAAGGAGAGTTTAGATGTATGGAGAGCGGGGAAAACAAAATTGAATTTACAATAGTTGGATAAAATTCATTGCACAAGAAGCATTGCATTTAAAATAATTAGGGAACTTGGTTAATTAGAAACCTCTTGTAAATACTGTACATATTGTTACCAAGCTTAGATAAAACAAATTTAGCAAAACAGCAAAGTCTGAAACAAGAAGTACCCTTTTCGACATAACATCTTACCCCTTATTTACTTAATCTTAAGTCGAGATCGGAAACGGGCGACGTGAAATATGTTTAACACTCGCTTGTTTTGACTGTCAATAACTATATGGAATGTTATTATCAATATGATAAGTTTCACAAATTTTGTTTTCATAAATTTCAATTGGTATAAATAAATATTGACGAAGGAAATTGAAATTGATGTAACTTAGTGACTCAAATTTAAGAACTTAAGACTCGTTGTTCAGGCTCCATCAGATGTGTTTTAAGATAAATATATAAATTGAATAGGTTACCAAACGATGCACAACTTCTTAAACAAATTTAATTATTATTAAAAGAAAATTATTGAGTACGATAGTGTACTCAACTAACTTGATGACAGTGCGCAATGATTGGTTGTATATTTACTATAATAATATATGCAATTACTTTTGGAAAATTTCTGTCATTCTATGTGTCAATCACCTACAGGAATAGATGATTATTCTTTTTGGTGGCACAAATCTTGTATTAAAACCACAGAATGGTCAAATTTTTTGCAAAATTTGATCACTCAGTTGGGTCCGCGTATCACTGGTCAATTTCCTTACTCGTCAATTTCACTAATTCACCAGTTTACTCATTGGACAGTTTCGGTAGGTTGACAATTTCGCTAGTTAATCATAATCACGTCAACAGTAGGGATCTCCACTGCTGGACGTTGGCCCTGCTTCATATTTTTTTAACCGACTTCCAAAAACGGAGGAGGTTCTCAATTCGACTGTATTTTTTTATGTTTGTTACCTCGTAACTTTCGATTGGGTGAAACGATTTTGACGATTCTTTTTTTATTTGAAAGCTGGTGCGCTTCCCGTGTGGTCCCATTTCAATTTGGTCCAGTTCTGCCAGTGGCATTCGTGAGAAAACGGTTTGAAGTCGGTTTTTTTTTTGTTAAAAAGGTGTTATGTTTTGCAAGTGATCAGTGTATTGATATAAATAAATTTTTAGTATACGCTTTGTGAAGTTCCAGCTAAGAATACAATGGCAATGTTTCAGTATGGAAATCTGTTCACTTAAAGTGACGACAACCACCCGCTGGGTGAAAAACCAACGCACGACGACACCCCACACAGAAAACTATGCACCCCCTACCCTTAAACGCGATTATCGGAACTAACTTTACACTTTTCAGGCTCAATTTTGTGTAATCTATAAATAAATAAAACTAAGCTTTTATTTATCAACTATAGAGACCAGCCTCCGACTTCGAACGGATTTACTTCTTCCTACAAAAAAATTCCTCGTTTATTAGTGAAAACATTATAGAATATTTTTCTTAAGTTATTTCTTTCTATATACTTTTATATACTACAAGATTTGTATTTTTGTATCATTTGCAATGAATAAACTCAAAAACACTAATTTTTGATTTGAATAATTCTTTCACCTATAGAAAGCTTTATATTTTAACAGCTACAGTAACATGGGCTACATTTTATAAAGTTACGCGGGCGAAGTCGCGTGCAACAGCTATATTTTATAATCTATACTAATATTGTAAAGAGGAAAGATTTGATTGTTTGTTTGTATAGACTAGGCTCCGAAAGTAGTGGACCGATTTGAAAAATTCTTTTACCATAAGAAGCCGACATTATCCGTGATGAACATAGACTACTTTTTACCGCGGGAAAATGCTTCATTCCTACGCGAAAACGGGTAATAGGACAATGGGTATATTTTATAAAGTTACGCCGGCGAAGTCGCGTGCAACAGCTAGTTATATTGTATAATAAGATATTATACTTAGATAAAATAAGAAATAGCCCATTCGTAAACCTAAGAATTAGCATCCCCTCTTCGTGTCACTTGTGTTTATCGGCTTCAGTAGCCAGAAAAACACTCGAAAAACCGATTTCATTGTATTTTTTTTTAATTTAACAAAAGATTAAGAACCACTAGACAACTTTTATCTCGTTTCGCACACACAAACATTCAAAATAGCCAGAGATTTGGTTATCTTTACGAATTTATGTTATCTTATCTCAAGTAAATGTGGGTACTGGTAAAGATGTTCAAATATACTATGCATGTATACTAATATATAATATGTAAATATGTATGTATGTCTTTTTTTAACATATTATTTTAATTTTTAAGTTTTTCAAAGCTATGGACATTAATTGTCTGCAATAAAGTTATTATTATACACCATTTGGATGTCTTCAATATTCTCTCAAGGACTTTAGTATTGGCAGGAGACAGACAGAAAGACTGCGTTTGACAGCCATCGATTGAGCAGCACCTTGAAATAACCGCACGTGTGCCGTTTTGTTTCGGTGTGCGAGTATGGGACGCCAAAGCCCATTTCCCTATACTTGCACTTGCAACACTTCGTTACTTGTATTAGGTGACGGTAGCCACCTACCATTAAGTGGACAGGGGGGGCGTTCTAGTATTACGTAACGCAATTCTCAACGATTTTTGGCCCTCCCTCCCCCCCATGTAACGCACTGTAACGCTTTTCTGTACAGCTCCCTCCCCCTCCCCAAACGTTACGTAACAATCAAGTGACCATTTTTACCTAAAGTCACAATTATGTTGGGCCAGAAAGTCGCTAAAATACTTTTGTTATTGTTTTAATGCAATTAAAAAAATTAAAAAAATTAAAAATTAAAAAAAGTTTGAAAAATCGTTAGCAATTAAAAACGGAAACCGTTTTATTTAAATATTTTTTTTATTTAATTAAAAAATAAAACAATATTACGTTGTTCGAACCCCCCTCCCGCCCCTCTAACGCGCCGTAACGTTTTACGAACCCCCCCCCCCAAATTGCGTTATGTAATACTTGAACGCCCCCCAGTCAGCATATCTGACAAACTTTTGGGTTATATTTGGGTTATATCTCTGATTATTAAAACAGAACTGTTTTAATAATCTGAGGGTTATATTATATGAGCTCAGGAGTTCTAAACCTTGACAGTGCCAGTGCGCTAAATTACGTTTTAAAAGCGCTTGGTCCGGAAAAGTGGGATTTCGAAAGATGATGATGGTAACATTGGTAACCATTTGTTCGTCTGAATGTCGAAGAAAGGGGAAGAAAGGCCTTCAAATTTAAAAAAAAGTTAGTAATGAGATGCCGATTGTTTATAAATAAACTCTGCAAAAAAATTAAAAGTTTGCCCACTCTAAAAACTTACCGCGAGTTCGTTTATCGTTCAGAAAATCGTTCGTTCCAATACTAATATAAAAAATTGTAAAGCAGGCACACGTCGTTGGCTACTTCGTAATAGAGTAGTTAAGGCACTTGTGACGGGGGCGTTTTTCTTTCGCTTCTCACGTAGCTGTTATACCTGAGGAAGATTAAAAAGAAAGGCAATTAATTAATATCCTCAAAGTAATCCTCAAAGAACCGAAATATTAAAAAAAATATGATAATCCATAACGTAGATTTGCATATATTATATAGTCAAAATATATGCACATTTAGTATTGTGTGTGCTAGCGGAGCCGCACTGTGATGCGGCAAATGACTTACATATTTGATATGTTTATGGTTCAATGAAGCTTTTAAGAGTTTGCATATTATGTTAATTAGCTTAGGGGATGATGAGGATGACAATTAACATACCTATATAAGGTGAAAGCACCAAAATATAATAAGATAATAAAACAACAGAGGTGTCGGTTACGTACTGGATGAATAATATGAATATCAGCTGAGTAAGTAAGCATACTTACTCTGTATTAGCATACTTACTATTTTTCAAATTAGTTCAATAAAAAAATAATGAAAAAAAACCAGACAAGTCGCGGGGCATCAGCTAGTACATATATAAATAGTTTTCCTGAAACACTTAGTCACAGTATACTGGATGAATATCAACTGAGTAAGTAAGCATACTTACCCTGTATTAGCATACTTTACTATTTTTCAAATAGCAATTTGAAAAATGAAATCAAAAATAATGAAAAAAAAAAACCAGACAAGTTGCGGGGCATCAGCTAGTAATATAAATAGTGTGCCTGAAACATCTTCATCTAGTCAGTCATACTCATACTGGATGAATATCAACTGAGTGAGAAGTGTGCCGGTCGAAAAATGAAATCGAAGCGGGCAACACTGGGCGCCAACGTTCTGTACGCGAGTGGGAGGGAGTGTGCGGCGTCCCTGTCTTGGCGTCCGCCGGTCGGGCGCCGTCTGTCGCCCGTCTGCCGCCACCGCGGAGCCTCTTACATAACCAGGAGCCGAGGAACCCGCCCGGGGATCTCTGATATCAGCTCGCGCGAATCTATAGAGGTCACGGAGATTTATCGCGCCGGTTTGTGAGGCTCTCTCTCATGGGCGAGGGCCGATGAGGGGATTTCTTCGAGGACAAATTTATTACTTCGACCGAATAAATATTGAATTGCTTACCGAATTAGCTCTTCTTACATAAAAAATGTATTTTGAAGGGTCGACTCTGCGAGAGAATTTGATTCAAAATCTTACATACTTAGCTACCTATATAGAATTTTCAGAACTAGCTGTGCCCGCAACTTCGTCCTCGTTTTTAAACTAGTTGTGCCCGCAACTTCGTCCTCGTTTTTAAACTAGCTGTGCCCGCAACTTCGTCCTCGTTTTTAAACTAGCTGTGCCCACAATTTCGTCCTCGTTTTTAAACTGCAACTTCGTCCATGTTTTTAAACTAGCTGTGCCTGCAACTTCGTCCTCGTTTTTAAACTAGCTGTGCCCGCAACTTCGTCCTCGTCCTCGTTTTTGTAAAAACGATTTATTGATTTTTAGATTAAAAAGTATCCTATTATGTTAATCCACGTAATAAACTATCTGCGTACTAAATTTCATCGAAATTCTTTAAGCCGTTTCGGAGAGTAGCGTGAAAAAACGCACAAACAGACAAAAATTCGAAGAACTATTATTTTCACCTCGGTAAGAACATGAATACAACCTGTACAACTTGTTATTTTGAAAAAAATATTTAATGTACAGACACGGCTCGTTTACGATTTTATTATATGTAGAGGTATTTTTATTCGTAAATAAATAATTTAGGATAATTTATTTAGAAGAAATTCTGTAAAAATGCAATGGACAGACATATGACACGAGCCTTGCGCAACTTAAATAAAATAGCAAAATTAATTGACCTGTTCCATTGCACACTTAATGAATTCACTAGGGTAGGACTCTTTGTACTATGTTATAGTTAAATAATTATTAGTTTGAATGTGTATATAGGTTTATTTAAAAAAAAAAACATATTTTGTAAATTTTTATAATTTAAGAACACATACATTGCATTAGGACTACTCCTGTAATGATGTACCATGTATGTTGTAAATAAATAAATAAATAAATAAAATAAATAAATATTTAGTAAGAGCTATGCATGCATATTCCGGCTATTATAATAAAGTATGTTTAGTACTATAAACATGTAGTACCTAATTATTTTACTAATTACCTATTTACCTAATTATTTTATGCATTAGTCCATAGTTTTAGCAGCGGACGCCACATAATGACCTATAGGCAAATTTTTGATACCTTGAATTGCATTATTATAATATTCGTAGATTTCGCATTTTTTTTTTATAAATATATAATAATGTAATTATTTGTTGCAATGTAGCTTTTTATGTGTGTAAGAATGTTTAATATCAATTAATTAGTTCCATTATACTTAGTAATATAAAAATATCTAATACGAGTACCTACATTAGGTTACATGACATGATATTGTCTCGAGTTCAATGATTTTTTCCCATCTCAATTATCTCTTTTTTTTTTTTTTTTTTTTTTTAAATTTCGGTTACATTACGTTACATGACATGACAGTGATTTTTATTTTTTTTTAATGTTTGGGACTTTTATCTTACAAAGTCAAAGGTATCATCACCCAAACAAAGACCCGGTGACCGGTGACTTTAAATTGCGGTTAGACTACTTGACACATTACTTAAGAGCGGGTATAAAGGTACACTAGCGCCACTCATTTAAAAAATTATTATCTCGTGACTGAGAAGGAATTATTAAAAACAGCTACATATAGCCCTCGGTAAGTATGTCTACAATTTTTTAATGCCTTTTATAAAGTTTCATATTTAGACAGGAAGCAATAAAATACGATTTAGACGAATGCGGCCGCTTTTCTTTAGATCGAATTTTATTGCTTCGTGTCTAAATATGAAACTTTATAAAAGGCATTTAAAAATTGTAGACATACTTACCGAGGGCTATATGTAGCCGTTTTTAATAATTCCTTCTCAGTCACGAGATAATAATTTTTTAAATGAGTGGCGCTAGTGTACCTTTATACCCGCTCTTAAGAGGGAGATGGTGAAAGGGGCCCTAAGTACCTACCTATATTCTTGATTTTACTATGACAAAGAGAACCCTGTTTCATCATACTACTATATATAATGTACTTATTATAAACATTGGCTACATAATGACAATCTAAAGTGGAAACGACGTCATTAAGAATTAAGTATCATCATTTGGAAAGTTTCGGCGTAATTACTTCTTTTGCAATTCAGCCATAAATGGTTATTATATCATAAATGGTATTATAATACATAATTTATAGATGTGTTTGTGTATTGTATGTATATTGTAATCATTTTCTGTTTTCTTTTTTTAATTAGGTACCTACTAGCACTTTTTTTTGTACTTAGAAAATTCAAGATGCCTAACCTTGTAATAGGCTATATAAAAATATAATCTGTTTTATATATTTGTTAAATATTAAATGCTGTAAGGTTAGCTATGAAATAAATAAATAAATAAAATAAAAATGTCATGTCACTTTGTTTGACGCCAATGAACTCCTAAACTACTAAGCGATTTCGATAAAGCTTCATAAGTATGCGTGTAATTAGGTCCAACTTAGAATATAGATAAATTTTTATTTTGAACCCGGACGAAGCCGGGAGCGTGTAGCTATCATAATATAATAATAATAATATATGTAATTCAAAATCTGGACGAATCCAAAAATTGTATTTGTTCAAATTGTTTTCACATTCATGCACGTGTGTGCCTGACACACGTCCAACTTATAACACCCCATATTTGCATCAGGCGTTAATAAAAAAACATTCACCACTGAGAAATATTTAATGTCGTTTAAATTTTTTTTATCGATAATAAATTAATAGTTTCCCTATGCGTTTTTTTTTTAATTTTAACGTCGACAGGCAGGCTGACAGTCCACTTGATGGTAGGTGGCTACCGTCGCCTATAACACAAGCAACGCCATAATTGCTACAGGTACGTTGCAGACCATAGAAAAGGATAAGGGATATGGTAATGGGCTCTGGCATCCCTCACTCAATCACCGAAACACAACAGAACATAATGCTGTTATTTCACTGTGGTATTCTGTAAGGTGGTGGTTACTGCCGCCAGACGGGCTGCCCAAATGGCTGCGAAACGCAGTGTGCCCTACCACAAAATTCTTATGAGAAAATTCTTTTTAAAGGCTACTTTATCCGTGAGTCTCGGTCCCATGGCTAAAATGCGTCCTGTCTCACACAGCACAAAGCGCGGGAAGAGCACTCGACTTACATGCACAATCATTCATACCAAAAATAAAATCACAAACAGACCCTTGGGCCAAAGCTTTTTTTGACAAAACTACTGCATACATCTATTTCGTGTAAAGTTATTTCAACTCTTGAATAACTAATCAATGTTTGTATGCAAAGTATTTTGTAGTTTTTGTACACTGGATTGACCTAATCACCCTCAAAGTTGCATTAAAACTTGTGTTAAAATATGGATTTTTCAAGGATCATATCTTTTAAATTAATACTAACCTAGTTAACGACAAGATATATCGGTATCATTCTTATTTTTGTAAATTAAACATAAAACAGCGGTGTAATAATCATTCTGCGTTTGTATGGAGGAAAACTGACTTGTATTACCTTAAGTTACTAAACAAAATGTACATTTTTCAAGGTAGTTTTTGTGTAGGAACGTCGAAACGGCACCTGTGTTGCGTAATGTAGGGCACGGGCTGCTCCGAGTGGGCAGTAGGTGAACCCACGCGCCTCGCTTTATAGTTATAGGGACACCGCGATTCAGAGAAAGTTGACATTTTTGTAACACAGTTTACAATGAACTAGCTGGGTGCTCGCGACTTCGTCCGCGTAAAAAAGTACTTATCTACCGTATTTTGGATAGATGGCGCTATCTCCCGGGCCAAGCCGCTAGTATTTACTTTTATTTTAGATTTCCCGTAGGAATGAAGCATTTTTCCCGCGGTAAAAAGTATACTATGTTCATCACGGATAATGTCGGCTTCTAATGGTAAAAGAATTTTTCAAATCGGTCCACTAGTTTCGGAGCCTATTCTATACAAACAAACAAACAAACAATGAAATCTTTCCTCTTTATAATATTAGTATAGAGACTAGCGACCCGCTCTCTGCTTCGTATTGAGTTTACAGTTTCAAAAATCCTTCCTCACGTTATAAAATGAACCTATATTCCTTAATTTGAGCTTTCTAGTAGACTTAGTAATTTTGACTGTGCGATGATGGTCACAGGACAAACGATTAATTATAAGGTTTTCTACCAATGTGTGTTAGCATTGATTAATATGACATATGGCACTAAAAACGTGGCCTCAACTATGGGCCTCGTAAGAAAAAAAATGTACTTGTTTTAACATAGGTTAAACCCAATTCAGCGGGCCTATTCTCTATCTGTGGTTTTTTTAAAAACGTGTCGACTTCAAAGTCGACATTAAATAAGAAATAATACTTTGTCAAACTAAAAACCACACAATAACGCGCCAATAACTTCATCGACATGTATAACTATGGAAAAAACGTCGTAGACATTTTGACATGTGCTTAATGAATACCAATGTAGACAATTGTCGAGTCTATAACCGCATCGAGTCGATAACCACAGCAAAACCACACTTAGAGAATACGGGCCCAGGGGCCCTAGACAAAGTGACATGACGAAGACGATAACGAAGTTCGAAAACAACAAAATGTATGGGAAGTATCACGTGACTTAACGAAGGCATATGTCAATCCCATACATTTTATTATTTTCGAACTTCGTTATCGTCTTCGTCATGTCACTTTGTGTAGGGCCCCTGGGCCCGTATTCTCTAAGTGATGTCGATGAAGTTATTGGCGCGTTATTGTGTGGTTTTTAGTTTGACAAAGTACTATTTCTTATTTAATGTCGACTTTGAAGTCGACACGTTTTTAAAAGCCACAGATAGAGAATAGGCCCGCTGATACGAGAATACCTTCCAAAAACTGAATAAAGTTTCTACAGAAAAGCAAAGAACGCATACAATCTCCGTATCGACAACAAAGATACACTAATTTTTTTTAATTGGATATTTCAACATTGCTTCAACTGTTTCTTTTGTAATCAAATGAAATATACATAGAAAGGGTTTTCTTTTTAAAACAACCGTTTATAATAGCATCTCCGAAAGTTATGTTTCAGAAAACTAATATTACCTATACTACTGAGAGAAGAATGAAATAATGTAAAATTAGGTTCAAAATACAACTTGCAGACTTTGCATGGATGTAATTATAATTGTATGTATGCGGACGCGGACAAAGTCGCGGGCGCTAGCTAGTTTTAATAATAAAAAAAATGCAATTTGTAGATAGGTTTTAACTTCCTGCATCACAATGACTCATGTCATGATCTATCAATCGTCTACGAGTGACTCATGCATTCAAATGATCATTTATTTTTATACTACATTTTTTCCAGTTAATATAATAAACAGCCTGTTTTTCTCACTAACACTGAGGCTGGAGTGTATGGCGTTATCATTATCGCTCTTTACCACTGGTCCGTGAGCCAGCGACAGATTTTCATGACCAATTTCCTCCCAGTCGATAACTCGTAAAATGCCTGAGAGAGTTGTATCATGAAGCGTTGTGAACGTCAGCTGCGGCTCCGATGGTGGGTTGAGCAGTAGAGTGGTAGCCGTCCACGCACATAATATTTTTTTTTTTTTAATAATTTATTCCCGATTAAAAATTCATCAAATTATAGTTAGCGTAATATTTTGAAGAAACAAAATTGTCAGCTATTTATAAAATGGTGGATTATGCGTCTGCAGGTCACACGAATATATACGTGTTCAGTGATTACCTCCTGAATAGAAAATTTATCAGATGATAGTTTATGTATTACTGTTAATAAATAAAAAAGTCAGCTGGCTATATCTTGGTGGAATGCTTGTCAGCTGATGCTCTGAAAGTGTAACGGGCTACCTCTGCTCAACCCACCATTGGAGCCGCAGCTGACGTTCACAACGCATCATGATACAACTCTCTCAGGCATTTTACAAATTATCGACTGAGAGGAAATCATTGACGAAATTAGTGCCTGGCTTACGGACCATCTACTTGTGTAATGTTTAATTCCGTGTCCCGTACGTCTAAATGTTTATCTAACAAGTTTCATGAAAATCAGTTAATTCTTTTGAGGGTTATAGAGGAACATACATACATACATACATACAATACATACACTTATTGATTTATTATTAGTATTGATATGTACTGATTATATTCCAATATCTCGTCAATTATTATCATGATTGATATTATGTATACGAACGAACAGACATGGAAATCGACTTTGTTTTATTTATACCAATGTTAAAATTGGCTCTTCGCACGTTTCGTACGAAATAAAATCGTGCGAGATGACTACTAAACCATAATGTCCATAATTATGTAGACAACCCACTGCGCTGGGCTATCATTGGTCACAATAATAATAACATAAAAAAATTATTTATGTTTTGATGTAGGTAATCAATGAATGAAACTGTTTACAACACAATCTTGTGTTCATACTCATTTAACACAGTGAGTTCATCGCTCTGGCGTTACTCCAGAACCATATTTGTACAAATGTTTGGCACACAATTACTATTGCGTTTGTAGCATTGGACCAAACGTTTGAGCAAACATTTACCACTACGTACATAAATAGGGTAATGATTATTACGTTTCTGCGTTTTCAACAGACGAAAACGAAGAAACAAAAACGATTTTGATAATAATAATTCTTTTTTTATTTGAAAAGGTGTAACCCTAATGTGGTCCCATATAAATTTGGAAAAAAAATTCCACTCTAAGGGTAGGAAAACAGGGGATGATTGATTGATGTTCACTCACTGATTGTATTAGTGTATGACCACGCATAACTTTTTACAGAGTAGTCCGATTTTGATAATTCTTTCTTTAATCGATAATATATACGTCGAAGTTGGTCCCATATAAATTTGGAAAAAAATCCTACCCTAAAATGGGTGGGAAAATAGGAGTGATTTATTGTTTACTCACAGATTTTAATGCTGAGTTGAGTTAAATTACAATTTAAAAAAAAAGTAATCAAAAATTAGGCATGTAGTAAATAGTAGATTATAGCCACAAAATAATATTAGTAATATTAGGAAGTAAGGATTTATATTTTTGTATGTTTGTAGTTAACGAAGAAACTCAAAAACTACTTGGCCGATTTTAAAGATTCTTTCACCTATATAAAGATCTATTATTATCAGCGAGTAACATAGGCTATCTATACTAATATTATAAAGAGGAAAGACTTGATTGTTTGTTTGTTTGTGTAGAATAGGCTCCGAAACTAGTGGACCGATTTGAAAAATTCCTTTACCATTAGAAGCCGACATTATCCGTGATGAACATAGGCTGCTTTTTATAGCGGGAAAATGCTTCATTTCTATGGGAAATCTAAAATAAAAGTAAATACTAGCGGCTTGGCCCGGGAGATAGCGCCATCTATCCAAAATACGGTAGATGGCGTTTTATACTTTTCTACGCGGACGAAGTCGCAAGCACCAGCTAGTATTTTACAAAAGTTACGCGGAAACATTTATTTAGAAATTTCTTGTTATTTTTTCAAGAACTCAGATTTCAAATCAGACGTCTTTCCAACGACGTGTATTATTATTATTATTTTCAAGTTTTTGATGGCAAGTTAATCATAAATGATGGTATAAGCACTTGTATTTACTATCGTATTATTACGTGGTGTAAGCATGTAATTGGAACACGGACAGACATGCAAACTCAGGGTTTAGGTCATCTGTTTATAAACTAAATTAGTCATAACGAAAATTTAGCGAGAAAAAAGCGCTACCACTCAACGGCCTTCATTCGATCGTACGAAGTAGGTATCAAGTAATAAGAATTAGCGATTTATTGCTGTAACTTAACTATTATATATGTATTACTAGGTGGCGCCCGTGACTTCGTCTGCGTTGAAAAAGAAAAAAGTAGGCTACAGCTGCAGTATACATATTATATCCTTACTTTACTAATATTATAAATGCGAAAGTAATTCTGTCTGTCTTTCTCGCTTTCACGCCAAAACTACTGAACCGATCACGATGAAATTTTGCATACACGTTGTCTGGGACACTAGAAAGGACATAGGATACCTTTCATCCAAGAAAAAAGTACTGTTCCCGAAGGATTATCTAAAATATAAAACTGTTACAAACGCCTGGCCAATGTGTTGTAGCAACAAGTTGTCAAGCGTTGTAATTGCTTTTATATTTTTAATTAATCATCGCGTACGAAGTCGCGGGCACCAACTAGTAAAAAAATAAACTTAAAACAGATACAAACTGAAAAATATGATACCATAGGCTTAACATTACTCTCTGATATATAAATGGTAGAAATGTTGTCTATCTATATAAATAAAAATGGGTGAATCCTTATTTTTTTTCCTTATTTGTTGCTAAGCGCAAAACTGGAGAACGGCTGGACCGATTTTAATTTTGTCTTCACTCGTGGACAGATAAAAATAGTTTTTGACGTCCACATTTTACAAAATTATTAAATTAGCTGATACGACTCCACTGGACAACTAATCTTATTCTCGATGAGAATTTTACAATGCGTCTTCTTACTTCTTAATCGCTTTTGCTTGTGAATTGTGACTCGAGTTATATTGCGTCATCGTCGAATTGTGTCATCTATGCAATTCTTGACCCATTCTTATTTATTAATCATAATATAATATAAATAAATAAGTATAAACTGGGAAATAAAAACATAATTGGGACTGTTCATTACTGATTTTAATTGTTCAGAGAGGTTTGTACGATGTTTACTTGTACACATCTCGAGTGAACAAATCTAGGTATAACATATGTTTGAATGTAATTATTACTGAATAGCCTAAAACTAAGGTCATATCATACATACATATTGCCAGTAGTGTCCTTGACAATGAGGTTCTCAGAAGTGGACACCAACACTGTAAATCGCTCTGCGAGGAATGCTTGGCGTTTTATTGAGGGATACAAAAGTGGTCTACATTATAATACTAATATCTGACTAAATTAAATGTAACTGTCTAACAAAATGATCAGAATCAGAATCAGAATTAATACTTCTTGATAATTATTCCATAGCTGTTAATGTTGTATTTATTTATATTGAAATTTTCCAAATTTAACAACAAGGAATCCTATTTTATTTATCAACCGACTTCCAAAATAGGAGGAGGTTCTCAATTCGACTGTATTTTTTTTTAAATGTTTTGTTTCAAACAACGGCTAACTACAAATTTCTAACTTTTTGGGAAAAATGACCCATTTTTGAGGTAATGTATCTCGGGATCTGTTTGACATACAGAGCTGCGGTTACACTTAAATTGTAGCAAATTTTATCTTCTTTAAGAGTGTCTATGATGATTTTTCCGTAGAATGCACTTTTCAGAACTTATAAGCGAAAAACTAAAAAAGTCTGAAAATTTCGAGCTTTTTCGAGCTCCGTGCAGATAGCACAAGTCATTCGAAACTACAAATTTAATTTTAGACTACTGGTATCTATCCTAACAACATCACAAAAAATCAAGACAGTGCAATTTACTGCGACCTAAGATCTCTTGTCTTGTATGACTGGCCTATAAATAAATTTAAAAAATCTATATAAAAGTAGCAACTCAGATTTGCTCCGAAAACAGTGGCACGCAAAGTCGAAGCAAAAACAGCAAACAGACACGACCCCATTAAATTTTATGTATACGGAGTAGTTACAATCAACTTCCTGTCGCCTATTTTCGTGCGCCCTATATATGTTTTTGGCGATTGTGATCAATGATGCACTATTGTTGCTATTGTTTTAAATATGGAGGGTTTATATTAATGTCTAGTCACTTTGTGGACATCATCTTGTATACCCACACATCCGGGGCGGCCTGTTATTTCAAAGAGCGAGACAATTTACTAAAGAATCTTTTAATCATATTAACAGACAGGTATTTTGTAAGAATTAGCGCCTCTTTCACCAACGTCATGTAAAGTGTTGACTAGTTACTTTTAGAAATAATTTTCTGTTTTATTGAATTATGCACTCGTTTTACTGCATCATTCGATAGGTGAATTTTTTTTATTATTTTCTATTCAATATTTGGGACGTTTACCGTACAAACAAAGTTATACCAGCTCCATAATCCCCGGTTACCGGTAACTTTAAATGACAGTTACGTCAAGTAGTACGTCCATACTTGACGTTTGTGAAAGAGGCGCTAAGTCTATGATTGACTAGTTAATCTTGGGTTGATGCTCGCAGTAACAACGACTGTATTCTAAACAAAACAGAATACCACATCGAATTGTAGTCCTGGTTTGCTGATAAATTTAGGAATAAAAAAGTATGTGTATATAATATTATACATACACAAACCTTCCTTGTTAATCATGCATAGATACATACATACAATACCTACACTTACAGATTTATTGTTAGTATTCATCATGATGTAACATGATTAACACATAAATATGACATTGAATATTTATCTGGCTCCATCTGGTGTCATAAATGGTATTTAAGAGCAAATCTTTTCTTATAATTTGCTTATAATACTAAAAGAGGAATTCTCGCAAACAACTCTAACAAGTTTGACGAAAATCTAGGCTTATAGCGGTTTTTTTTGGTTTAGAAATCAATCTGTCAGGGTCAGGATCTTCGAGAAAATTCATTTTAGGTAGTTTTTTTAATGCAACGGTTACAAAAGTAATAACCGCTTGCACGTTTTATAATATTTTCAATTTTATTAATTATTCTTGATTTTTTTTAAATGTTTTTCAAGACTTACATGTATGCATAAATTTTAAACCTTTCATTGGTCGGACCGACTCTGTGACCAGCTTGGTCACCCCTATATTAGAGTTAAAGTAGGATAAAATACTTTATTTGTAAATATTTTAATTGAAATAACATCAGTAGTACCTAAATAATAAGCACTGTTATAGTTAGAGACACATTTAAATGCAAAAATGTACCAACGTGGGCTGTTCATTGAGGTAATAGCATGAAAGGTATTATGTCCTTTTCCATATCCCTGACAATGTTTATGCAAAATTTCACGATGATCATTTCAGTAAAGGCGTGAAAAGGTAACACACAGACACAGTTACTATCATATTTTTCTATACTAATATAATAAAGAGGAAAGAAATGGTTGTTTATTTGTTTGTACTGAATAATCTCAGAAACTACTGGACAGATTAGAAAAATTATTTCACCTAAAAAAAGCTACATTATCAGGGAGTAACATTCTTACATAAGATTATAAGATAAAACTTGCAGCAAAGTGATACACTTACTTAATAAATACTTATCTTAGTTTTAATTTTAAACATGATAGGTACCTACGTAAATAAGGCGTTCATTCAAGACTATTCAAAAATATAATTGTTTAAATAAACACACTAAAAAATTACAGACTTATCAGTTGTGTTAGTGTCCAAATATTCGACGAAATAATAAGATTATAGTGTCAAAGGTAAATACGAGTTTACGCAATCGATTCGACCTAAAACACTTTTTAAAATCTATTTAAATTTGTGATGTCACTCATGTTAATGTAGGCGCTATAACACAAGGCCAGAGGAACAAACCAAAATATTCAATATCGACCTAATAAAACGTATTATACTGCATATGTACAATCAATGAAAAGATTGCTAGCAGACTTGAAGGCAATTTACAAAAAAAGCACAGGAAATGAAGTTTTTCAGCGATTCTATAATGTCAACAAATATAATTCATAAACATTGAATACTATATTTAGCCTTGTAACAATGAGAATGAGATATTTCCGCGTTTACGTGTACAGTGCATGTTTTACAACGTGAATAATAATGAAATTGGGTTACAGAGAGCTTTCGATCGATATATTTATACAAAATCCTGTCCTGAAAGCTACAAAATGGCGGGAATATAACCCGGCCGAGTTGCGTAGCAACGGGAATACGTGGGAAGCGCGTAACGAATGAAGCAACCCAAATTCGGTCGGATTATACGTCCGATCAGACAGATGTACGGATTCACATTTCTTGTTCGATTTCTGTAAAGTTCTTACATTTTTCGTTGTTACAAACAAACGGCAATAGTGATAAGTGTGTTCACTTACCGTTTATATACTCCATTAGGCCTTTAAAAACACAAAAAACACTTAAATTTTAACACAGCACTCACACGCCCATACAGTATGTAATAACATGACGACTCGAGTCGAATGCGCCATCTGGCGCAATTATCGACTGCAATACCGCCTGTGGCTATGTTCACGCCGTTCTTAATTCGAATTCGACGCGCTAATTACGAATGTAAACTTTTAATTTTAAGCTCGTACTCACATAAACTAATTATAGAAATTATTAATTACAATACTTATTATAGAAATTGCATCTCACACGTTCTGCAAATAATGTGGCATAGTATAGAGATTTGTGATAGCCGCCAAGTATTGATTTTTGTTAGCAGCTGACTGATTCACTCCTCCGCGAATCGTGTAATCGACGTCCAATTCGCGCAACTTGGTAATTTAGAGCGCGCCGGTTGAATCACCGATATTTTCGTTGTATTTTTGCAAACAAACTTTAATAGTAGTATGTATAAAAACGAGCGTTTAAAGTCAGCAATGCTGTCCTTGTCGACCCGTAACCTTTTAAGGCGTCTAGTCAGCAATGTCGTTCTTGATTTCATCTAAGCTGAATAGTTATTCCGCATGTGTCCGTAGCGACGAGGCCTCGCGCGTAGGCTCTCGTTTGTAGGTGTTATTGAGAAAGCTGTTTAGTTAATCAATTTGCTCTTACAGCAATGCACTGACAATTACTTCCGTTGTAAATTGTTTAAGAAAGCTCCTATGGAAAAGCACAGTTGTAACGTGGCACATTAAATATGCATACTTATGCATATGAACGCGAATGCCATAGTCATAGGATTAGGATGAAATTGTATGTATTTTTCCCTCTGTTGAAAAAAAAAATAATGTTAAGTTCCCGAAAAATGTCAGGTGTTATTGAGCTAGTGTTTTCAAATTACCTAGGTACTTATTACCTTATTACTATTACAACAACATTTTCATGTAACATATTCAGCAAATAATATAAACTGATATTTTTTAAGAGTTATTACCATTTTGAATTTCTTATTTCCCTCTTCTACCTACAGGTACTTACTTACCACAATTGGACTACAATTGGACTACCCTGATTTTTTTTACAGAGTTATCGTAAATGACATGAATATTTTGTTTTATAGTGTTATTATTTTTAATTACTTATTACGCTATGTAATTAAAAATTTTACTTATGAAAAACCGACTTCCAATCGATTTTTTTTGTAAATTATATACTTACAAAAACCTTTCTCGTTGATCGCTATTTTCATTAGTGAAAACCACATCAAAATCCGTTGCATGGTTAAGGAAGAGTAAGCAGATATACAGACAGAAATAAGTTTAGGTTAGATACTTAAATTAACTAACATAACTACTTAAGTAAATATATATATCTCTATGTAACAATATGAGTATGCAAGTAACTATGTAGGCATTAACATAAATAAAATAAAAAATATGCCTAACTTCAAAGTAAATGTGATAAAGATAATTTTGAAATTTAACGCCTGTTTAAATTCTTGTTGCAAAGATTTTCAATAACATCGATTAGTATAATTTTTTCAACAGGTACCTTTATTACTACCACAGTCTCATCGGCTACGACTATCATCATCATTCATCAATACATTCAATACCATAGTTGGGCACCATTAATCAAATAGTTAACTTCGTTAACCGCTAATCTATTACTAAAAAGGTTAACTTCATTAAACGTTAAAGCGTTACATTTCGGAAAATTTAACGGAAGTTAACGTTAATCGTTAATCAGTTAACACGTGATAGAAATTGCAATTTTTATGTCGCTGCGTTAGTGATCTACTTATAACAAATTATTATTTTGGGTTCTGGAAGTTAACAGGTTATGAACAAAAAAAGAAGCGTGTATAATTAGTGTGTAATTTAACAGTTGCCAAAGGGGGACGCTAGATGTCGCCATCGGTGTGCTGCCGTACGTCAGACAGATGGCTTGGCAAATAGTAGGTACGGGATTAACGATTAACGGAATGTTAACGGAAGTTAACGAGTCCATTAACATTTTTTAAAGTTAACTTAAAAGTTAATCCGTTAGTCGAAATGTTAACTTCGATAAAATTAACGATTAACGGATTAACGATCTTGTGCTCAGCTATTATCAATACTAATAATAAATCTGTAAGTGTAGGTATTGTATGTATGTATTTATGTATGTATGTATGTATGTATGTATGTATGTATGTATGTTCCTCCATAACTCTACCAAATTAACCGATTTTCATGAAACTTGATAGATAAACATTTAGACGTACGGGACACACGTACTTTTTTTCTTTTTTAACGCGGACGAAGTCTCGGGCGCCAGCTAGTCTATACTAATATTATAAAGAGGAAAGATTTAATTGTTTGTTTGTTTGTATTGAATAGGCTCCGAAACTACTGGACCGATTTGAAAAATTCTTTTACCATTAGAAACCGATATTATCCGTGATGAACATGGGATACTTTTTACCGCGGGAAAATGCTTCATTTCTACGGGAAATCTAAAATAAGTAAAAGTAGCGGCTTGCGGCTTGGCCCGAGAGGTAGCGCCATCTATCCATAATACGGTAGATGGCGTTTTATACTTTTCTACGCGGACGAAGTCGCGTGCAACAGTTCGTTTTTAACATGGTATTTTTTCAGTACTACTTATGAGTAAGCCTGGCTCACTGTGGCATAACATGTTCACCGAAGAAATGCACGAAATAAATCAGTTATGAATAATTTTGTTGAGGGGTCGTATGTATAGGCTGTACACTGTACAGCTATTGCAATAAATCTGAGTGCCCTCTATCACTTATGGCGCGTTATGTTGTTGTGGGGGGAGATTCGCGAAAGAATAACTTTTAAATTGATACAACTCCACTACACTTTAATGTTTGCGACAGTGAAACGCTTTTTGCTTAATTAACTTAACCGTTTTTGTGTTTTGCAAAGGAAAACAAAGATTGTAAGTAGTTGCTCTAGTACACATTGGACCTTACATTAAACTAAGCTTTTAATTAGTACTAGTTATACTACTTGGTTTGGCTGCTACCACTAATGGTAATGGTCATATAATTAACTTAAAATGTTAATAAATAATAATCTATACTAATATTATAAAGAGGAAAGATTTGATTTTTTGTTTGTTTGTATAGAATAGGCTCCGAAAGTAGTGGACCGATTTGAAAAATTCTTTTACCATTAGAAGCCGACATTATCCGTGATGAACATAGGATACTTTTTACCGCGGGAAAATGCTTCATTCCTACGGCAAATCTAAAATAAAAGTAAATACTAGCGGCTTGGCTCGGTAGATAGCGCTTTCTATCCAAAATACGGTAGATGGCGTTTTATACTTTTCTACGCGGACGAAGACGCGAGCACCAGCTAGTTCTGAATAAATCGAGGTTAGAATTTTACTTTTAATTTTTGAGATGTCGCCACGGAATTGATTTTTGTACTAAATTATGATGCAAAGTTGTGTAAACAAGCTAAAATATTAATGGTATGATAGCAATTAAACACTTCCATTATTTAATTTTTAAAAAAAGTGAACATAGCTCCCTCTTTCATTGACAAAAGTAAACTTGTCTGCTTTTTTTGCTTTTTATTTTGTAAAAATGTTTTAAATCGACAATCTTAATTAATCTTAATTAAGGTCTGTAAGTAATAAAAAAAAAAACGAAAAAACCCAAAAATGCGACATATCACCTTCATCCAGTCCCGTCTTATTTGCTCCTGGCGGGATTCGAACCCGCGACCGTTTCGTTAACGTCTATACTAGTGTTTAGCCAAACCACTTGATCAAACGTGTCGTCACGTTATTTACACCTTTTATTTTTCAACGCGCACGCAGCTCTTTCTTTTATGAACCAATTTTGATGATTTGTTGGAAAGGAGATATCCCAAGGGTGGTACCTTGATAAGGAAACCAGGATCTGATGGTGGCATACCAGAGAGATCGAGGGGAACTTTCGAAAATCGTAGTGGCGACTAGTGCGTTTGTTAATTTTTTCATTAAGTATCTTATTAGTTTCCTGTTTGAAGTCGTCTGTTTTTTTGTTGGACAGAAAAATAATCTAGTTTTATATAGATTCAATATGCTAAAACTTGTAAACGGTCTGTCATTTAGTTGTTGTAACTCTGGGACTCTTTGTATAAATGCCACTGTAAAGTTTTCTTTGGACTTGACTTGATTGCTTTGGACTTGACGGACCTTAGTTTTGGAAAACTAAGAAAAATTATAGACTTGACTTGACTTTGACTTGACTTAGTCTCGGGATCTGCTATTTTTGATTTTTTAATTTCAATTTTGCCTTTTTTTTTGCTTAAAAAAAGGCTATTACAAATTGCTATTTTGGCAAAATCATCGGAGAAGATCTGATGGAGCCAAGACATTAAAAGGGAAGAAGAAAGATTTCTTCAAAATAAATAAATAAATAATCTCTACATCTATAATTAAGTTTTTACACACAAGATCTATAATGGATCTACAATAGATTTGGAAGTGAAGATAGTATAGTGTTCTATTTGACCCTCAGACATTTATCTGCATTACTGAAACATCTATCTTGTATCACTTGGCGAGCGGAGAGTTGCGGATAACTGAATTAATGGGCGGCCGTTTGCACTCGTAGGGTGCGGATCTATTATAAACGAGCTATTGCACGCGACTTCGTCCGCGTTGAAAAAGAAAAAAGTAGCCTATCTTGTGTCCCGTAAGTCTAAATGTTTATCTACCAAGTTTCATGAGAATCAGTTAATTCGTTTAATAGTTATGGAGGAACATAGATATACTTACATACTTCATACAATACCTACACTTACAGACTGTGAAATATTATAAGTAGAAAAGAAATCAAGAAAACTTGAATTAATAATTCTAAATATTGTATTGTTTGCTAAGATTTTAACAGATCTAAAAATAGAAATAAAATTTTCTAAAATATATGAGCCATAAAATTATTGAATACTAGCTGGTGCTCGCGACTTCGTCCGCGTAGGAAAATATAAAACGCCACCCACCGTATTTTGGACAGATAGCGCTATCTCCCGAGCCAAGCCGCCTAGTATTTACTTTTATTTTAGATTTCCCGTAGGAATGAAGCATTTTCCCGCGGTAAAAAGTAGTCTATGTTCATCACGGATAATGTCGGCTTCTAATGGTAAAAGAATTTTTCAAATCGGTCCACTACTTTCGGAGCCTATTCAATACAAACAAACAAACAATCAAATCTTTCCTCTTTATAATATTAGTATAGAAGTATAGGTTATGTAATGTATATATAGATATGTTTTTCTATATAAAACTATTGTAGTATAAGTTTTTGTTACCGTTCTTGTGGCAAATGCCTGTATACTTACGCCTGTATACGCCTGTAATTGGTACTCGTGTCGGTCGAAACGAAATACTATGTAAACCATTATATCATGAATAATTTTAACACGTGTAGTGTTGGTGTATCCTAAATATATAAATACATAAATAGATAAATAAGTCGGTTGTAAATGAGAACGAAATTAGTAAAAGTATGTATGTGAATTCACTTAAACTTATCGAACCGGTTGAGAGTTGTAACAATATCTTCCAGCAAATATTGACATACAGGATTATAACAAATATTGGGGTAGCAAAAGTGGTTGCAGGGGATTTTCTACATGCGTGCAAATAAACACTCAACATTAGGTTTTCTTTTGTCATCTTAATGGTGACATCTTTGAAGATTGCGACTTGACTTGGCGGAGGCCCTGGACCTCAATTGAGGGGAAAAAATTGGCTAAGTCAGAGATTTTGCAAGAAAATCTTTGCTATTATTACAGGACTTATATTAAAAGACCTAAAATATCAAATATTCGTGCAATATCAGATAGAATGCAGACTTAATAAAAGGTTGTGAGGTCTCTATTTTTTAATTCAAAATATCTAATGATGAATTCCATCCTTACTAATACCAATATTACTAAATATTACTAATATAATATTATAAATGCGAAAGTAACTCTGTCTGTCTCGCTTTCACGCCAAAACTACGGAACCGATCACCATGAAATTTTGCATACACGTTGTCTGCGACACCAGAAAGGACATAGGGTATCTTTCATCCAAGAAAAAGGTTATGTTCCCGAGGGATTATCTAAAATATAAAACTATAACTAACGCCTGGCCAATGTGTTATAGCAACAAGTTGTCAAGCGTTGTTGACAACTTTTGACAACAAAGGGCGTTGTCATTGCTTTTATATTTTTAATTTATCATCGCGTACGAAGTCGCGGCACCAGCTAGTGTAATATAAAAGCTTAAGCTTTAGGTATTAAATTGAACTAGTAACTTAAGTAGTAACTTTATATGAATCTGGAATATAATGTTACTAAGAACTCTAAAGTATATAATGAGTAAACCTCAAGTTCCAATGTAACATTATTATTTTTTGTCTCGTGTTAACTTGTGACACAGTTTTTTACATTAAAAGTGATTAGAAATAAAATTAATATATGTATATTAATAAAAGCAATCTCAAAGAACTCTTAAAACTCAACACAGTCTAAATAAAACATCTTAAAAGTCACCCGAATTAGCTGCTCTGTGACGACCTCACTATCCAGCTTGTATAATATGAAACATTTGTGAATATTGCAAATTTAACGTCGCAATCCTTCGGCCTCATCGCGAGAACACCAACCACTTTGTCCCCTTCGTACAAAGGCCCGAATTCATGGACAAAACAATCCTCGTGATCCGACATGTCCACACAAATCATAGATTCATCCAACTCCACCCCGTAGGTTTCTAAACATCGACTTGCTGGAGTTATTTTCAAATCAAATTTGTCCATATCGTTTGTCAAAAACACTCTCTTGTCCATTGTGGACAGGGTCTTCCAAACGCTGGCCTCAACTTCGTTCGCCATCTTCTCATCAAATGTTGAAGACTTAGTTATAACGCTAGCTTTTATATTAAGTTTCGCGATTGCTATGTCGTATTTGGGCGAATAGGTTTTAGTACTGTTATACTTCTCGTGGGTTCTCCACAGTTGTATGGGATATGTGAATGTGCGGTTTTCAATGTAATCGTGAAACAGTAGTGCTCTGTGCTTGGCACCGTACAGTCTACAGTGAGCGGACGTCACAGCCCATTTTGACAGGACAACGCTGGCGAAGCAAGCGAAGGACCAACTCGATGAATAATTCCTCATGATAGCCGCCACATAGGGAAATCGTTTAGACATTTTTCTGGCAGCGTTATGCTCTTTTAGTGCAATCACTCCCATATTGCTAACGAGTCTGTAATGTCCTGTGCCACTTCTCGATCGCTCCTCCAATGATATCTCTGTAGCGAATTTCACCATAACGCAAATAGCCAATATGGCCACCACGATTATAATGGTCAGTACAATGCAAGCTATCTTCATTTTTACCAATAGTGTTTGATTTATTTCGTGGAATTCATTGTAAAGCGTCATTATTGTCTGTGAGACGTTTATTTGACGTTTCATATGACTTTCTACATTTTTAAAGTCAAAGTGAAGTTCAATACTTTTTGAAAACTACTTGGTCAAGTTATTCAATTGAAAACTTCGATTTAATCTAAGTAATGAAGGCAAAGGGAGAGGTACCAAAGTGGAATGGGATTATCTACAGTTGTTTTCTTAAAACTTTCTCTTCTTTTCTATAAAAATAGAGTAATAAAAGGAAATAAAGGGAAATATAATCGTCAAATAACCTCAAGTAGGTTCAATAAGTCAAATAACATAGACTACACTTTTGGTCTAGACTTCTAGAGGCTAGTAAGCCTAGCTGTTAACCAAACGGTCGCGAGTTCGAATCCCGCTAGGGTCAAATGTTTAACATTTAGAAATTTACCTTGTACAGTCGAGGTAAGAATACGTTCGTCACCTTTAAGTCGACATTTGCTTGCACCAGGGCAATTGTCAGTCATGCCAAAATTTCATTTCAAACGTCTGTCAGTTGTCTGGCTAGTGCTTCAGTTTCAAAAGGTACTAGGAGTCTACGATTTTGATAAAGGAATGAATTTGAAAACTGACGAAGGTTTTCGTACCCCGACTTTACCTGAGTCATGGATGTATGTATTTACAAAAAAGATAGTCTACACACCTATGTAGTATATCAACTGTCTGATATCCATAATACAAATCATTAATTGCTTACTGTGGAACTAGATGGTGTTCTGTGGAATGTGTGAAGATATTCATTTATTTACTAGCTAGCGCCCGCGACTTCGTCCGCGTTGAAAAAGAAAAAAGTATATAGCCTAGGTATCCTGTATTTTGTTCGTCTAACTAAATGTTTATCTACCAAGTTTCATGAAAATCAGTCAATTCGTTTAAAAGTTGTACAGAAAAAAATTGTAAAAATGGTAAATTTAGTTTGAGTATCATGTATAGAGCTTATATACACGATATTTCTGAAATCAAACTAAATTACTCCACGACCGAACCCTACAGATTTATTATTAGTATTGACTAGCTGGCGCTCGCGACTTCGTCCGCGTTAAAAAGGAAAATAGTAGCCTAAATGCAATACCTACACTTACAGATTTATTATTATAGTATTGATTTACTACCTTTACTTTCAAAAGGTCAGGGCCCTGATTCTGTATGCTAAATACGATTCCACACTCTTGGTCTTACTTTTTTAAACCACGTCTAATGTTTTGCCTTGTCGTGTCATTGCATTCTTATGTCTCTATTCTGATGCCCCAAGACAAATTATACATATATGGCACGTTATGATTTCACAGAATCCACAGTGTACTATTTTATTTATGACGTTTCTTGAAAAAGTAAGACAAGAGTGTGGAATCGTATTTGGCATACAGAATACAGGCCCTGATTATCAAAAGGTCAGACTTTAAAATGGTCAGATTTGACCTAGGCTAGACTTTTTGCCTCACGAAGTCAAAGCCGTAGACTCGAAGCCAGTATTAGTGCAAAGTATATTTAGCCGGCAACTAGACAGACATGAATATAAATAATAATAAGAGATAAAGTTGGAGACAGTAGGAAGGGGATGACAAGACATTAAATTGGGACTCCGTGGTGGATCGCATTTGGGGGAGACGGCAATAAAATCTCGACGCACGCACACATCTCAGATACGATCGACACTATATCACAGTTTTGTCAAAACTTTTATAATTTTATTAGAGCTTCTATTTCGCGTCCCTTATCGACATTGAATCGGCACAAAGTAATAGGCCCAATACAATACAATTCAGAGTAGCATTTCTTGCATACTCTGCAAAAAGGATATTCATTATTCAATGAAAGAAAGTGGAAAATATATATTCGTAAACGGACACAAAATATTTGAGTTAGAGAGCAGTAAATACCGCTTTGATATTTGCAGATTTAATTACATATAAATACAAATCCAGTATATTTTACAAAATCACTTATGTATCAATTAGTTTTCTAAAAGAAAACTCTTATGATCGTCATTATAAATTTAAATTTACCTACCAGGGTTTCGGAAAAAAAAGCCTGAGAAGAAACCCTGAAAGAAACTCAGGATATTCCTTCTTTAATAAACCCGAATGTGCAATAGCAATCAATACATTATCAGGCGTTATATTGCTCATACATTTTGTCAATTATATATTTAATTTTTTAATGCAGTCGAATTCGCGGGCATACTTAGCTAATGTATAATATAAAATGAGACGGTGAATTTATCACTTGATAAGTTTAGTTAGTGGCATCTCAAAAGTAAATCATAAATAAAATTGCATAATAATTTATCTATCTTGACACACATTTGGTTATTTGATGACACTTTAGTCTTACAGAATACCTTACAGAATGTGAACAGCATTATCTTATCCAGTGAGTAAGTGATGCCAGAGCCCATTACCCCATCCCTTCCTTATCTCTTACCCTTAATCCTTGTATGGTCGGCAGCGCACTTGTAGCACTTATGGCGTTGCTTGTGTTATAGGCGACGGTGGTCACCTACCATCAAGTGGACCTTGATGGTAAGTGACTTGTCTGTCGACCTTAACATAGAAAAAGTCACTGGCGGCCGAGTGAGTAAGACACCATACAGCTAATGGTAATTACGAGTGGTGGCGCGTCAAGTAACATTCTGTGCAATGTGCACGCGTCCGAGCTGGTCGCGCCGCCAAAATGGTTGCGCAACCAAACGGACACACGTGAGTAACTCTCTCTCTATAGACCCGTAGCACTACCATGAGTTTATGACGACCGAAATCGCTAGCGATAGAGTAAAATATTTGTATGTAAATTTGTACAGCGCCTCTAGCGGTCACTCAAAGAACTAAAACCGGTAACATGAGTTACACAAGTGAAAAACCTATCGAATGTAGTCGCTAGCGACCATTAGCGACTAACGTTTAACTTGACATTTCTATACAAAATCGGTACCATGAGTTCCAAATTTGACTGATGCTCACGAGAAATACCGTAACGTTAGTAGTAAAATCATTCACTAGCACATTGAAGGGTGAAAGGTTCGTTATCGACAGAAGTAAACTAACGTAAGATTCCGATAGCAACTCATGGTAGTGCTACTGTATACATTTTGTTGGTAGCCGCCATGGTGTCCCAGTGAAATATAGCCATTAAGTAAACAAAATAACTGATTTTCATAAAATTTGATAAATAAACACACACACACACACACTCACACAATCACGCTAATGTGTTTATATCTATGTATATCGCATATAATGTATAATATGTTTATATAATTTATAGATGTGTATATTGTTATAATTTTTTTTGATTAGGTACCTACTAGCACTTTTTTTTGTACTTAGAAAATTTAAGATGCCTAATCTTGTAATAGGCTATATAACAATATAATCTGTTTTATATATTTGTTAAATATGAAATGCTGTAAGGTTAGCTATTAAATAAATAAAAAAAAACCATTTAGCTGAACCAATTTTGATAGAATTTTTAAACAATCTTCAGATTAGTCCAGCGGGCGATCCTGTTTAGTTTATTAGCGATCGGACACTGAGGAAGTCGCGGGCAAAACCTAGCTTAAAAATAAAAATTACAAACAAAATCCCATATAAAAAAATTGACAAATTCAATTTGCCTTACGAAAGTGTTCCTAAGTATAACTAAGTATATTGATTTGAATAATTGAATTATTGTGTACAATTTGAATAATTGAATAACCAAGACGTAAGACCAAGACGTATTTTGAATAAACCATTTTGTATTTTGCTACTTTTAGGTATCAAAATCAAATGTTTTTCCTCTTACTTTATGTAAAGTTTCCAGTTTTTGATACCGGTAGCTTATAGGGGCTGACTAGGGGTTGATTGCAGTGGAAAGGCGGGGGTGGAAGGCGGTGAAAAACACGACACGCCCTGTAGGGGGCGTGGAAACTCCTCTTTTCTCCCCAATTCTGAATTTTCTCCGCAAATAAACTCTGAAAACTTTTCCTTTTAAGTCCGCCACGAACGCAGCTATCTTTCTTCTAATATTATAAAGGAACTAGCAAGAGCCCCGCGACTTCGTCCGCGTTGAAAAAGAATTAGTAGCCTGTACGTCTAAATGCTTATCTAATCAGTTATGAAGGAACATACATTACAATACTTACTTACACTTACCTACAGATTTATTATTAGTGGGATTGATGATGTGTGTATGTATGTTCAATAACCATAACGCGGCTATTCCTGTGAAGTTTGGTAGTGATCGGACGCGGGCGAAGAAGGGAGCGAGTCGCTAGTAATATATATTAATACCTATACCGTGCTATCTATACTTCTATGCTAATATTATAAAGAGGAAAGATTTGATTGTTTGTTTGTTTGTATTGAATAGCCTTCGAAACTACTGGACCGACTTGAAAAATTCTTTTACCATTAGAAGCCGACATTATCCGTGATGAACATAGGCTACTTTTTACCGCGGGAAAATGCTTAATTGCTACGGAAAAACGGGTAATAGGACAACGGGTAGTAAGAATTATACTTCCGTACTTATCTTTTTCACATAACTTCTAAACGGCTGAATCGATTGGATTGAAATTTTATATGGCTATTTCGATGGTTTCCTGGATGATTTAAAAATACTATTGGACACGGTAGGTGGCGCTGCTGTCGGTATGTCAACTACTAAACGGCTTGACCGATTGGGTTGAAATTTTGTATGTCTATTTCCATGGTTTCACAGACACGAATGTATTATATTTTATCTGTATTACGCGGACGAAGTCGCAACAGCTAGTAATATATATTTTGCCTTCACTTGATTGATGGTCGGTCTAGCTGTCTAGCATTCAAAATACATTCAAAATATGTCGTAATATTGTCTTGCTATAATATAAATTACGGTATATGTTGGTGACGGGCTTTCTGAATACCTATTTCTATTCTTATTACCAATCCACTGATTCTTAAAGTTCTCAGATTAATTTCTATGCACATCTACTCTTTATAATGACATTAAATTCTACCCCAAAGGACATCTGGACTGCAATAAAACATCAATTGGATCCGTATCGCTAATTAATGGACATAAAATCAGACACTGCACTGCCCAATTGCCCATCAGGGACAGAGGTCACTCACCTCTCTGGAAACACTTGATCAATAATAATAAGATGCAAAAAAATTTAAGCAATAATAATAAATATAGGTGCTTTAAAAACATGTGATTTAAAAAAATCACAATCATGTTAATCATCATTAAACATGATCAATACTCAATAGTAATAATAAATCTGTAAGTTTAGGTATTGTATGTATGTATGTATGTATGTATGTTCCTCGATAACTCTCAAACGATTTAACTGATTTTCATGAAACTTGGTAGATAAACATTTAGAAGTACGGGACACAGGATGGCATTTTTTTTATTTTTCATTTTTTTTTTTTATTATTTTTTTTTTATTTTTTTATTTTTTCTAGTATTTTATAAAGTTAAGCGGGCGAAGTCGCGTGCACTTCGCCCTTACTAACTTAGTTGGTTTGAATTGTAAAATTCTTTTAACTTAATCGAGGAAAGCAGGCTTAACATTTTGTACGCGGACGAAGTCGCGGGCACCAGCTAGTTTTCTTATATAATTTTGTTGGTTCTTGAACTTTGAAATTATTAATTCCAATTCACTCGAACTCAACATTTGGGTTATATATGAGCTTAGGAGTTCCAAAACTTGGAAGTGCGCATTATAAAAGATGTTACAAAACGTTTTATGCTTTTCAGTTATTTCGGCGGTTTTATTTTTTGTTAAAAAGTTTTATAATTTTTGACATAAGTCGCCACAAAACTGAATTTTTTTACTAAATTACGATGCAAAGTTGTGTAAACAACCTAAAATATTAATGGTATGATAGCAATTAAACACTTCTATTATTTAATTTAAAAAAAGTGAACATAGCTCCCTCTTCCATTGACAAAAGTAAACTTTTGTGCACTCTTTGATTTTTAAAATTAACCGTACATAACACCTTTTTCAACCTTTTAATTTTCCAAAAATGTCTTATAAATCAACGATGTTAAGGTCTGTAATCATTCATAAGGACATAATTAATATTATCTTCATTAACGCAAAAAAACGAAAAAACCCAAAAATGCGACATAACACCTTCATCCACTCACGTCAATTCATTGAATTTTCAAGTAGCGTAGGTAATTTTGATGAATTTATTCATTTTTTCATTTTTTTTAAAATAATCTATGATGTCTTCTATACTAAAATATTAATTATATATTTACAAATAAAACATTATAAAAATAAATGTAACATTAAACCTAAAATATCAAAAAATTATAAAACAAGTCCGCCTGCGGCATGGACCCCATTATGCTGGCAACGTTACCTCTCTGTACTGATTGATTACTTCAGGGCCCTGATTCTGTATGCCAAATACGATTCCACACTCTTGGTCTTACCTTTTCAAACCACGTCTAATGTTTTGCCTTGTCGTGTCATTCCATTCTTATGTCTATTCAGCGGGCCTATTCTCTATCTGTGGTTTTTAAAAACGTGTCGACTTCAAAGTCGACATTAAATAAGAAATAGTACTTTGTCAAACTAAAAACCACACAATAACGCGCCAATAACTTCATCGACCTGTATAACTATGGAAAAAACGTCGTAGACATTTTGACATGTGCTTAATGAATACCAAAGTAGACAATTGTCGAGTCTATAACCGCATCGAGTCGATAACCACAGCAAAACCACACTTATATATATGGCACGTTATGATTTCACAGAATCCACAGTGTACTATTTTATTTATGACGTTTCTTGAAAAAGTAAGACAAGAGTGTGGAATCGTATTTGGCATACAGAATACAGGCACAGTTTAGTAACGTCTGAGACGTAATCTTAGAGGTCGGGATGAGTAGTTGTTTCTTTTTTATACATATATAAAAAGAGATAGTTAGTTCGGTATGTAAATGTGCGTAGGGCGACGAATGAGCCGTGAAGACAGTTGGCGTGCAGTGTACCCTCGCGGGCGCTGCGTGGTGCTGCGATGTAATGACGGGGGAGGACAGGGTGATTTATTACGACACTTACACTACAACTTTTTCTTATTTGCGCTCCTACGCACAGATCGTCTACTGCGATTGTAGGACAATATACTTTCTATCTATATGGGTACATTAATTTGCTATATGTACATATTTTACTATAGAGGTATTTTTTATTATTTCGATCTATCGACGTCAAAATGTTCTTCGCGATAAGATAATAATAATAATCTATACTTCTATATTAATATTATAAAGAGGAAAGATTTGATTGTTTGTTTGTTTGTATAGAATAGGCTTCGAAATTAGTGGACCGATTTGAAAAATTCTTTTACCATTAGAAGCCAACATTATCCGTGATGAACATAGGCTACTTTTTACCGCGGGAAAATGCTTCATTCCTACGGGAAATCTAAAATAAAAGTAAACAGTAGAGCGGCTTGGCCCGGGAGATATCTATCCAAAATACGGTAGATGGCGTTTTATACTTTAACAATAATAAAAATAATTAAAGACATTTATTTGTTCCAACCAATTACATAGATATGAGTTTAAATCGCATGTTATTACTTAATTATTTTGTGAGATTTAAATCAATATTTTTAAATGTATTTTTAAGCCTGTATTTTAAATGTAAGCCACTTCCAATGACAAAGATCAATTTCCAAGATTCCAAGATTTTGATTTCCAAGATGTGTTCAAGATAGGTTTCTCAGCAATTTCAAGCAAGAGTTTATTTTTTTTGTCATCTAGATAACCTAGACATTCAATTATGATCTACAGCCCAGGGTTCTCCACTGCTGGATGCAGTCCTCTCTCTGCCAAGGCTTGCAAAAATGGGCTTCTAATCTTTCCATTTCGTGACCTCCTGTAATTCCATTTTATAACCTATGCCCCTTTCTATATATTTACCTATACATATACCTTACATCTTTGCAACAAAATTAGGTAGTTTAGCGGTTTAGGCGTGAAACGTAACAGAAAGATAGACTTTATTTTAGCATTTATAATATAAAAATGTGTGAGATTCACAATATTTTATTGTCAAATAATAAATTAATCTATTGGAAATATTTGGTATAATTAAGAATAAGGGTCTTGCTAATAATTTGAAATAAAATTACTTAAGTAGAAATAGCCGTTGGACGAGTGGCAAGGGTGCTTGCCTAACGTTCCAGGGGCCCCGGGTTCGATTCCCGGCGGGGTCAACTTTGGAAATTTTAATATAATTTTCAAAATTGACTCTGGTCTGGATTTGAAAAGTAGTGGTAGGGCACACTGCGTTTCGCAGTCATTTGGGCAGCCCGTCTGGTGGCAGTAACCACCCCCTTACAGAATACCACTGTGAAATAACAGCATATGTGCTGTTGTGTTTCGGTGAGTGAGTAAGGGATGCCAGAGCCCATTACCCCGTCCCTCCCTTATCCCTTATCCTTAATCCTTCTATGGTCAGCAGCGCACTTGTAGCACTTATGGCGTTGCTTGTGTTATAGGCGACGGTAGCCACCTTCCATCAAGTGGACCGTCAGCCTGTCTGTCGACCTTAACATAAAAAAAAACCACTAATTTAATAGAATTCAACATAATTATTATACCTACACAGCCAGAAACTAACTTTTCCAATCGGTTCACAATTTTTTTTTTTATGTAATCTCACTTGATGTTAGGTGCAGATGCGGCCAAAGATGGACGACGCTCACCTAGTAAGTGCCCATTTACCCTAGACTTGAAGACCCCGAGGTTGTAATTTTGGGGAAACACGGACGCAGGCAATGAGTTCCACTCCTTAGCAGTTCGGACAAGGTAGGTGGAACTATAACGCTTCGTGCGTGACCGGGGAAACCCCCGCCCGCGCCTCGTGTTCCGCAAGTGGAACGGCTCTGGCCGGATCAGATCCAATAGGATGGACGCACATTCTCCGTGGTGTAGACGATAGAAAACCGATAGGCATGCTACTTTACGACGATGCTGCAGGCTTTACGCGCGTAATTCTGAATACACGCGTACGAAGTCGCGAGCACATCTAAGTAGTTTTAAGTAGATATGACCAAAAATATATCAATAATTTACTCCAAAATTATTCAATGCTTTCTTTCTGTCACATATTTTTCATTAAAACACCATACAATACTCTCCTAAGCCCATGAAAAGCCTCAAAATAAAGATTAAAAAAAACCTATCCTTCGAGACCACGTGGTCTGACTGCTTCGTCGCAATCGTACAAAAAGAAATATCGATAAAATTAATTACGTGCTCAAAGTGCACATCAGTGCAATTTGTAAAAAAATAAAGCACTACTGCGACAGACGCCAGCTTCCGGTGCGTTGCTTCCGGCGTGACGTCACTTCCGGACAAGGAGGGAGAAGTCGCGCTACGGTGCGCACACGTTTTCATATTGCTACTACTAGCTGTTACTACTATTATTACTACTAGCTGTTGCATGCGACTTCGTCCGCGCAACTTTATAAAATATAATACATTCGTGTCTGTGAAACCATGGAAATACACATACAACATTACAACCCAATCGGTTCAGCCGTTTAGAAGTTATATGTGAAAAAGATAAGTACGGAATGATAAAATTCTTACTACCCGTTGTCCTATTACCCGTTTTCGCGTAGGAATTAATGATTTTCCCGCTGTAAAAAGTAGCCTATGTTCATCACGGATAATGTCGGCTTCTAATGGTAAAAGAATTTTTCAAATCGGTCCACTAGTTTCGGAGCTTATTCTATACAAACAAACAAATCTTTCCTCTTTATAATATTAGTATAGATTAGATATAATTCTTATTATATCTAATAATTCTTATTTACACACAAAAAAAATACAATCTAGGTACATAGTTTAGGTGCACTATAAACTCAATTGAGTTAATTGTATAAAATAAAAAAGTAAAGAATAAAAAAAAATGTAATAAATTCAATATGAAGGTTTCAAATTAAATATTAAAAAACAAAATTAAATACATAAACAAAAAATGTTTTTATGAACATACATTAAGTCTTTATGTATGTACGGGTATGTTTTTTATTCTCTTTAGAGTTCTGGATTACAATTGTTTTCATTACCAAATATTTTTTTTTGCCAAAAAATTTTTTTCAGGTGGGCCACTCTTATCAATATACCAAAAAACGATACACAAAAAATTTCAAAAATGTTAGGTGAGTGAGTAAGGGATGCCAGTGCCCATTACCCCATCCCTCCCTTATTCCTTATGCTTCTATGGTCGGCAGCGCACTTGTAGCACTTACGGCGTTGCTTGTGTTATAGGCGACGGTGACAGCCTGTTTGTCGACTTTAACATGAAAAAAATAGGTCAAGCCGTTTCGGAGGAGTTAGGTTACAAACAGAGTGACACGAGACTTTTATATATATATATATAGAAGATTAAGGTACCATCGTAAATCGTAACCATAAAATGTACCTAGATGTAGGTAGTTTCTGTAGAAAACTATGGTCACCCTAGTCTACGTCTCTTTCCACAAACATTTTCCCTCCTTCCATTGTGTTGCCAGCTCGCAAACTTTTATTGTTCGGATATTATTAATATTTATACACAACTGTGCCGAATGTCTTTCTTTCTGTACGCTCGTTATCAATCAATTCCACAATTGAATGGCAAGTCATCGAGACCACCATCCATAACGTTCCATCAATAAACCAAACCGTCTTATCGTCATTACATATTTTTTTATATCTAAGTAATCCGACGCTTTAATCTGCTCAAGTGGATTACAAAATTATTTGTATTACAATTCAATTTAACCTTTACAGTTTACTCCATTTTTATTATGAAAATTTATGAGAGTAAAATCAAAATTGTCACACGGAATGCGTTACGTTCGTTTCGCGTTAAATATTTTCAGAGAGTTTCAAGTTTCAGAGACAGTAACGCTGTTACCGTAACCAACACCTCTGTTGACAATTCAAGACGTGAGTGGATGAAGGTGGTATGTCGCATTTTTGGTTTTTTTCATTTTTTGCATTGATGAAAGTAATAAGTCCATATGAATGATTACAGACCTTATTAAGATCGTCGATTTAAGACATTTTTGCAAAATAAAAAGTTGAAAAAGGTGTTATGTGCAGTTAATTTTAAAAACCAAAGAGTGCAGACAAGTTTACTTATGTCAATGGAAGAGGGAGCTACTTATGTTCACTTTTTTTCAATTAAATAATACAGGTGTTACAATTACTATCATACCATTATTATTTTAGGTTGTTTCCACAACTTTTCATCATAATTTAGTACAAAAATCAATTCCGTGGCTAATTAAAATTCAAAAATTAAAAATGAAACTTTAACCTCGATTTATTCAAAATTGGAATTATGCGACATATCACCTTCATCCACTCACGTCTTCAATAATTATAAAAGAACAGTAAAAATGGAAAACGGCCAGTAATATTCCAAAATTGTCGTCAACAACGTAGTATATCGTAGTATATAATTTTTGTAGTAAGAAGTACTTTATTATAATGAATAAAAAACACATTTCATTTAATAATAATAATAATAATAATAATAATAATAATAATAATAATAATAAACACGTATGTAATTGTTCAAGTTTTCACCGGAGTTTTCTGTTTTCAACCGACTACCAAAAAATGAGGAGGTTCTCAATTCGACTGTATTTTTTTAATGTTTATTACCTCAGAACTTTCGTCTGGGTGAAACAATTTTGATGATTCTTTTTTTATTTGAAAGCTTATGCTTCCCATGTGGTCCCATTTCAATTTGGTCCAATTCTGACAGTCCAATCCATGAAAAAACGTTTTTTGTTAGAAAGAGTTATTTTATTGAGATAATAGTGACTCAACTCCGAATAAGAACTGCTATAGATAGAATAAACAGATAGATAGAAATATATCTTTAGAACAATATAATGCATTGAGGTCGCGATGTTGGGGAAAGGCGGCTTCGCGCCAAAATCGTCGGCTATTAAAATGTTGTTAATGGTTAAAATAACAAATGTTATATGTCCCCTGTCCCCTCGACCCCTCCCCTGCTCCAGCCGAGGGAGTTAGTGTTGTGGAATCGCGAATCGCGAATCGCGGGGGCTGACTATAGGGAGAATTTGCAAATATTCCCAACAAGGCAACTGCATTTAACCCATTTATTCTTCCATTTAAATTTGAATAGATAAAATGACAAAACAGCAAAGAATGTACATAAATATGTTTATATTAAATAGAAAATAATTATGTATACACTAGCTGTTGCACGCGACTTCGTCCGTGTAACTTTATAAAATATATATCATTCGTGTCTGTGAAACCATGGAAATACACATACAAAATATCAACTCAATCGGTTCAGCCGTTTAGTGCAGCAGTGCCACCTACCGGGTCTAATAATAATAATACCGGGTCTAATTGTATTTTTAAATCATCCAGGAAACCATCGAAATAGCCATATAAAATTTCAACCCAATCGGTTCAGCCGTTTAGAAGTTATGTGAAAAAGATAAGTACGGAGGGATCATTCTTACTACCCGTTGTCTTATTACCCATTTTCCCGTAGGAATGAAGCATTTTCCCTATGTTCCCCAAGTAGCCTATGTTCTTTACGAATAATGTGGGCATCTAATGGTAAAACAATTTTTCAAATCGGTCCAGTAGTTTCGGAGCCTATTCTATACAAACAAACAAATCTTTCCTCTTTATAATATTACTTAGTATGTATTGCGCAACAAATTATAGGAAAAACTCTTTCTTTCCCATATCTCTTTTATTTTTTTATTAAGTTCAAAAGAAGCTGTACTCTTTTTCTTAGTGGAACTGTGTCGAGGAGAACACCCTTGAATATTTCCACCGTTCACGGTGTAGAATACAATTACATTGACGGGAATAAATATGTAAGTTGTCTCCCTTTTAATTTTTTACATCTCAATTAAGACTAGTTGCCGACACTCGCCATTAACTATCGCCGAAATGAGTTTATGAGAATTAACGGCTGCGAATATCGTTGTGACGCGTCGCCGAATTTAACAAACAGCGCTAATTGCATAACGCTTTATTGTTTAGCTTAATCATCCCCCGAAGAGCTTTCAGCTTTAACGAGATCAACTTTCGGCTCGTTGTCATTATTGTAATCTAATATTTTATGTTATGTAAAATCGACATCTGTATTATTATATCACAATTCAATTTTTAAAAATGTTACCCAATTCTCTAAGTACAACTTGGCAAGCTTTTTGGAGTTCACAATTTATACATATGTTAAATGAAAATCGATATACCATATATACCAGCTAGTATATATACATACTATATATATATATATATATATATATATACTAGCTGGTATTCGCAATAATACTAGCGTAAAAATGCTCAGGACAAAAATAATTTACTTCAAATTTCGAACAAAAATGGTCTACAGAATAATGTTGCTAAAGTGAACGGTTTCGGAGTTACTGTTTTGGATAATATGACATTATCCAAGATAACTATTTTTTTTTAATACAGGATTGAGTTTTGTATAAAAAAAATGCGATTTTATTGGCCTGTGGTAAGTTTGTGATATTCGCAATTCAATGTAGATTATTTTCCTCCTGAGCACTTTTGCGCTAAACCGGCATAGTTTTTGGAAATATTTAAGAAAAACTGATAAGATCCAACTTCTCCCCTCCATCCCTTCTAAACCCGGCTTTAAAAATGGTGCAACATTTTATCGAACAATAACTGTATGGAGCTGGAATGATACTTTTACTTTGAATGTTGGGGTTCAGTCGTTTTTTGACCTAATTTACATACTATAGGTTGCGTTTATACAGGTGCGTTCTACTTTTTTTTTATATTTTAAAATAATATCTGAAATTTGCGCCATCTACACAATCTTACCTATTTAAAAAAATAACAAAGTGTGTTCAAATTGTAACAATTTAAATTTGATAATAAAGAGTAAACAGTCGTGTGTCTGAGCGTTTATCACACACACAGTTATTTCGTTTTTTCGTAAATCGTCAGTTAAACTCCAAGTATTTTACGAGTGATGGGTGCAAATAAAGTTTATGATAAGTAACGCAATACCCCCAAACGTAATCCCCCTAAACAAATGTTCAGTATTAATATTAATTTAGTAAAGTGGCTCACTCCACCCCACTCGACTAAATGCGACCAGAGAGCTTTGGCACAATCCTCCAAAATTACTTTGTGGTTCAACGCTGGAGTGAAATGTCACCGATTGACTCCATCAAGTGTTTTCATCTAGGAAAAGAGATTTTTGTTTTATTACACACAGATTTTAAATTTATATATTAAATGTTTTAAAAGAAAGATTCGTTTCAATTGCTTTAGCTAATAAAAACATCGCCTAAGGCATTTCGGATTTCAGACGAAATGTGAATGAGGCAATTTGAGATTTGGTTGTAATGGGAAAGGCAATTTGCATTTCAGGCGAAATGGGAATCAGGCAATTTGGGAATTGGTTGTAATGGACCGGACGCGCAAAAATTAAATTATTTTTAAAGAACACCTTGGCAATATTTTTATACAAAAAATACATTATTTTTGCAATAAAAAATATTGTTTATACCTAGTGTAGGTACAGTCGGCCACATAAATTGATTAACAAATTCAAAAGTGCAAAACAACTGAACACTCAATTTACTTACGATTATTTACTGGAGCTTTTTAAGATAGTTTGTACGTGAAGTTCATTTTGTTCTGTAGTCCTGACAACGACTTGTGGCGCGTTGAGTGTTCAAGGCCCCTAGCCATGAGCACACCAATTCCAACGCTCCCTTACGAAGTTAGAGAACGATAGAAAAGAAAGCCCGATGATTGGTCAAAATTTTATGTGGGCGTTACAACAACCAATCACCGGGCTTTATTTTCTGTCGTTTCGTCAATCTACAACGCTCCCGTTTGCACTGGGTGCTCTTGGCTAAGGGCCCAGGGGCCTTAGACAAAGTAACCAATCGAAAACGATAACGAAGTTCGAAAACAATAAAATGTATGGGATTGACATAAGCCTTCGCTAAATCACGTGATACTTCCCATACATTTTAACGATAACGAACTTCGTTATCGTTTTCGATTGTTACTTTGTCTAGGGCCCCACTTGTTTTGCACTTTTAAATGTGTTAATCGACTTATGCGGCCGACTTTGCTTTAAACTAGCTGGTAGAACGCGGACGAAGTTGATAGCGAAGTTAAGTTAAGTTAAGTTAAGTTGACAGCGAAGTTAAGTTGAAGTTGAAGGCTATTAATGCCTATTAATAGCCTTCCTCAATAAATGGACTATCTATCCAATAGGTACAAAAAGAATTTTTCAATTCGGACCACTAATTCCTGAGATTAGCGAGTACCTACAACCAAAAGTTCGTTGGAAGCTTGGAAGTCGGTTGAATAGTAATTAACTCTTTTTATCCCCACAAAAAAGCCCTGCTTTTCTGTTATTGAAATTCGAATTATCTCTGTTAAACTCGTAGCTCGTAGCTGACATATTGGTGCTATGGGAAATGGGAAATTTGTGACTCATTGGTATTTCAGCTTGTTCAATACAGCGATGACTAATATAATATTAGTTACTTAACTAACTATATATTTGGATAATAGCGGATGAATTTCAACCTTTCTGTCTGCTGTTATTCAGCCAGCACCGCCATCTTGTTTTGCATTTGCACCCGCCAATCACAAACTTTAAAGCAACAGGTGGGCGATGATCACCATTTTGTTTCACCTATCAAATTTAAACCTGCTATACCTATAGTATTTTAGCTATAGAATATACCTAAAAAAACTTAAGTATTGAAAATATGATGATAATCTTTTTTTACCTATCTATATACCAATATATAAAGGTGAAGGCTTTGTTTGTTTGATTGTCCTACGCGCTAATCTCAGGAACTACTGGCTCAGATTAAATGAGAGTCGTAATTGAAAAACTCGTTTGAATTGAAAAATTATTTTTGTGTAACTAGGATACTTAGTCCGTTTATCGAGGAAGGCTACATATATAGGCTATATAGGCTATAGGCTATAGGCTATATATAGAGAACGCGGACGAAGTCGCAGAGCTCAACTATCCATATAATATCTAGTATTTACCTAATGTTCCATGTTCACCATAAAATATCAGATGGATCGTCGACAGTTTAAAATACCTATACAATTTCAGAAATGTCAAAAGTCTAGATTTATCTTAAACTAGCTGGTGATAGCGACTTCGTCCGCGTAGAAAAGTATAAAACGCCATCTACCGTATTTTGAATAGATGGCTATCTCCCGGGCCAAGCCGCCAGTATTTAATTTTATTTTAGATTTTCCATAGAAATGAAGCTTTTTCCCGCGGTAAAAAGTAGCCTATGTTCATCAGGGATAATGTCGGCTTCCAATGGTAAAAGAATTTTTCAAATCGGTCCAGTACTTTCGGAGCCTATTCTATACAAACAAAGAAATCTTTCCTCTTTATAATATTAGTATAGATGACAGGTGTCAAAATTTTTAAACAAGTGTTACTCAGAGGACCTCTCAATTTATGGGTACCTTGTCTATTTACCATCAGTTCAGCTTTCTCAGTAGGTATCATGTGTTAGTGTACAACATACATATACTATATGTATGTTGTTGTATGTTACCTATACAATATTCAATCACTAGTAGTTTTTTTTTTTTAAATGTAGGAGTTTAAGAAATGGTGAAGGAATCTTAGGTATACATTGTGGTTATCATTACTAATTTTTCTCTTTGACACTTGTTACTATTCTGTGTATTCTGTGTCTTTGCCCTAAGGCAAAAGCAGCTTTAAAAACCTTGGACATTTTCATAGCAACGCGAAGGAGAAACAGAAATAGTTTAGGCTTCTTTATGACAAAAATCATTACATCGTAGGGCAACCGAAGCAGGGCTGCGGTTGTGAAATGATTTCAAAGAAAACTCGTCCGTTTCCCACGTTGAATTAGAAAGGAGTTTTCCGTGGAGGGGCGTTGCGGTTAAGACGTTTGCTAGTCGGGCTGAAATGCGTTCGTGTAGTTTTGGCGCCAGACCGACCGGCGCCATTTTGTCGCATTGTTTTTCGGTCCCTGGCACCCATGTACGAAACATTTTCTTGCACGGACTCGGATTCAATGGAAATTAAGAAAAATGCTTTCATTTTTCATTATTCATATTACTAGACACAGAGCTCAATTATCCCATAATATTATGTAGTACTAGCTGTTGCACGCGACTTCGTCTACGCGACGCGTAAGTAACTTTCTTTTTTAAAAGACAAGCTTCTATATTTAATTTGACCTTATTTTTTTTCTTTTTAGGGCACTTAAATAAAGGCTTGTTTTTAAAAAGTTATTTTTACCATTAATTTATTAAATCATATTATATTTTTATCTATACTAATATTATAAAGAGGAAAGATTTGATTGTTTGTTTGTTTGTATTGAATAGGCTCCGAAACTACTGGACCGATTTGAAAAATTCTTTTACCATTAGAAGCCGACATTATCCGTGATGAACATAGGCTACTTTTACTGCGGGAAAATGCTTCATACATACGGGAAATCTTAAATAAAAGTAAATACTAGCGGCTTGGCCCGGGATGGGAGATAGCGCCATCTATACAATATACGGTAAATGGCGTATTATACTTTTCTACGCGGACGAAGTCGCGAGCACCAGCTAGTGTCTTATATAAGTAGCCTATGTGTTAATCTGACGTAGGTATAAGCTATATTATTGTAAAGTTTCATTGATATCCATTCAGTACTTAAACGGCAATCACACCATACAATTTGAACGTTTCCTATTTAGGAATCTAAGTAGAGAGCTCGTGATCACACTACGCTAAATTGATTTCTAAGTCGAAGACATAGAGTTGAAAATGGATAAACTCTCAATTGAATCCAATTTGTTCTACACTGCGATCACACCTTTCGATTTCCTAAATTGGATACGTTCAAATTGTAAGGTGTGATAGCCCTTTTACAAACATCCATACATCCATACCTACAAACTTCAGCAATTATTAAATAATATTAGTACCTACTTAAGTACGGATATCCCTTGCAACCAACCTCTTATTTAGTTCTTTGATATTCTGTCAAATTATTTTTAATTTTAGTCTATGGTGACTTCTGATGAAGCTTTTGATCGACATTCTGTAATCTTTCCTTTTGATTTTAATCTTGAAATTTAAATATTTTAGGTAAATGAATATTTTAATAGTCTCCTAATGTAGATTAGGAGACAGACGATGTATTGAGCAACCCTCGTTTCACTTCTTTTGAGGGTTTGCTCACTGTATATATATATGTATTGTAAAATCTTAGGTAATACCGTATAGCTATTATATATGTTTCTGGGTTTTTTTGCAATAATGTGGTCCTCAAGAATACGAACTCCAGTCACACTGGTACTGATGACAGTAGTGAGAGTGACATCGTCTATGATTTTGATGAAGAAAGTGAGTATATCTGATGATGCCAGGGAGCTGTACTATATATACCATTCTTGTGTTTTTTTTTTATCTTAAGGTCAACAGACAAGCTGACGGCCCACTTGATGGTAGGTGGCTACCGTCGCCTATAATACAAGCAACGCCATAAGTGCTACAAGTGCGCTGCCGACCATAGAAGGATTAAGGATAAGGGATAAGGGAGGGACGGGTTAATGGGTAGTGTTTAGTACTTAATAGTTAAGTGTAGTAGTAGATTTATAGTATAGCTGTTGCACGCGACTTCGTCCGCGTAACTTTATAAAATATAATACATTTTTGTCTATGAAACAATGGAAATACACATACAAAATTTCAACCCAATCGGTCAAGCCGTTTAGTAGTTGACATTGACATACCAACAGCAGCGCCACCTACCGGGTTCAATTGTATTTTTAAATCTTCCAGGAAATCATCGAAATACCCGTATAAAATTTCAACCCAATCGGTTCAGCCGTTTAGAAGTTATGTGAAAAAGATAAGTACGGAAGGATAATTCTTACTGCCCGTTGTCCTTTTACCCGTTTTCCCGTAGGAATGAAGCGTTTTCCTTATGTTCCCCAAGTAGCCTATGTTCATCACGGATAATGTTGGCTTCTAATGGTAAAAGAATTTTTCAAATCGGTCCAGTAGTTTCGGAGCCTATTCAATACAAACAAACAAACAAATATTTCCTCTTTATAATTTTAGTATAGATATAAGACAATGCCCAATGAGGCGACATGGTAAAGCTCCTATAGACTCCAAAACAGCTGAACCGATTTTGATGAAACTTTCAGACAATCTTCAGATTAGTCCAACGGGTGTAAGTACCTGTGAAGTTTAGTAGCGATCACAGGCACCTATATAATAGTTACCTATAATAATAATAAATTTCTGTGATCTGTTATAGCTGTGCCGTCGCAAAATAACACATAAATTAGATAATGTAGATCTTTTATACATTCCAGATGTCATCAATGTTAAACGGGTCACACCCCACGTCGTGAGGTCAAGCAGTTTCCGAAAGCAAACGGCTCACATTGAAGTTAAACTGAATCAAGTCAAAGGTATCGTACAACTGCTCTGAGTAATTAAAATTGTGCAGTTTCTAACCTATAAAACCAAAACTACACCCCTTCATGTAAAGGAAAACTAATCCAGGGGCCCTAGCCAAAAGAGCACAATACAAACGAGAGCGTTGCGTATATTTACGAAACGATAGAAAATAAAGCCCGATAATTGGTCAAAGTTTTATGTGGGCGTTACAACAACCAATCACCGGGCTTTATTTTCTATCGTTTCGTAAATACTTATACGCAACGTTCCCGTTTGCATTGTGCTCTTGGCTAGGGCCCCAGTTGTTTTATTTTTCACTAGCTGGTGCTCGCGACTTCGTCCGCGTAGAAAAGTATAATATAAAACGCCATCTACCGTATTTTAGATAGATGGCGCTATCTCCCGGGCCAAGCCGCTAGTATTTACCTTTATTTTACATTTCCCGTATTAATGAAGCATTTTCCCGCGTAAAAAGTATCCTATGTTCATCACGGATAATGTCGGTTTCTAATGGTAAAAGAATTTTTCAAATCGGTCCAGTACTTTCGGAGCCTATTCAATACAAACAAACAAGCAAGCAATCAAATCTTTCCTCTTTATAATATTAGTATAGATTTCTCACACTGAAACTCTTTATTTCAGGTTAAAAAGGATGGGCGCATAGTCAGTCCCCTGGCTTCGCATGTGCCGTTCTCAAGGGCTGTTTGGACGCGTGCGTCTGCACAGGAAATTGACGCAATAGAGCTGACTACATTTCCGCTTCCTTACTAAAAAAATCCTAACATTTCTCTTGTTGGTTTCGTAAATAGTAACAGTGTTCGAATTTTCACTAAATTGTTTGTGGTTTTGTCAGTAAAATTCAAATTGAAATTCTCATTTGGTAATTTTTATTAGCGTTTTGCCCTTTCTTGACGAAATCCCACTTTTTTGGACTTAATATCCCTTATAATGTGCACTGCCAAAAGTTTGGAACTCCTGGTCCCCTAGCCATGAGCACACCAATTCCAACGCTCCCTTACGAAGTTAGAGAACGATAGAAAATAAAGCCCGATAATTGGTCAAAATTTTATGTGGGCGTTACAACAACCAATCACCGGGCTTTATTTTCTGTCGTTTCGTCAATCTACAACGCTCCCGTTTGCACTGGGTGCTCTTGGCTAAAAGCCCTGAGCTTATATAACTCTAATCTTTATCCCTTACTTTTAAAGCGGGCGAAGTCGCGGGCACCAGCTGGTCTTTAATAAAAAAAAGTAATGTTACCATCAATACTTACTAATCTTAAAAACAGAGATGATTTAATACCTATAGAAAGCTATGACATTATCAGAGAATCTTTCGCAATAACAATTTGCTGGAGTTATAATATATTAATTACTCCTATGACAAAAATATTAATTGAATATAAGAATAATATTTTATTAATAACACCTACGATGAGTCTAGAGTTACAAACTGAAAAAGTAGATTATCTGTAGTATGAAACACTGTTATATGTACCTAAATATTACATCACTCTTATTAATTTATATGTATATTAAAGTCTTCGCGAATTCAAGAACAGTCTTATACTAGAGTCTTCTCAAAAGGATAGTAAGGATGGTCCAGCCATTTGTATTGAGGTATAGTTCTATAGCTCTTATCGTAACCTCTCAAGGTTGATTTTTCATCGTCACTCAGTTGGAAGCCAAAAATGTCAATATTCTGCTCAATCCTTGACTTGGTCAGAGACTTGGGTATAGGTATGACTCCCAACTCCACCTGAAAAAGAGGCAAAAGTGAAGATATTTCATTTATACAAATGAGATTATAATGGGCAGAGTGGAATACCTTTGTCCTTTATATTTTACTAGCTGGTTGCCCGCGACTTCGCTCGCATAACTTTGTAAATTATATACTAAAAACCTTACTCTTGAATCACTCTATCTATTTAAAAAAAACCGTATCAAAATCCGTTGCGTAGTTTTAAAGATCTAAGCATACATAGAGACAGACAGACGGGAAGCGACTTTGTTTTATACTGACTTGAGTTGGCTACACATGGACGCCAGCAACAATGGTTGTTCAAGCTTCAGCCTTCTTTCCTCTTATAAGCAATAAATGTAGAACACTTACCAAGTATCTCAGGACTGTTTGAGTGACAGTCTTGTTGGCAACGGTGACCACCTTTATATGAATTGGCGAGACGCTTGGACGCCAGCACCTAAGGTCGCTCATTCTTCAGCCTTTTCTCAGCTAACCAATAAATGTTAAACACTTACCAAGTGCCTCAAGACAATTTGAGTGAAAGTCTTGTTAGATACGGTGACCACCTGTATATAGGTTGTTATGACGCTTGGACGCAAACACCTGAGGGTGTTCAGGCTTCAGCCTTCTTTCCTTTAACCAATGAATGTGGAACACTTACCAAGTAAGTACCTTATAACAATTTTAATGACAGTCTAGTTGGCGACGGTGACCACCTTTATATGAATTGGCAAGTTGCTTGGACGCTAGCAACAAAAGTTGTTCATGCTTCAGCCTTCTTTCCTCTAAGCAATAAATGTAGAACACTTACCAAGTATCTCAGGACTATTTGAGTGACAGTCTTGTTGTGATTGTTGGCAATGGTGACCAGCGTATCATCGTCTACTCTCGGCGGAGGTGAGTCAGGCTTCACTTTATGAGGAAACAAGGAGCCGAAGGGTGTGTAGCCCATAACAACTATCCCTTTATCCTTGCAGTAGGATAGCAGGGACGGTTGCTGCAGGTTTAAATTTATCTGAAAATGTTTTTTAATATGAACATTAATTACTACCAATTTTTTAAACCAGCCATTCTTGTATATAACTAATATATAAAGCTGAAAAGTTTGTTTGTTTGGTTGTACACGTTAATCTCAGGAACTACTGGTTCGAATTAAAAAAATCTATAAAGAACGCGGCCGAAGTCGCGGGCACCAGCTAGTATTATCTAATATATAAAATTCTCGGGTCACAGTGTTAGTTGCCATACTGCCCCGAAACGGCTTAACCGATTTTGATGAAATTTTATATATACCATTGGTAGGTCCGAGAATAGGTTTTTATTTATTTTTTATATGCGGGTGAAGTCGTGGGCAGCAGCTAGTACACATAATATATGTAAATTTATAATTTTTGCGTATCACAGAAATGGCTCTGATTTGAATGAAATTTTGTAACTGGGTGTTACCTTTTCGCGCCTTAACTACTGGTAATCATGTAAATACACATACAATTGGGTAAGTTTCATCCAAAAAAAGGACTATTCCCTAGGTAAGTCATTAAAATAAAAATCCAACGTCTGGCGAAACTATTTTGCTCATATATATTTTTGTGGGACGAATTCGCAGACACCAGCTAAGTACCTAACCAAATAATCTCTCTATATATAAAAATTAATTGTTAATTTCGTGTCACATTGTTTGACGTCAATGAACTCTTACACTACTGAAGCGATTTTGATAAAACTTCGTAGCTATGTGTAATTTGGTCCAACTTAAAAGATAGGACATTTAAATTGCACCCCGGGCGAAGCCTCAGCGTGTAGCTAGTATTAATATAATGATACTAACTTCGACCTGCAGCACGGCTGGTGTTTCGAGTCCACTATCAATGATCCTGTCAATCATTTGCTGGTTGAAGTTTGAGACTCCTATGGAGGTGGCCAGGCCAGCCTTCTTCGCGTCCATCATGCCACGCCAAGTCTCCAAGTAGTCCGTGTAGTCGTAAGTGCCGTTGGACTTAAAGTGAAAATATAAGTCACCTCAATGAAATTAATCAATTTCAAATTTGGTAAAAATTTCGTTCAGTTTCATAGAAGAATGTTTAATTTAGTAGAAGAATGTTTAATTTAGTAGAAGAATGTTTAATTTCTTAGAAAAATGTTTAATCTCGTAGAAAAATGTTCAATTTCGTAGAAGAATTCGTAGAATTTCATAGAAGAATGTTCAATTTCAAGAAAATGTTAAATTTAGTGGAAGAATGTTTAATTTCTTAGAAAAATTCTTAGAATTTCATAGAAGGCTGTTCAATTTCAAGAAAATGTTAAATTTAGTGGAAGAATGTTTAATTTCTTAGAAAAATGTTTAATCTCGTAGAAAAATGTTCAATTACGTAGAAGAATTCGTAGAATTTCATAGAAGAATGTTCAATTTCAAGAAAATGATAAATTTAGTGGAAGAATGTTTAATTTCTTAGAAAAATGTTTAATCTCGTAGAAAAATGTTCAATTACGTAGAAGAATTCGTAGAATTTCATAGAAGAATGTTCAATTTCAAGAAAATGTTAAATTTAGTGGAAGAATGTTTAATTTCTTAGAAAAATGTTTAATCTCGTAGAAAAATGTTCAATCTCGTAAAAAAAATGTTCAATTTTGTAGAAAAATGTTCAAATTTCTACATTAATGTTCAAATTCCTAGAAAAATATTCACACCGTAACATAAAAGAATGTTTAATTTCGTGCAAATGTTTATATATTCTTAGAAAAATTTACAATTTCATGAAATATTTTCAATCTACGAGATTTGATTGTAAAAAACTTGAATTAGTTAATTTTAAATTGAATGACTTTATTGACCAATAATTATGTACCAATAATCTCATAATGATTTTAAATACTCTGTGGTTATAGCTCAGTTCCCTTCGTTACCCGTTCCTTACTACCAGCACTACAGAGCACTACCAGTAAGTAGTAAACACGTGACATTTTTTATTTCCCATATTACTACTGCCTTCAGTAGTAATATGGGCGTGGCCTTCAGTTTTTAAAAAGCTTATAACAATTTACAATTAGATTAGAACTTCTCGTTAATGAATGAAGAACTCATTGCTACATCCTCAACAGGAGTTGATGGATTTCAGTGGAGTAAAAAGAGAATCTAGTTACGAATTGTCCGGTGGGCCAATGAATGAGATACAGGTCGACGTAGTCCAAGCGAAGAGCGGCGAGCGATTCGCGCAGAGCCGGGATTACTGCTTCGCGGGCGTGCCGATCGTTCCACAACTGAAAATTAGAAATAATGCCTCATTTTCAACCGAAGAAATCGAAAAAACAAAAACGGAAGAGGTTTCAATTCGACGCACATATATGTATGATCACGCATAACTTTTTACAGTAGTCCGATTTTGATAATTCTCTTTCTATTTGAAAGGGTGTACCCCCAAAAGGGTCTCATTTAAATTTGGAAAATAAATTCCAACCCTAAGGGTAAGAAAACAGGGGATGATTGATTGTTCACTCACTGACGAAAAAAACGGAGGAGGTTCTCAATTCGACCGTATATATATGTTTTTTTATGTGTGTTCGCGGATAACTTCGTCGTTTATGAACCAATTTTGATGATTATTTTTTTGTTGGAAAGGAGATATCCCACGGGTGGTACCTTGATAAGGAAACCAGGATCTGATGGTGGCATCCCAGAGAAATCGAGGGAACCTTCGAAAATCGTAGTGGCGACTAGTGTTTTTGCTTTTTGATTTTGATGATCCTTTTTTTATTTGAAACCCGATGCTTTTCGTGTGGTCCCATTTCAATTTGGTCCAGTTCTGACAATGGCATCCATTAGAAAACGGTTTGAAGTCGTTTTTTTTTGTTAAAAAGATTTATTAAATGTTATGTTATGTAGTTAAAAATCAATTTAGGCACACCCAACAAGCATCCTACCTTTGTTGTAATAAAAAGCTCATTTCTATTGAAGCCATCTCGTATCTTGGCGCTGAGAGCCCTTCCGACTTGGTCTTCGACGCGATATGCTGACGCCGTGTCTATGTGCCGGTATCCAGCTTCGATGGCCCACGCAACAGCTTTCTCCACTTCATCAGAAGATGGCTCGACGCGACCATGCAACGTTACACGTTAGTCATTAAAATTTGAGAAAAAATATACCAAAATAGTGTCTGGATAGTCAGGCCTTGGGGCCGTCAGTTAGACAGACCTAAAAGGTTTCGCAGGAAGCGGCTAGATACGAAAATCTAAAGCCTTTTGAGAGGTCTACATCATACATACATGCAGTGGAGAGATAAATGATGATGAAGATGTCATTCGGAACTAGTGATAAGTCCCTCTATCCATAAGTGAAAACCGAATTAAAATCGGTCTTACCACTCTTGAGTTATTGCGCACGGCGAATGAGTTTTAGCCTCCGACGCCCGACGCAAAAACGGGGTGGTATAACTTTCAGTTTGTATCTGTGTCAGTCAGTCTCCAAACTCCCAAACTGATGGAGCGATTTCGATCAGGTCTTTTTTGTTTAAAAAAGGTGTGATCGGGTTGGTTATTAGCTAAGTAATATATAATTTATGAGGATCTGTTCAGTCAGGCCTTTGAAGACCATCAGCCCATTTCCTAGTTGACGAAGGAGTGAGAACTTCCACAGGTTAGATTCCATGACATGACCTTGACCTAATGCTGTAGCATCTAGTAGTCTGCGAGACAATCATCTCCTCAGCGACTTACAGCAGTTATAGCGTGTATATGGGCTCAAATAGAAACTCGGGGGTAGGTTATTGTAATTACAGCTTGTGTAAGTAAGACGTGAATAGATACCTGTGTATTGTTGCCCAGCCAAGTTCCCAGAGCCACCGCCGGTATCTTGTTCGCGTCGTTCAACCTATACACGGGAACTGTCACCAGGAAGACTGACGGCAACTGGAAAAGGAAAAGATCTTAATACGCATTTTGTGTACGTAAAATGTACGCTGTGCATTTTACAGACATTTGCTTAGCCCGTCGGCCACCGAAATCTTTTTTTCCACTTTTCCTTCACCTGGCTTGACAAGGTGTGATAGAGCCAGAACTACTAAATCTACATCTTCCCCAACAACAGCATCTATTTGACTTACACAGCCTGTAGGTCCTAAAGTATTGGTCGTAGAGTAAAAATGAATATATCCAATTTTGTTGAAAATTTTATGTAGAAACTTTTGTCAGAAGCAATCATAATGCTATTCGTAGAGATATTCGAGATATGAGCTAGAATCTGATAAAAGGTATCTTCACACACACACACTTATAGTAAGTATGTTCATCTGGATACCGCAAGGTATAACTGCACCAATTTTCAAAACTATACGAATTATTTCTCCTGATTTTATTAATTTGACTGGACTACTTAAGTTATCTATCAAATTAAAAAACCGGTCAACGCGTATGCAATAGTTCCGTAAAGTTCCATATGGAATATTTGCATCCAATTATAAATATACAATCTTTTGCGAATGCTAATTCTAGAGTCGTACACGAGGGATTCACTTTCACACAATATTTTAAATTTAAATAATATAAAAAAGATTTGTTTTTAATATTAAAAAACACATAGAAATACTCACAAAAGCGAGAAATACAGCGAATGCTCTGTTGTACGACATGTTTACACGCGAAACTTGACGGCGGACTGAAGTCGACCATTTGATAACTGTGAACTTCGATAAATGGAACCTGTTGGCTATTTTAATATGAAAAATGACTTAAGACTTTTACGTAATATTGTTTACATTTGACTTTGGTTATCGCTGTTTGATAAATTAATACTATTATTATTGAGAAGAATGCTATTGTTGAGGACTTAGTAAGATCTCTGTCTAATTCACGCCTTAACCACTCAAGGTTATCAGGTATACAGAAAAGGACATAGGCTATCTTTAATCTAGAAAAAGGACATCAAAAACATTTAATAAGTGGATGCCTGAATATTAAAAAATGACGATGATTTAGCACTTATATAGATAGACAAAAAGTGCTAGGTGCCAACTTTGAAATTTTGGTTTCACAGACGAGCCGTTTAGAAGTTATATGTGAAAAAGATAAGTACGGAAGGATAATTCTTACTACCCTTTGCCCTATTACCCGTTTTCCCGTAGGAATGAAGCATTTTCCCGCGGTTAAAAGTAGCCTATGTTCATCAAGGATAATGTCGGCTTCCAATGGTAAAAGAACTTTTCAAATCGGTCCAGTAGTTTCGGAGCCTATTCTATACAAACAAACAATCAAATTTTTCGTCTTTATAATGTTAGTATAGAAGTATAGATACCTAGGTACAGGTGTTTTATAAAACACACAATCACATACAAACAACAGGTCTGTCCTGTTGTTTGTATGCAAGTTTTTATAACCAAAAAACGATGAGCCCTCGCCGTCTGTACTTGCAGCAGTACTGCTAACTAAAACAATTACATCAAAGATCAATACAAATTGGCTTTAAAACCAGTTTTGTACCTATTTTGTGTCGATTATAGATTATTTTGTTGTGTCTCCAAGACGTGCGTCATAGATTAACCTAATAAAAACAACTTTATCATATGTTCTTTATTATTTTTCTCTTTTCCATTGACTTCCAAAAAAAGAGGAGGTTCTCAACTCATACAGCTCTCATACAGCTGGCTGGCACTCGCCATCCTCGTCTGACAAGGGGCGTCGCGCGCTCACTCTTTCCCACTTTATTTATGAAACTTAGCATCTTTAATAGCTGGCAACTCCTATTTGCGGTCACTTTTTAATAGGCAACTTTATATTATCATGCTTAAAAAATAAATAGCTTTAATTTGATATTAAAAAGAGCAATGCATGTCATGAACGTATAAATATAATTCCGGATTCCTACCGGCTGAAACCCAACGACTTTCTATCTACCGCGGCCGGTAGAGGGCGGGGTCGTGGGGACGTTATTACACGACTTCGGGGCCCCGCCACGGCTATCCAGCGCGGGGAGCCTGTGCCCCCTGTCAGAACCACGGCGTACCCGAAAGTGGAGGTACGCCGGCCTACTCGGGGGACCTTACGACGGGCGGTAGTCTCTACCTGTTTATACCTGGCTGCGCAGAGGTTACGGCCGAACAGGCAACAGCACCCATAACTTTTCAAAGTCTTCACATACGTTTCTAGCATTATTTTAATTAAATATATTTGCGGGCACTTTTTGATTGGCACCCTGTTAAAAATGTATTCTCCTAATCATGATTTCCTTCCTTTGATCAACCACATGATGAACGTAGTGATTTCGCAGTGAGATCTTAGACTGTTAGTGTTAGTGACAATTACTAAGCACTTAGCTACTAAGCCCGTGTAAACCAACCCTAAGGCGGGAAGAGTGAGCTCACTCTTTCCAACGATGACACACTTTCGGCCGCCTCAAGTATGGCAAGAGCGCATCTGAGATTTAAATGTTTGACTACAAGTAGTACTGCTTGTAGGTAGGTGAAAAGATGTAGACTCTCTGCGCGGTTATCGATTCTATAGACGACATTAGCATAATATTAACTGCTGCGGCATGACTTGGCGTTACTAGGCGAGGTGAGTGAGCTGAGCTTTCAGTTTATTAGTTTTATTTAGTGAAGGCTCTTCGACACGACAGGTTCACTACCAGTTAAACTAAGTGCACAATGAAGTCGCTTCTGCGCTTGCATTTTTTGTTCGCACTGTTTATTGTAAGTTCATTTTTTTAATTAACTAAATAAATTATAAATACTCGTTTAATAAAAAAACTGTGTTTTTAAAAATTATTTAAATTAATAATATTTTTAATATTATTTTTTTGTTTTTTAATTAGTTTTAAGAATGCCACACATAACATTTAATATGTCAATGATAACAAAGACATCAAATTTAATGTTAGTAATTTTTGGACTTTTATATTACATATAATGAAATGGAATTTTTAATAAAAGGCATCCAAAAATTGTAAGATTTCGCATATTATCTTACGTTGTTGATACCTGAAAATAAATAGGGTAACCTTTCAATAAAAAAAAAATACTTTGTCGTCTATTTTTTTTATTTATTCAATTTTCAAATCATTAATCATTAAGACAATACCTAGGTCTTTATTTTCCTTTTCATTTTTTCTTCTGTAACTAATTTCCTCTTGTTCCATTTTTTTTTCATAAGACACTAGGTAATAATTGTATTTCACGCGGACAATGTCGGGTGCAAAAGCTAGTATATAATATTAAAATTGCTTTCAGATCGCACACAGTACCGGAATTCCACAACTAAAACTCAACGATGGACGCGAAGTGCAAAACATTGGTCTCGGCACTTGGCTCGGGTGGACTAAAGAAGTAATTACATATTGTTTAAAATATTATTATTATTACTTAAAAAAAATTAAAATATTCAATTTTGAGTCCAGATTAACAACAAAACATGTTATTTATAACATGTTATGTAGCATGTTTTATACATTTTGACGATATAACATATATATTTGACGATAAACTTTTTGACGACACATTTCATCTAGTGGCTAGTAGGTGATGTTCCGGATATCCGTATCCGCGGATCTACATTTTTAACGATCCGGCACATCACTAGCTAGTGGCTAGTAACCCTAGCCTCAGATTAAATAATAGTAGGTACAGTCGGCCGCATAAGTCGATTAACACATTCAAATGTGCAAAACAACTGAACCCTCAACGTGCCATAAGTCGTTGTCACGACTACAGAACAAAATAAACTTCACGTAAAAACGATCGTAAAAAGCTTCAGTAAGTAAATAAGTAAGTAAGTAAGTTGAGTGTTCAGTTGTTTTGCACATTTGAATGTGTTAATCGACTTATGCGGCCGACTGTACGTATTATCGTAAACGCTACGCTCAGGCTATGCTACGAAAGAAATAAAGCCCGGTGATTGGCTGTTGACCAATCACAAAGCTTTTCTCCCATACTTTTTTTTTCAATAAAATAAAAGTATAAATTAAATAGGTATATAATTGCAATCGGCCAATCAGAGCTAATGACGTCATCATGCCTATTTAAGTCGTGCATGTATAACATTGTCTTATTGCAGTGTTATTTTGATGAGTATACTCTTGTTTTATGTTGCAATATGTTATAATGGGGATGTATCTACTTATATTTGACCTACTAATACATATATTAAATTAAAATGAAATTTTTAGAGTGGTCCTGCTCAGCCGACAGGTGACGAGGTGCAGAAGGCTGTCGAGTGGGCCATCGATGCTGGCTACCGACATATAGACACTGCTCATATCTACGCAGACGAGGACCAGGTATGTTCCACCGTTGGGCACGCAGTGCGTGTCAGGGCACACAGTGCGTGTCAGGGCACACTGCATTAAGCAGTCATTTGGGCAGCCCGTCCATCCTCTTACAGAAGACCATTGTGAAATAACACCATATTACGAAACGGAAAGAAATAAAATAGAAAAAGCGTTCGTAATAAAACAAAGGCTCACCGTCAAACATATCGCCTAACATAACACGATTGTGTAACATGGCCTTACAAATACAATGGACCTTAACCATGTAACCCTTCATCCATGTTCGTAACTGAAATTACGTAACCAGTTGCAAGAAAATATTTTTTTTCGCTGTTTGGTAACTAGTTGTGTTATGAGAGAGGAATTATTGTGCAAACGGGAGCGTCGTAGATTGACAAAACGACAGAAAATAAAGCCCGATGATTGGTCAAAATTTTATGTGGGCGTTACAACAACCAATCACCGGGCTTTATTTTCTATCGTTTCGTCAATCTACGACGCTCCCGTTTGCACTGGGTGCTCTTGGCTAAGGGCCCTGGATAGGTCACTTTTTTCTTTTACAACGCGGACGAAGTCGCAGGCGCCGGCTAGTAAACAGATAAATGTGAACTTTTGTGAAGGGAAATTAAATATGCTTTTTTTTATTATTCAGATGCCCACATAAGGTTTATTTCCTAGTCTATACTAATATTATAAAGAGGAAAGATTTGATTGTTTGTTTGTTTGTATAGAATAGACTCCGAAATTACTGGACAGATTTGAAAAATTATTTTACCATTAGAAGCCGACATTATCTGTGATGAACATAGGCTACTTTTTACCGCGGGAAAATGCTTCATTCCTACGGGAAATCTAAAATAAAAGTAAATACTAAGCGGCTTGGCCCGGGAGATAGTGCCATCTATCAAAAATACGGTAGATTTCGTTTTATACTTTTCAACGCAGACGAAGTCGCGAGCACCAGTATAAAACCCAATAAGGATTTTATAATACTTTTTTTAACTTTCGACTTGATTATGAGAATTTTAAGCCAAGTCATAAGTTTTTTTTGGTATTCTGTTAAGGTATAGCTACATGCTTACAAAAAGTGTTGATGTAATTATAAAAAATGAATGATTCGTTTGAATAAACGATTACAATATACTCATTACAAGGAAAACGTTAATATTTTCCTCAATGAGAATGATTTTACAATTTTTTTGCAGGTAGGCCGGGGAGTTAACAAAAAAATCGCCGAAGGTAAAATAAAGAGGGAAGATATCTTCATCACAACTAAGGTAAAAAAGACTCGTAGTTTATAATTTGAATTTAACTGGCCTAATCAGAGGCCCATCTAGTTCGACAAATGGTTGACCCATATTGATAAAATAATAATATATAAAAATTATGCTTTATAGTATATTAATGATCAAAATATACTAAATATGGAATAAAACAACCATAAGTCTTTTTGCAACATACTATACGCAGGATTGCGATTGTATTTTTTTGGTTTTTTGTTTTATGGCCCTTAAGTTTTTAAAGAGCAATAAGTATGTATAGATAATAAAAGTTAGCTATTTTTCCAATTTAAAATTTTAAAATAAATTTCAGCTATGGAACGATCGACACGCCAAAGATGCTGTAATTCCTGCTTTAAAAGAATCCTTGTCGAAATTGAATTTGGATTACGTGGACTTGTATCTCATACATTGGCCGTTCGCAACATTTGTAAGTGTTTTAACAAAATTTCAAGGAGTCTGTCCTGTTTTGTACTGGCTAGGTACTTGCCGAAGTGCATGGGGTGTGTTGTAACTTGGCCTTAATTAACATTTTTTTTACAAACGTCTTCGAGTCGAAAGTCATGTTAAAGTTTGTATGAATAAGACTTTTCTGATATTTTTCTTGTGGTCTCTCAATTAATAATTGACTTTCCAAAAGATTCAAATACGGTTTGTGTACAGTACGCAAATAAAAATAAAAAACACATTTAAAAAAACATCTCAGGTCGACAAGGCTAACGCTCGTAGTACATGGCACCAACACGTTGGTGTCAAAATCGGAAATTGGCACCAATGACAGCTAGACAGCTAGACGTACAAAGCGCTTCCTGTGGTGTTTGTACGAGTTCTAATGTTTTCTAACAGATAGCGCCACTTTTTGTCTATAAAAAATAAGTTTGTGTAAAATGTTCCGTTGGACGTATCGTTACTTTGAAATCATTGTCTCAGGTACAACAGGTTTACCTAGATAATTGCTTAGTTGCTTAGCACGCTAGCAATACAAATGCAAACAAGAGAACGCGTGGGGTTTATAGAGTTCTAATTAATACTCACACAAGCAGGTCTTTTAAAATTGAGTGAGTTTTTGAAATATTTTGCAAAAAATCAAATCATTTATTGCAGCCAAACGGTACTTTCGATGACGTCGACTACCTGGAGACTTGGGAAGCCATGATTGAGGCTCGTAAACAGGGCCTGGCGAAATCTATCGGCCTATCGAATTTCAACCAGGAAATGATCGAAAGAGTTATTAGTGAGAGCTCTGTGAAACCTGCTATGTTGCAAGTAGAGGTAACTATGTTGCTTATGACGTATCTAAATGTGTGTACACCTTAAGGTGAGTGGTTCTCTTTAGTGAGAATAATATCACATTTATTATGGCGACACATTTGGTCTAGTGGCTAGTAACCCTAGCTGTTCACCAAACGGTCGCCGGTTCGAATCCCGCTAGGGGCAAATGTTTGTGTTAACATTTTTTACCTTTTTACTTGAGTAATAGATGTTTTATATTTATAATATAACTAGCTGGTGCTCGCGACTTCGTCCGCGTAGAAAAGTATAAAACGCCATCTACCGTATTTTGGTTGGATGGCGCTATCTCCCGGGCCAAGCCGTGTTTACTTTTATTTTAGATTTCCCGTAGGAATGAAGCATTTTCCCGCGGAAAAAAGTAGCCTATGTTCATCACGGATAATGTCGGCTTCTAATGGTAAAAGAATTTTTCAAATCGGTCCACTAGTTTCGGAGCCTATTCTATACAAACAAACAAGCAAACAATCAAATCTATCCTCTTTATAATATTAGTATAGATATATATGTATTTACAAAAAAATTAATGTATATCAATTGTCTGGTATCCATAATATAAGCAATTGTAGCTTAATGTGTAACTAGATGGTGCTGTGTGGAATGTGTATTTATTTATCGTTTCCTCCCATAGAAAGTAGGAATATATAACAGTAACAGTTCGTAACTCTATGTTTCCTCCAACAGTAACAGTTCGTATCTCTATGTTTCCTCCAGATCAATCTGAACCTGCAGCAACCGAGTCTTCTCGAGTACTGCCGCTCTCAGGACATCAAAGTGACCGGTTACAGTCCATTTGGATCGCTCTTCCCAAACAAGGCTCAGCCAAATGCTCCAGCACCCAGAATTGACGATCCGGCGCTTGTGAAAATATCTCAGAAATACAATAAAACGGTCCCTCAAATAGTATTGAGATATCTCGTAAGTATCGCGTGGCGTGTAACTTCGCCTTAAGGTTATACAAGTTAGCTCGCCTCCATACAAACGTAGAATGATTATTACTACACTGTTTTATGTTTATTTTACAAAAGTAAGCATGACACCGATTTATCTTGTCGTTAACTAGGTCTGCATGCATAGAAACATTAAATAAAAATATTAATTTAAAAGATAAATGATCCTTGAAAAATCCATATTTTAACACAAGTTTTAATGCAACTTTGAGGCTGAATATGTCACTCTAGTGTATAAAAACTCCAAAATACTTTGCCTACAAACATTGATTAGTTATTCAAGAGTTGAAATAACTTTACACGAAATAGATATATGCAGTAGTTTTGTCAAAAAAAGCGTTGGCCCAAGGGTCGGTTTATGATTTCGTTTTTGGTATGAATGATTGTGCATGTAAGTCGAGTGCTCTTCCCGCGCTTTGTGCTGTGTGTGACAGGACGCATTTTAGACATGAGACCGATGAGTTCGGGCTGCCGACTTGTGTCATCTTAAACAGAGGGCTTTAGTGAGAGTTTTACTCGTCGAACGCGTAAGCGTTTTGTATGGGAATGAAGCAGCGCTACACGTTAGCCACTAGGTGGCGCTGCTGCATTCACATACAAATTGACGTTTACGAGTTCGACGCGTTTGATCGAATAAAACTTGCACTCAGTAAAAAACGTGAGGAAAGTACTAGTCCAGGAAATTGCTGTTATAAGACACTTATATTATCTTACTAGCTGTTGCACGCGACTTCGTCCGCGTAACTTTATAAAATATAATACATTCGTGTCTGTGAAACCATGGAAATACACATAAAAAATTTCAACCCAATCGGTTCAGCCGTTTTGGAAGTTATGTGAAAATGATAAGTACGGAAGGATAATTCTTACTACCCGTTGTCCTATTACCCGCTTTTCCGTAGGAATGAAGCATTTTCCCGCGGTAAAAAGTAGCCTATGTTCATCACGGATAATGTCGGCTTTAATGATAAAAGAATTTTTCAAATAGGTCCACTAGTTTCGAAGCCTATTCAATACAAACAAACAAACAATCAAATCTTTCCTCTTTATAATATTAGTATAGATTGACACCGATTCAGTATGAAATTTAAGATCCGTATCCGCGGATCATTTTTAACGATCCGGCACATCACTAATAATGATTTATTTCAAATCCTCCTGTTTCAGGTGGAACTGGGAGTAATCCCGATACCCAAGTCAGTGACCAAGTCCAGAATCGAGCAGAACATCGACATCTTCGACTTCCAATTGACAGAAGAAGAGAAGTCAGTTTTAAGGAGCTTCGATAAGAACTATCGATCAATTAACATACCTTTCTGGTCCAAGCACAAATATTATCCGTTTGAAAAAAATAATTAAAAACAACGAATTAATTAAAATGCCTAAACAAAATGTATCAAGTGTTTTATTTGACTGAGTTCTTAAACGATTTAAAAGTTTTCAATTTTTTATCAATTAAAGATCTCCAGATAGAGACCTAAACAAACATATTCAAATCCTTACTAATATTATAAATGCGAAAGTATCTCTGTCTGTCTGTCTGTCTGTCTCGCTTTCACGCCAAAACTACTGAACCGATTTAAATGGAATTTGGTATACAGGTAGTCTAGAGCCTGGGAAAGGACATAGGGTACTTTTCATCCACAAAAAAAGTAGGTACTGTTCCCGAGGGATCAAGAATAATAAAATAAAAAAACTAACGCCTGGCGAAAGCGTTATAGCAACAATACATCAAGCGTTTATATTGCTTTCGCTGACGAAAGGGGTCATCTAAAAATATTATCACATACTTAATTACACCGTATTATACGCGGACGAAGTCGCCGGCACCAGCTAGTAGGTATATAAATTTGTAAAAACTGAGTTTACATTGATAAGCTTTGGTCATATTTGATTTATAATATAAATAAAAAAATCCTGGTATATTTAAAAATGGTCAATAATTGAGACAAAGTTGACAGGTTTGGCAATTTTTTTTACGTTATTTCCTTGTTATTTAGTATATTATAACTATGGATTTTACAAATTTATTCAGTTTAGTGCCATCTGTTTAGATTAGGTTAAATGTTTTGAAATAGTAAGAGAGGAATTTTTTTTAAATACTTGTTAGCGCCATCTAGAAAAAGGGATGCAAAATTTTACATTTAATATACGTCAAAGCATAGCATATGACAACTATATTTTATTTATTGTAATAAATTCAGACAAATATAATACAACGCACACGCAAATCCGTCGTAAATTTATTACCATGAGGTGGCTTAAAACTATTGAAGGCAGTTTACTATTTCTAAAAAAAAATTACTTACTTTATTTATGATTTGACCATAGATTTGACTTGACAACTAGACATGACATTTCGCATATGCGAAAACTTCACTCAAGCTCAAGTTCACTCACTTTTTTTGATCAACAAGAAATTGACGTGTGGACGTAGCTGTATATACGCTGTCTCGTCGAAATGTGTTGGAATATAATTAATATTTGTATTTTAATTTTATACGTGATAGTGAGTGTTCACAGCCAGACAGTGCACAGACGTTTTGAATACAAATATTCATTTAAACCCCCTTATTTAGCACAAAAAGATGGCTCAGTTCCGTTCTGGGAGTACGGAGGCAGTAAGTCTAATTTTATATTTATTTACGACTTAGTAAGCGTATATTAACGAGTAGGATGACTTAGGCGAGCAAAACTGTTTATTCCACTACGAAAGATGTTGTATTTTATGTTATAAAACTTTGTAAATCAACGAAAAATCTTTTGTTATGAATTCCTCGCTTTGACAGCGACACGTCAATGAAAATTGTCACGTGTGACAAGGATAGCAATAGGACATTTGCCTTAGTGGGAAAGAGAGATGTAGAGATACTGGCATTTGGTTCCACGATGGCAATGCAATTCGAAGTGTGAAAAATTGCTTATTTTATAAATATTTTAATGAGATCACGTAGAAACGTGGTTGACTGACGCATATGGAAATCTAGAATTAAATATTTCTCGGTTTCCGTGCAATATTGAATTACCTGTAAAAGAAAATTTTATCAGGGTATCAATTTTTTAAAATCTACAACTAAACAAATAGATGTGTTTATGTATATTACCTGTGGACTTCGAAAACTCTAATGATTTTGATGAAAATTTTAGTCAGTCTTCTTTTAGATTAGCCCAATCCTATGAAGTTTAATTGTGATCGGATAAATTTTGGATAAACAAAAATTATTAAAAATAAATATATATCTATTTAAAATTAATATTATATGACAAAAATATCGGCAATAAATACGAAGTCGCATTTAAAAGCTTTTATAAAATAAATTAATATAAGTGTGTTTAAAAAGCTTGAGTTTCCTTATAAAATTAACCCATTTCCTATAGATTAGTTGAATATAATTATCTTTAAAATTTATGGGTTAATAAATGGATCATAAAAAATATTCACCTATGGTGATAAAATTTTAATCTTGAGATTACATTTTCAAACTAAGGTTTGATCATTTTTATAATAGATATTGGCTTTATTTAAATGCCAAATATACTAGCATATTGTTTTGGTTCGTTATGAAGGGTTTATTTGTTAAAATTTTATGAACATAGCTGTGTCCGTCCGAAGCCTCGGCTTTGGCCAAACGAAACACCTAAATTGAAGGTGAAACTGGCCGGCTCTGGCCGGGTTTTGGCATTCATAGCTTGGAGATTATTATTTTTGACAAAAATAATCTTGCAAGGATTTTTTTTACCAGCTCTAGATCAACTTCTGAAGATGATTCAGGGTCAGTTTTATAACGATCCGTTAGTTCAATTTTATATCAAATAGATGTGAGAAAAATGTGATCTAATAGTATAATAGTGTATTATAAACAACTGTTCGTTAGTCAACGGTATAATTTGACAGCTAGCGTTTACTGGCTCGTTGCTGACTATGATAGGGTCTGTTTAACTTGCAGTTTATTTTGACAAGTGACAAGTTGAGGTTAGTTAGAAATTAGAAATTTTAGAATGTATTTTTGTAAATAAATGCGTTTGTGACGAGAGACTTGACAGTTCTTGACAGACTACAATGAAATCATCGACAAATTCATAAACTTCGGTAAACATTATTGACGGACCGTTAACTGTTCTTTACCGACACTGTGACAAATACAGTCAATATAAACCTGTAATATTAAACTTTTAAAATAACTAAAATTATTTCCATGTAGTTAAAAAGTTTAATATTAAAGGTTTATATTGACTGTATAATATATAAAGGTAATTTAAAGGCCAGTTTTATAAACGACATACCTTTCTCCCATTCGTTACAGTGCCAGTAACGAACAGTTAAAGGTGGTAACAATTTTCAAAGAAGTAATTAGTTATGAAGTAGATAATGTTGACAATTGTTGCGAATGTGTGTTCCAGATGCAATCGCTTCCGGTGAGAGTGTGCGGCTGGCTCCGTCCCTGAGGAGTCAGAAAGGCGCCATATGGACGAAACAGCCAGTCAACTTTGACTGGTGGGAGGTCGATGTCATGTTCAAAGTCACCGGACGGGGGCGGATAGGCGCCGACGGTTTGGTAAATATACTTATTGACAACAACGGGTACTTAAAAGTGTCTGGCTAATATCCTCGTAACATAACTTTCTTAATATATATTAATAGCTGGTGCCCGCGACTTCGTCCGCGTGCTGGATGAAAGGTACCCTATGTCCTTTCTGATGTCCCAGACGACGTGTATGCAAAGTTTCAAGGTGATCGGTTCAGTAGTTTTTAAGTGAAAGCGTAACAAACAAACAAACTCGCATTCACATTTATAATATTAGTAAACGATAGCCTATGTTACTCGCTGATAATATAATCCAACAGTGAAAGAGTTTTGTTGTAGTTGTAGTACATACTTTGATGCTAATAATAATAATAATAATTGTAATGGAATAAGTTATTCAATATATTATGAGCATTTGTCAATAAATATATAATGTCTCAGGCTTTCTGGTACACGACCCAACGGGGCGATTACACCGGCGAGGTGTTTGGCTCGTCGGACAAGTGGAACGGTCTCGGGGTCATCTTTGACTCGTTTGACAATGACAATAAGCACAATAACCCCTACATCATGGCAGTGGTCAACGATGGCACAAAAGTCTTCGACCACAAGAGCGATGGAGCCACTCAACTGTTGTCCGGATGTCTACGGGACTTCAGGAACAAGCCTTTCCCGACTCGGGCCCGTATCGAGTACTATCTCAACACGCTAACCGTTTACTTCCATAATGGTATGTTTCTATTGTGTATCGGTTTACATAAGCAATTATATTCCTTAGTCTGTGTAACTATAGGTCACCATCTTAGGGACAATTTTGGCCATTTTTTACCCTAACCCCATGGTAGAGCACTAAAATTTCCCGGAATGCCCCTCGCCCTTCTTACGTAAGAATTTATATGCTTTGAAAAAGAATGAAATGCATTAAAATGCTTATGTGTTGGTCTACATAAGCTATTATAATTATACCTCTGTCTATGGAGGTATAGGCCACCACTTTAGGGCCCATTTATTAATTACATAAAGACAATTTTGGCCATTTTTTACCCTAACACAATGGTAGAGCACTAAGATTTCCCGGAATGCCCCTCCCCCTTCTTACGTATAATTTTATCTGGTTTTAGAAAAGAATCAATTGCACTAAAATGTTTTTCTTATATATCGACATACATAAGGTATTATAGTTCTGTGTTTTTTATATAGGGTCATTTATTTTAGAGACCATTCATTAAATTACGTAAAGACGACGTAAAAAAGTGTTTTACGTCGTGTCATTTAAGCATGTCGATGAAAAGAAAACTTGAGAACTTAATTTATTGAAATAATTGACTTTGAAAACTTAAAAAAGGCGACGTTTCACCTCGTTAAAGGTAGTTTCGCGTTGACTTGCGACCAATAAGCATAATTTACTGCTCTATCGCCGTAGGAATGAGCAACAACGAGGCAGATTACGAGTTGTGTTTCCGCGCTGAGAACGTGGCGCTGCCTCGCGGCGGACACTTCGGTCTGTCGGCCGCCACCGGAGGCCTGGCCGACGACCACGACGTCATCCACTTGCTCACCACCTCGTTGCACAGGTGAGTCTTGTAATAACCGTTGATCAGCCAAATCGACGGTTAGTTGTCACCCAAACGTCAAGCTACGACTACGACAAGTGAGCGGAGACTGAGGCAGCCACATACATTACCCTAGCCGTTGACGCGCAGCCAACGGGCTGCCGTGCAATCAGGCGCGTTCAATTGGCTGCCGCAGCCGGGGGTTTGTGGTTGCCAGGTGCGCGGGCTCCCATACGCCGTCCATAGGCGTAGCCACGGTGGGGCAGGGTGGGGCGGTGTGGGGCGCTTGCCCGACCCTTGCTTTTACCTGTAAGGTACCTAATCATACCTAAAAAACTTAAAGTCGTGCGTCAACATTTTTGAATGGAAGTTTTTTAATTTTATTGTTGCGTTCGCTTTCAGCACGCAACAGCAGGGCGGCGGTCAGCAGATCAGCAGCGACGAGCAGCAGAAGCTGTCGCAGGAGTACCAGCAGTACCAGCAGAAACTGGAGCAGCAGAAGGAGGAGTACCGCAAGGAGCATCCCGACGAGGTCCGGGACAAGGATGGGGAGTTCGACGACTGGTTCGAGTCCGACGGGCAAAGGGAGCTTAGACAGATCTTCCAGGGCCAAGCTCAAATTCACGACGTCCTTCGGGATCTCAATAAGAAGGTGAGGTTACTGGCTGTTGCAGGCGACATTGAACGCGTAACTTTACGAAATGTGCCCCATGTTAATCGCTGATAAAGTAGCATTTGAAAACTGAAAGAATTATCAAAATCGGTCCACTAGTTTTTGAGTTAATTCATTACAAACATAATATTATAAAAACGCAAATCTCTATATAATATTAGTGATTTACAATATTCAAAAATTGCGTTATGTAATACTTGAACGCCCCCCAAGGGTAAGGACCCCCCAGGTTGTGCCCAATTAATTACGTATTGCTTCTTTAAGGTGGACGAGGTGATTGGCAAGCAAATGAGCTCGCTGTCGATGCTGAGCGCCGTGTACACCCAAGCGCAAGGGCAACCTGGCCAAGTGGGGCAAGCGGGGGCACAGGGCCAACCGTTGCCCCAGATCCCCAGCCTGCCCGTGAGCCGCCACGACTGGGACGCGCTCGTTGCCAACAATCAGATCATGATCAATACAATTGCCGAACTCAAGTCAGTGTCGCTTCTTTTTTTAATCTCTTTTATTTATTTGTATAGCTGGCGTCCGCGAAAATCGACGAGTGATCGTCTATATAAGAATATTCGGTCAGTGGGTGTTCGGCTTTATATTTGTTAATAAATAAAGAATTGGGCGCCACGGTCGCGGTGTAGCGTCATAATATATTGACTTTTATAATATTATTAATAAATAATAATAATAAATATGACACACAGCACCATCTAGTTCCACACTAAGCAAATTATTGCTTGTATTATGGATACCAAACAGTTGAATGAAATACTACTTAGATTACTTTTTTTTTGTAAATACATTCATACATATTATAAATACAAAACTGACTAATGACTCAGGTACAAAGGTAAAATGTTAAAACATAAACATTTGACCCTAGCGGGATTCGAACCCGCGACCGTTTGGTTAACAGCCTAGGGTTGCTAGCCACTAACTAGACCAAACGTGTCGTCAATCAATATAAAAATTCGTCTTTATGTCCACCCCACAGAGGATTCATTTCATAATCGAGGTGTTTTATAATATTAGTACGTTTCAATCTGAAATTCGTCTTTATGTCCGCCCGCAGAGGGTTCATAATCGAGGTGTCCCGCAAGTCGGACTCGTTGGCCGCCGCCGGTGGGGTCGCCGGGGGGGTAGGGGGAGGGGCGGCCATAAACCCGCAGTTCCTCAACGAGCTGCGTGAGAGCGTCAACCAGGTGAAGCAGACGGTGGCCGGAGTGGCCCAGAGGATCTCGGCGCCGAGCCCCGCGCAGCCCCAGATGGGCGGGTGCCCCGCAGTCTCGTGCCTGTCCGTTTGGGGTTTGCTCGCCGGCCTCGGTTGCCATCTAGCCGTTCTGCTCGTCTACAACATATACAAGTATGTGTTTTAAACATCATTTCGATAACTTGAACTGTGTTTCATAATGAGGAACACCACCATCTAAATCAATACTAATAATAAATGTGTAGGGTTCGGTCGTGGAGTAATTTAGTTTGTTTTCAGAAATATCGTGTATATAGGCTCTATACATGACACTGAAATTTTTACAGTTTTTTTCTATATGCCGCACTTTTAAAGTCCGTACACTGTACGTATACACACAGTATACACATACAGATTTATTATTTGTGTTGATCATAGTGTTATTATTAGATAGGCGATTAAAGACATTTTTTCTTTAAGTCTTTTTTTTTTAAGTCTACTAAAAATAACACTTTATTTTTATTTTTTTCAGAGAAAGAAAGGAAGCGCAAGCGAAGAAATTCTTCTAGACTTTTTATTTTTATTTTTAAATTATACGAACGAATGTTGAAAGAGGTCACTTTGCATTACTCGTAATGTTGCCAAATAAATAATAATTTTATTTGTTAAATGAGACACTTTTTAAAGATAACTTTTCCATCGAAAGCCCGCGTAACTTAGTAAATTATATTACCTACTACTAGCTGGTGCACGCGACTTCGTCCGCGTAACTTTATAAAATATAATACATTCGTGTCTGGGAAACCATGGAAGCCGTTTAGCAGTTGACATATCGACAGCAGCGCCACCTATATAGGGTCCAATTGTATTTTTATATAATCCGGGAAACAATCGAAATAGCCATATAAAAAATTTCAACCCAATCGGTTCAGCCGTTTAGAAGTTATGTGAAAAAAAGATAAGTACCGAAGGATAATTCTTACTACCCGTTGTCCTATTACTCGTTTTCCCGTGGGAATGAAGCATTTTCCCGCAGTAAAAAGTAGCCTATGTTCATCACGAATAATGTCTGCTTCTAATGGTAAAAGAATTTTTCAAATCGGTCCACTACTTTTGGAGCATATTCTATACAAACAAACAAATAAATTAGTATAGAAAACCTTCCTTTCATAATATGTTGTGATTTTTAATATAACTTGTGAATGTATTTGTTAAGAAAAAGACTCGATGAAACAACGCCTCAACCCTCTCACCGCCGGTGTCGGATATATCCGACATTTATTTTCGTGTCCATTTCTCTACAGTCGGATATATATTATACGACAAATTCCACTACTTGTATTTATAATGTTAATTTTTAAATCATTAAGTTGCTTTCTCTTGAAAAAAATGGGAACATTAAATGTAATGCAAAATGTCGTGTTTATTATTACTTAGTGAAAATGTAATTTTTTTACAAACATAATAAGAGTGAGTAAGAGAATAAAACAATTTGTACATATTTATTACTATTTATATTTATATATTACTTATATTATTATTAATAATAATATTATTATTATGTATTTTCTTCGACTGTCAAATGAGAAAAAATAAACTATTATTTTTGTTATAATGGAACAGAAAATACTTTTATGAAGAATTCCTCGAAAGATAAGTTAAAATTTTCAAAAATCTAAGCGAATAGCATTATGACATAAAATTAATTTGAGTTCAAAATTTCAGCTTTCTAGACTTTTTCTATATTTTTTTATTTTTTTTAGTAACTATAGAGAAAATCCTATAGAAAAAAAAATAGGGAACATCAAAAATAATTTCTTAACGATAACTTAATGACATTATAGAATCCAAAATTTCAGATTTTTAGACCTAGTTCGTAGTTTTGGCTGAGCCAGGCTACTAAGTCTAAGTATTAGAAAAACAATCGCCTAGTTTTTCTTCATAAAAGTGTTTTTTTTTCCAAATTTTTTTCCTTACTAGGGACAATGGTTGTATTTTTTTAAGTTAAAGCGATCTTTCTTAATTATTATCCTCTTTTAAGTGCATTTATTTATATTAAAAAAAAACTGTTTAATATTTTTCCATATAAAAGCTATGTTCCGTACAATCGCCTCCAGGATTACTCTACGTCGAATTTAAATGAAAGAGGATAAAAAACGCATTGTTTATTGTTCAACAATAAAAATGTGCCAAAATTTATGTTTTTTATTCATCTAACCCTTTAACCTTTATTTTATCGTTGCTGGATATATAAGACATAAGACAAATTCCTCTACTCTTATAATGTTAATCGTTTTCGATTATAATAGTTGCATTCTTTTAAAAAAAGTGTCAGTAAAAATTCCAAAAAAAGACTAAATATTTGATATTAATTAGTCTGTGTCTTTGTCTATGGTATTTTAAAAATGTCATCACTGACAACTGTCAAAGTCAAAATACAACATAACGATGAATTTGATTACCGACCGGCAGAACTTTTGGTTTGGTTGAAAAACTTGGAAACTTTGATTGGAAATAACAAAGATACACAATAACAAATGAAAAATTGATATTTTATTTACAATTACCCACCATTTTAGCGAAGGAAGAAACTCTACAAGTAAGTTTTAATTCATAACTATTTTTAATACATGTTACTTCATTTTGAATCTTTCGTTGAGTTGCGCGTAATTTACAAGTTTTAAATATACCTATTTGAAGGATATTAGCCTATTTTCGTAACCCTATGTGATGTTTTATATAGGTATGCATCAAGTGCATAAATATACTTACCATTTTTCGGTCAATTTCAACATTTTCCTAAGTAATTTCATAAGCAAAATGTTTGGGAGATTGTTGAAATAGTCTGAGAAAAAGTTGAAAATGCTTGGGAAAATGTTGAAATAACCTAGAAAATATGTTTAAAATGCTCGGGAAAATGTTGAAATGGCCTGAAACATGCTTGGGAAATTGGAACAACAATAGAAACATCAAATAACATGTAATTATGTGTTGTTTTTATAGTTGAACAAGAACGTCAATGCCAGCAAAGTAACTCATATTTCTTTTCCAGTAAAGAATATTATTTAAAAAATAATTATGAACTCGAAAAAGAAAAATGGTACAGGATTAGATTCGTTTTATCGTCTTGAATTTTATAAAAAAAAGGACCGATGGAATTACAAGAAGGAATCTAACCATGCACCAGTCTCCGGGTAAGTATGTTGAAGTTGAAACCTAATATTCCTATAAGAATCTTATTAAAATTTTTATGTAATTACCATTCAAACATTTTATGATTATTTAATGAATCTGTACTAATATTTTTATTAAGAGGTCTAGTTTATATATTTGTTTGTAATATTCTATTTATTGTAGCATTTACTAGCTGGTGCCCGCGACTTCGTTCGCGCGATAAATGGTTAAAAACATAATATAATATATAATAATATGTGTAGAGCTAAACCACAGAGGAACAATCAATCTGAATGCGGGCGAAGCAGCGTGCACACAGCTAGTATCTCTATACTAATATTATAAGGAGAAAAGATTTGTATGTTTGTAATGAACAAACTCAAAAACTACTTTTTTGGACTGCAAAATTTTGGACTTTCATCATAAATTCAAATTAATATAGGCAATTGCTTATATTATTACAGAAATAATGATGGAGTATCGAAGGAAACTTTTGCAATTAAGTCAGGTAAGCATAACTTATTTATTACGATATTATTATTTATTGGCTATTAATTTTAATTGTATTGTTTATTCATTTATAATAATTTATTAAAAACTAACGACTGGCGAAAGTGTTTTAGCAATAAAAGGGCATCAATTGAATAATAATTAAATCCCTTCGTCCGCGTACGTAACTATGTTTTGTAACTAACTATGAACTGGGATTTTTTTTTCTCTAGGTTAGTAACCAGGTTACGGAATGAATAATTCAAATTTGTATTTTAAAATATATATTTGTTAATGAAAGATTTACTCGTTTTCTTTTGATGTTCCTTTCGTGTGTGCGTTTGTATATTGTGATTAAGTGTGTCTTTAGTTGGTAAGCCTTTTCAAATAATTAATTAATATATAAATGAGATATATTTGTCTTTTACAGACAACTTACACGGTGATAATTCCAAAAAGTTCTCAAAGTCGAGAAGACACAATAACGTGTACAGATGTGATAGGAGTCTCTCAAACAATAAATCAAATTCACAGAGTTTTACAAAAAATGAATATCAAATTTTAAATCGACCATCCAAAACTATGACGGAGTCGTTGAACCAACGAAGTGAAGTGAAAATCGAGGAAAAACTGTCGGACGACTCGTCAGAGGGATTATGTCCGGATTCACCGATTGAAACGCAAATTTTTGAAAATCAAAAATACTCGAATGAATCAAATAATCACACTCTAACCCCGCATCAACTGGGACAGTGTAGTGATGGATACTTAGAACCGTATCGGGCAGATAATTTCATTCGCCCACAAAGGCCCCAGGTTCCTCTACCGATCGATGAGTCTTTGAACGAGTACTGGTGGGGAATTGATGAATGGAATTCTAATAATAATGTTAATAATAACTGGAGGGAAGGTGAGTCTGTCTGTTTTTTTTTTAATTTGATTAGGCTCCCTTTTTGTCTTAGGGCTTCGCAGGTTTAAAGGTTGAATAATCTATTTAAACTTTTTTTTTATTGAAGTGAAAATACGCATTATACCTTATACGACATCGGGTAGGGAAAAAATGTATAGGTTCGCGTCAGCAACATGCTAATGCTCACAGTTATGCGCGCGCGCAGCTGTCTACATATGCAACACATTGCATATAGCCGATTGTATGTGTTTGCGTTTTTCACTTCTGTCGGCAGTCCTCATGACTGCCTTCGTTTTTTTTTTGTTACGCTTTCGCGTCTTAACTAGTCAACCGAACGTCAAAAAAAAATTGCATTAAACATTGTCAAAAATACGAAAAAGTAGCTGAAAAGGATACCTGAGCGCAAAAATGCAATGAGGTTTCTAAAGGTGGCCACAATGGCGCTAGTCTCTCTCTCTCTCTCTCTCTCTCTCTCTCTCTCTCTCTCTCTCTCTCTCTCTCTCTCTCTCTCTCTCTCTCTCTCTCTCTCTCTCTCTCTCTCTCTCTCTCTCTATCTTGTCTAAGATCTGGTGCACACTAGGCGTTTTAAAGCGCGCGCTTTGCTAACTCACTCTTTTAAGAACTATGAAGTTCTTAGAGCGAGTACACATTGAGCGCTTGGCGTTGCGTTAGAACTTCATAGTTCTCAAAGCGCGCGCTTCGAAACGTCTAGTGTGTACCAGCTCTTATTCTATTCATCCGTCAATGCTACACCAGCGTCATATTAATTTACTGGTATTGTGTGAACACTCCATATGCATTGACTGATTGTACTATGGAAGGTTTGCACGCGGACTACGTTTACAACGTCGCCGATCTCCTCCACGTCGCCGAACAACGGTTGCAAAACTCCTCCCCCCCGGAGCGAGTGCGCTCGCCCGACGACAGTCTGGGGGAGTTTTACAGGGGAGCCCACGTGGCGCCGCACTCGACGGAGGAGGACCTCTTCCGGGCGGCCCCCCCGGAGGAGGAAATGGACGTGGGCAAGATGACGTCACGCCATCTGGAGGCGGCCGCGCGTAGACACGTCGAAGGCTTGCGTCGGACGCTCAGAGAGCTTCTACTGAGGGATGAGGTCGCGCGTGTTTCGACGGTCAGTTGTTTTTAATATTTATTACGTACCAATCTAATGGAAAAAAATATACATGTTTGGTTTATATTAATTTTTATCTTTCAAAGAAACAATTTTTAGGAACGCTTACATATACGTATCTACAAAGGTACATTTATTTTTTGATAATAATCAACTTTGATTTTATTTTAAAACTTTTCTTTATCGTTCATCTTTCTTTACATACATTTTTGCACTTTTTTGTTACCTTACGTAAGAACTGTCAAGACTCCCAATCCCACCCTTCGTAAGAAAAAATAAAACGTGGTCGACCGCCCTAAATCGTTTTGTGTAGGTAATAAATTAATAAGCCCCATATTAGCAGCGCCATCTATTGGCAATGGTATATAAACGCATGACAGGTCCAGTGACCCTATTCCAGATGAAGAGACAGTGCACCGCCATCGATTACCCCATGCAATACGGCGATTGCGATTTGCTCCCCACGCGTGACGTCACGCAGCTCACCGCCGACTCCTCCACGCGGCTCGCTCTCGACGTGTTCGTCGCCGGGTCGTACAATGTCGGACATGTCGCAGATTGACTTCTTTCGTAACCGGTTACGAACAGAGAAATGGCCTTATTTTTTTAAAATTAAAAGGATGTTGACTATTTTTGGGTTTAAAATCACCTAACATAGCCCAAAATGTTAAAATTATTTATTTTTAATACGACCAATACTTTAAAAGTGGTGTATTTGAAATTCCTTTTCCAATTTGCTTTAAAACATTTATAATATTACATGATTATAGATTGTTTTTATTTAAAATTCACATTAGGTTTACATTTCTTATAGTTATAGTTGCAATTGGAACAACTTGGCTTCCTCTATCGCAACTAGTTCTGAATGAAGCAAATATTTGTGACTACAAAAAAATTCTTACTTCGTAACCGGTTACAAAGGTTGATTGTGTGGCGTCCGGAGGTTCGTGTTACATTTTTATTCTTCTCTTATGTTATATAAATCATTAAAATTGTGATCAGTGTTAAGTTGTGCCATTCGTTCGTATTATATTATGTAATAATAAATTCTATTATATTATCATAATAAGGAAGATATATCTACTTACTTAAAGTAAGTTCACAAGTCCTAACAGACATTCAGTGAGAAATGCCAAATGCAAAACTAGTTACAAAATAAGAATAGTTTATAAATTAAGATCTCGTTGACATGGTTGTGTTAAGGGTCTTTCAGACAAGTTCCTACGGTTATTAGATATGTATTTTTAACTGTAGCTTTCTGTACGTATATTATACTGGCTACACGCTCCCTGCTTCGCCCGGGTTCTAAATAAAAACTATCCCATCAATCACGTTGGATCAAATTACACATAGTTACGAACTTTTATGAAAGGATTTAGTCCTTTTAAAGTGTTGTACTAATAAGTCTGATACGACGCCCAACTTTTTGTCATTTACTTGTGCTATTGGCGACGGTAGCCACCCGACCGTCAAGTGGACGTCAGTCAACGCCATTTATCTCCTAAGTCTAAAGACTTAGATGACTTGGATTTTAATAAAGACTTAAGTCTTGAGAAGTCGGATGCGAATTACTCCCATTAAAGATAAGTTAATATATTATAAATGCAGGTAAAACAATTGTGCATGTTAGTTCCTATAAGAGAAAGAGAGAGACAATAAAGAGACTGCTATTCAACTTTTAACTTTATTGCAGTATCATTAATATAGATTTTTGTTTGTTACAGCGTTATTTGGTAAAGTGATTGTTTGGTAAAGTTGTTTGAAATTAAACATTTGTTGGAATTGTGATTTTCTTTAAAAACATTCCCATAATGTAAATGTCCTAAATTAAAAAAAAAATATCTGGCTTAAGTTTTAAATATATATTTTTGTGTATTACACAAGTCCATGAAGATGAAAATAATATATGTATGTGTATAATGTGTATCGAGATATTGTATGTTTCCCAAATATAAATAAATATTATATTTACGAAAATAAATATATATTTATTTATTTTTTTAGTAATTAGTAACTATTTTTTTTGTTTAATTTAAAATTGTGCCAAATAACCTGTATTTTATAATAGTATTTTAATAACAACTCATTAAAAACTCAATTAAGAAAATGTTAAGCACTCTTTACAATAAACTCGGTTAATAATAATAAAAAAACCCAACAGATTTTAATAAAACTTGCAAACATATAACCGAATATTTCATTACTCATTTCATTGGGTTTTTATTGTCTTATTTTAAATGTTTTTCTCGAGAAAAATAAAATTAAAACAACATTTAATTTTATTGACTACTAGCTGCTGCCCGCGACTTCCCCCGCGTAACTTTGTAAATTATATACTAAAACCTTTGCCGAGAACAACAGACAGACGCGGCGGAGGACTTTGTTTTTTAATATGTGAAAAATAAATAAAATATCCCATTTTTATTGACCGAATATTTATAAAGTATTAAACATAGCATTAAAAAAAGTGTTAGTTAATTATATGTAAAATTTTAATTGTACTTAAGATAAATAAATACTTAACCCTCTTAAAAATTTATGTGTTACAATATATTTGCGTTATTTATACAAATATTTGAGTTATAGAATTGAAACTGAACTCTTAGGGAGGCCGCACACTGTGTTGGCGCGATTTTATTGATTAAAGAGATTTATCTTGATTACGCGGATAGCAATGCAGTGAAAATTTTCAAATACAATATACTTTACTGAATTTTCTCCTGAGGCTTCACATTCGCGGTTCGTCTAAGTTTGTTCGGCTTCCATAATTTCTGACTTCATAACTTCGTAACTGCACAGACGCGTGTGCGATCGTTCTCGTCGCTTCGTTCTCTATTTAAATTTTTACTTAAATATGTAAAATTGTTATAGATTTAAAAATCTATTTTCATAGTTTACTTAAAAGTGTTTAAATAACTATTCATAAGAATTGAAGTTTTTATGACGCCTTTGGTGTTTTTTTCCTATAGACATCTTTATATAGGGTATACTTGGATCTTTTTATGTTATAGGTAGCTATAATATAATATTGTTTCTAAAACATTACTAATTATTGGAAATAATATAAGAAACATTAATTTGACAAGAATGTGGTATATATAGTTATAGTATGTAAGAATACCAATAGGTAACAAAAATTTAGAATCTTTTTAAAAGGAATTATATCTTGTACCACATTTACAGTTGTTAAAAAATAAAAGTGATATTTGATTATTGGAAGTGTTTTATTTCTTGCCTATAAGCTTTTACCCGTGACTTTGTCCCAGCCATAATATTATTGCAGCAGAAGTATACTTGTTCGTAAAATGTGCATTTGGCTTAAAAAACTTGTAACCAGTTGTCATAAAATTAAAAAAAATGTGCATAGGAATAGAAGTACAGAATACCATTTATTTCAGAATTTGTCGTTTTGTCGATATTTATACAAATAAATATTATGAATAACACAAATGACTGTAAATATGAATTAGTATTTATAATATTAGTGGGATTATTTTCTATTTTTGAGATAGATGACTAATTAGTAACCAAGCCATAACTAGTTTTTAAAAAACCTATAACTTATTTATTTATATTCTATGCTCTGTGTTCTGTTATCATTTTTTTTTAGTGCTGATAATAGATTGTAATTAATTTAAATCAATGATAATAGATTCTTAGGTTAGGAAGCTATATTTCTAATTTGGTTACACAATACATATTATTACCGTGTATATTCTTTATATTTATTTGTTGTGAAAATAAATATGTTCAAGGTAACAATTTGATGTCGTAAAATTTGACTTTTACAGTGATTTCACTATACTGTTTTATAGTGGTAATAAATAAATCACTACATATTAAAGTCCTCCGCCGCGTCTGTCTGTATGTTCGTGATAAACTCAAAAGCTACTGCACTGATTTTCATGCTGTTTTCACCAACGGATAGAATAGTTCTCGAGGAAAAACGAAGCTATTAAAATTATAAACTGTGTCAAAATTACGTTAATTGTGTACACTTGTTCGCTTTATCAAGATTTCTCTGATATGAGAATGTCTTTGATTTATTGTTGAACAAACGGTTGAAATTTTTCAAGGGCTTAGTGGCATTGGTGACGGGTGGAGCGTCAGGTTTGGGGCGTGCCACTGCCGAATTGCTCGTGAAGCAAGGCGGACGCGTTATCGTCTGCGATTTGCCAAACACTACGGGCAAAGAGACCGTGAAGAGGTTCGGGGAAAATGCCGCCTTTGTATCGGTAGATGTATGTACCTTTTAAATTTCAAAGAATATCTGAACATTGCTGGTATGAAAAATTTATTGGTTTCGTCCCCAAGGGCCGTATATTGAAATTTTACAATTTCTCATTTTAAAACTAGGTTAACAATGTTCTTATTGTTTGGGGCGTCAGGAGGTTCACATGTTCAAGGATTTTTTCAATCTATTTTATACATGTTTCCCTTTATTGTGTACTCCCTTCGTCTGGATAACTTTATAAAATATAATACATTTGTGTCTGTGAAACCATGGAAATATCTACACATACAAAATTTCAACTCAATCGGTCAAGCCGTTTAGTGGTTGACATACCGACAGCAGAGCCACCTACCTGGTCCAATTGTATTTTTAAATCATCCAGGAAACCATCGAAATAGCCATATAAAATTTCAACCCAATCCCAACGGTTCAGCCATTTAGAAGTTATGTGAAAAAGATAAGTACAGAAGGATAATTCTTACTACCCGTTGTCCTATTACCCGTTTTCCCGTAGGAATGAAGCATTTTCGCGCAATAAAAAGTAGCCTATGCTCATCACGGATAATGTCGGCTTCTAATAGTAAAAAAAATTTTCGAATCGGTCCAGTAGTTTCAGAGCCTATTCAATACAAACAAACAATCAAATCTTTCCTCTTTATAATATTAGTATAGATTGACGTCTGCACTATTTTTGTATAGAATTTTATGAATTTTTCTCTTTCACTCTTGTGTGTAATAGTATATTTAATGGCGTTTTTATTTATTTGTCACCTCCAGTTCAAATTCAAGGTCTAGCCTGGCCAATGCGAACCTGGGGCACTCGAGCAGCACGTGTTTTACTGTCTCTTGAACCCTAGGCTCGCATGGGCAATCCGGGGCTAGATGTCCATGCCCCGTTATGAATTGCGTTATCGAATTGTCCACTTTTATTGTTCTCTCAGCATTGTAAATTAATTTTAAGCAAAAGTTGAAGCTTATTGCTAATAAAAACGCAGGTAACGTCAGAGCAAGACGTGAAGGACGCCTTGCAAACAACCATAGACAAGTTTGGAAGACTGGACGTGGCCGTAAACTGTGCAGGCATTGGAAGCGCTGCGAGAACATACAATTTCAAAAAAGACCAACCGTTTGATCTGAAGACGTTTCAAAAAACAATTGAGGTGAATATTTTTACCACTTTTAGGTGAATATTCTCTTACCGGTCCTAAAAATCATTGTCATTTTGAAAGTCAGAGTCCAACTTATTTACCAATCTCATTCTCTAACTAAGAAATGTATGGAAGTAGTTTTTTTTTTGCAATTTTTGACGTTTTCAGTACTCTAAAACTCAGTTGGTCCCATACGGTCAATTTATCCTTTTGTGTAACAGAATCATTTGCCGCCATAAAAACGAAACGTAAAAATTGTCAATTTTCTCGCTGACTGTACCATTTTTCCAAAACGTTTGAATGCCAATGAGAATAATCACCGTGTATAAAAAATAAATATGTACCTACTAATATTAAGAAATATTTTTTCAGGTGAACCTGATTGGTACATTCAATGTGACCCGGTTGGTTGCCGGATTGATTGGGAAGAATGCTCCGGACGGGGACGGACAAAGAGGTGTTATCATCAATACAGCTAGTGTGGCAGCGTTTGATGGACAGGTACTAATAAATATTACCACTATGAAGAATATTAATTAACATTACCAGTATGAACAATATTAATTAACATTACCAGTATGAATAATATTAATTAACATTACCAGTATGAAGAATATTAATTAACATTACCACTATGAATAATATTAATTAACATTACCACTATGAATAATATTAATTAACATTACCACTATGAATAATATTAATTAACATTACCACTATGAATAATATTAATTAACATTACCACTATGAATAATATTAATTAACATTACCACTATGAATAATATTAATTAACATTACCAGTATAAATAATATTAATTAACATTACCACTATGAATAATATTAATTAACATTACCAGTATGAAGAATATTAATTAACATTACCACTATGAATAATATTAATTAACATTACCACTATGAATAATATTAATTAACATTACCACTATGAATAATATTAATTAACATTACCAGTATAAATAATATTAATTAACATTACCACTATGAATAATATTAATTAACATTACCAGTATGAAGAATATTAATTAACATTACCAGTATGAAGAATATTAATTAAAGTATGAAGAATATTAATTATAGTATGAAGAATATTAATTATAATATGAAGAATATTAATTATACTATGAAGAAATTAATTATAGTATGAAGAATATTAATTAAAGTATGAAGAATATTAATTATAGTATGAAGAATATTAATTATAATATGAAGAATATTAATTATAGTATGAAGAATATTAATTATAATATGAAGAATATTAATTAAAGTATGAAGAATATTAATTATAGTATGAAGAATATTAATTATAATATGAAGAATATTAATTATACTATGAAGAAATTAATTATAGTATGAAGAATATTAATTAAAGTATGAAGAATATTAATTATAGTATGAAGAATATTAATTATAATATGAAGAATATTAATTATAGTATGAAGAATATTAATTATAATATGAAGAATATTAATTAAAGTATGAAGAATATTAATTATAGTATGAAGAATATTAATTATAGTATGAAGAATATTAATTATAGTATGAAGAATATTAATTAAAGTATGAAGAATATTAATTATAGTATGAAGAATATTAATTAAAGTATGAAGAATATTAATTAACGTATGAAGAATATTAATTAACATTACCAGTATGAAAAGAATAAATTAAAATTACCAGTATGCTTGTATTTCAGATTGGGCAAGCGGCATATTCGGCTTCCAAAGCTGGTGTTGTCGGCATGACATTGCCCATAGCTCGGGATTTAGCCAATAGAGGGATCAGGGTTGTCACAATAGCACCAGGTGAAAAATATTTTGATACATCGTTTAGTTTGTGAGATATGGCGTTTTAAAAATGAGATCGCGACGGGCCTGCGCTCGTTGCGGTGACGTCATAGTCCAACGGTCTCTCGGTCAGTTCGCGCGCTCCCATATTGGAGTTAACCGACGCGAACGTTGGAACGTGAATATTGATTTTTTTATTTCAATCACTTTATTTTTTAATAATATTCTGATTGTTTCCATATAATATATTAAGGTAAAATCTGAATTAAAGGTCTGTTCCGAACGCCAATGATTGACCAGCTGCCGGAGCCAGCGATCCGTCAGCTGGAGCAAACGGTCCCGTTCCCGTCCCGTCTCGGTCACCCGGAGGAGTTTGCACTCCTCGTTCAGAGCATCATACAGAATCCAATGTTGAACGGGGAAACAATACGACTCGATGGATCCCTGAGGATGCAGCCTTAACCTTGAGTCCAAATTGAGGAATATTATACCATTTTTCGGTCAATTTCAACATTTTCCCAAGCATTTTTAACATTTTCCTAAGAATTTCAACATTTTCCCAAGCATTTTTAACATTTTCCTAAGAAATTTCAACATATTCCTAAGCAATTTCAACATTTTCATAAGAAATTTCAACATTTTTCTAAGAAATCTCACCATTTTCATAAGAAATTTCAACACGTTCATAAGAAATTTCAACATTTTTCTAAGCAGTTTCAACAATTTCCTTAGGAATTCGCTTAGAAAAATGTTGAATTTGCTTAGGAAAATGTTGAAATTGTTTAGTAAAATATTGAAATTTCTTAGGAAAATGTTGAAATTTCTTAGGAAAATGTTGAAATTGACCAAAAAATTGTATATTTTGTAAAGAATTCTAACAAATAAACTTGGCATTTATTTAGTTTGTAAGTTAAATACAGTCTTTTATATAAACCGTTGTCTAATTTAGGTTGTTACCTATACATTTTTTTTGTAATAAATGTTTTTAATAGAAAAAAATAGTATTTTATTTAAAGATATCTGCAGTAATTTTGCGACAATACTGCAGGGGGAAAAGATTAAATTCAAGGGATGCCAGAGCCCATTACCTCTTCCCTTCCTTATCCCTTATCCTTAATCCTTCTATGGTCGGCAGCGCACTTGTAGCACTTATGGCGTTGCTTGTGTTATAGGCGACAATAGTCACCAACCATCAAGCGGACCGTCAGCCTGTCTGTCGACCTTAACATAAATAAATAAAAATAATTAATGAATCATTAATTATTTTTAAATGATAATGATGGAGCCATTTTCTCCAGCTCTGAAGCAGTTTTTTCGCGCAACCTAGACAAGGAAATAATATGTATTTCTTATCATGTGCGTTGCAATTGTCCTTACGAATATCATTATTTATAAGGTGGAGTAAATTTTGCAAATTCATTATTGGATGGAGCCATTAATTTTACATCGATTTGTGCTTTTGTTTTTGCATTATTTGTAACTTCATCCAGCCAGGATCACTGAATTTTTTTACCTTAGCATTATAAATTATAATGATTATAATCACAAACTAAATAGTAGATACTAAATTATAATAAATCTAATTTATGGTTGCTACCTATGTCAAAATTTATTCTGAGCATTTCTTTGTGCTATGCCTTTGTTCACTGTTCTGTTGCAAATAAAAAAAAGTACATGACGCCATGACAGGTCACGTGATGTAAATTTTTGTCTGGCATGCGCAACTTCAATGAATTTTTGTGAGCGATTTTGAAACCGTGCGAGACTTTTGTGTGCTAAAAAGACTTTTTAGGACGGTGTTTTTAATTTTTTTTATCCATTTCCTAGTGTAAGTAAATTATGATGTGTTCGTTAGTAGTGATAGTGTAATTAAAGAGTTCAAGGAAGTGTTGTTGTATTGTCGCAAAGGTCATTTTCTCTAAATGGAATAGCGATCTCCAAATGGTATTTGCAAACTTCATTGCTTATTTTCCTCTTTATTTCATTTGTCGACTTATCGTTACAAACAATCGCAACAGTTTTAATTTGTACAATTGATTAATTATAATGATATTAAATATACAAACTTTTAAAAGCGGTAAGTAAGCCCAACCTTGTTAATAAATTTTGACAGCTTCATATGAAGTCATCTTTGCGGATTTCATACGCGAATTCCAAGTAATCGGTTGTAAAATGGTTGTAAATAACGTAATTTTAATGTTATGCCGTGTATTTACGGCAAAAATCGTCTTTTAACTGATTAGATTATAATGTTTTCTATTCGATAAAAAGTCTTTTCTGATAAAAAGTTTCTGGGAGACATATTATCGTTAAGTTAGCCAAGGTTGTTTTTGCAAAGGCGTAAGTTATAAATAAGCAAGCAACGTAGTCCTAAATTGGTCGCAATGGTGACATCATATAGTATAGAAACACAACTACACTATTTGTACGTATGTTTACTAAAATTTAACAAAGAAATGAAGTGTTTATTATCTTAATTTAGAAAGCACTTTCTCTAAGAATATCCAATCCTTACTTACTAATATTATGCGAAAGTTTGTATGGATGTATGGATGTTTTTTACTCTTTCACGCAAAAGCTACTGAACTGAATGGATTTCAATGAAACTTTACAACAATATTATAGCTTATTCATCAGAATAAGAAAAAGATATATAGGTTATATAAGACATAAAACGCGAACGAAGTCGCGGGCACCAGCTAGTATTACAATAAATGGATAAATAAATATACTTTGCATTTAAATTAATTGGTTAAAATTTATGTTGTATGAGTAGGTATATTTACTAAAATATAACAAAATAAAGTTTCTGTATGTATTATGAAAAAATAATAATATAAAAAGTAAATAAAAAAAATTAGTTCTACTTGGTAAAATGATTATATTCTGTTAGGTATGTTTAGTTAAATTTAACAAATAATTTATAGGTATATATTGTTAAAAAAAAACACTTTTTCTAAAGTGTGTTTCATAACTCGAAAATTTTAGAATAATGTTACCAACGTTGTTTCTATAGTGCTGTACTAATATCGGTTTTACTTATATAGTTATGATATTTTACTGGAAATAATATTTTCGATCTTGTTTTATTGATTTATTTAAATTGCTCGTATTATATGGACCGTAAGCCTGTCCATCACCCAGTCAATATTAAAAAAGCAAAATAAAACTGGTGACTTGGTATTTAAAGCATATTAACTGCACATACATTATTTGATTGAGTTCTTTGTTCATGTGTGGGCGTTGTTCCCTCAATCCTAACCAAATTAGGTCTTGAAGGGACCAAATGCAACGTTACTCTCGATACATTGACCTCAAAATTGACAGCTTGGCTCTAAATTTAAATATTTTTATTTAAATAACTATTGAAAATTAGAATTCAAATAAGAAAAATTAATTAAATGGTTAGAGTGAGTTCTCTGGGAAGCTCTGGGAAGGTCTTGCATCCGTACGAAGCCGGGAACAGGCCACTAGTTTGTACCTAAATTCATGTTACATTATCAATCTTATTAGGCACACTTTGGTACCTATAATTTTAGCACACTTTGGGTGTTTCGGTGAGTGAGTAAGTTTGTCATATCATCTATACTAATATTATAAAGAGGAAAGATCTGATTGTTTGTTTGTTTGTTTGTTTGTATAGAATAGGCTCCAAAACTAGTGGACCGATTTGAAAAATTCTTTTACCATTAGAAGCCGACATTATCCATGATGAACATAGGCTACTTTTTACTGCGGGAAAATGCTTAATTCCTCCAGGAAATCTAAAATAAAAGTAAATACTAGCGGCTTGGCCCGGGAGATAGCGCCATCTATCCAAAATATGGTAGATGGCGTTTTATACTTTTCTACGCGGACGACCAGCTAGTACAAAATATAGTTATCAAAAACAGAATTTAAAATGTTCTATAGTTAGTTACTATGAGGAATAAATATTAAAATTTCTCATCAAAATGTATCTTGAAAGGCATTATACAATAATGTATTTAACTGTGCCTTCCCACGACTAAACAGTAATCTGAAAGTGATGTGAAAAAAGTAAGAATTAATGGCACACATATTGTACTGGCACTGGGTCAGTTAATCTATCTTAATATTACATATATATATATATATATAACATGTCACAGTGTTTGTAAGACAAACTCCTCTGAAACAGCTCGACCTATTTTTTTTTTTAATTTTTGTGTATATTTCTAGGTCTGAGAATAAACTAAATCTATTTAACTATTTTTCATACCCCTAAGTGATGAGGGTGTTTAGGGGGTCTAGATTTCTCTCATAAGAAGAGTAAAAGTGAGGCATGATCATTAAAGACAATATGAATAACTAATTAAGTGAGTTCTTTTTTTGACATTGGAAGTGTCTTTTCGTTCACTTCAGTATAGGACCCCGATTTCACGAAAAAGTGTGATCCCCTTATATCTCAGAGAGATGTGAAGATATAAAATTTTAAAAGGCTCAAAAGACGCGTATTTACGGGAGCTGTAAGGTGCAAAAATAATTTTTCGAAAAAGTTATGGCCGAAATGGTGAAAAAAATGTGAACTTTTTCCGAATTCTTGATTTTGGCGCTCAATATTTTAGAAACGAAGAATGATATCATAAATTTGAGAAAAACTCGTCTGGACAATTTACTCAGCTACAATTTGAGCCTAAAATAAAGACGATCTGGTTAAGGGTTTGCCCTGTAGCTTAACCCTTTTGAAATAAGTTAACAAGTCAGAACAACATAATTTCGAATTCCGTAGATTAATAATTTCCAATGTGCTCGATAGTCGTCTGAGGCACGAAATATGTGAATTTTTTACATAATAAACCGATGCAAAATGACACTTGGTCCTCTGACATCAGAGTTCTTTATCGATAGGTCTTATCTTGAAGTTATTTTCAGCCTGGTTTGTGTATATTTACAATGATATCATTCTGTTTTGATGCCCACTGCTGGCTATCAAGCAAATTGAACTGACCTTACTCCTATTAGAAAATTGCCAACTCAAACTACGTGTAGTATAAAATGTTTATTTACCTAACTAATCTGTAGTGTATAATAATACTACACTTTAAAAAATAAAATAAATGTAAAAATATTTACCTACAAGTCCTTTTTTATGGATATACTAACTGCTCCAAGTGACTTCGCCCGCATAACTTTATAAAATGTAATATACTAGCTGGTGCTCGCGACTTCGTCCGCGTCGAAAAATGTAAAACGCCATCTACCGTAGCGGATCGCTAAAAATATCACCAAGCAGTTGTCATGTTAGTCGCTTCACCTGATTTGGATAGATGGCGCTATCTCCCCGGGCGAAGCTGCTAGTATTTACTTTTATTTTAGATTTCCAATAAGAATGAAGCATTTTCCCGCAGTAAAAAGTATCCTATTTTCATCAGGGCCAATGTCGGCTTCTAATGGTAAAAGAATTTTTCAAATCGGTCCAGTAGTTTCGGAGCCTATTCTATACAAACAAACAATCAAATATTTCCTCTTTATAATATTAGTATAGATAATATATAATACAGTCTATGTTACTCGCTGATAATGTAGCTTACTGTAGGTGTCTAGGTGAAAGAATTTTCAAAATTGATCCCTAGTTTTTGAGTTTATTCATTAAAGGGCTATCACACCTTACAATTTGAACGTATCCAATTTAGGAAATCGAAAGGTGTGATCGCAGAAAGAACAGATCGGATTCAATTTAGAGAGTTCTAACTCTCTGTTTCCTTAAATTGAATACTGTGATCGCGGCGTTTCAATTTAGGAAGTTTAGGGGTGTCCACTTAAAAAATACATCGATGTTTTTTTGTCGATGCGATACAAAGAGGCTATGCATCGGTTAGAAACATTGATGTTTTCTCAAAATCGAGTACACTAGCTGCTGCCCGCGACTTCGTCCGCGTAACGCGTGACACGCTAATATACAAAATGGTTAATTTTTTACCTTTTTAAAATCAAAATTGAAACATAAATAACATAGGTTATTTATATTTTATAACGTTACGAGGACGAAGTCGGGCACTAAAATAACTACTTAAATGAAATACCTATTTAAATAAAATAGGTAATAAAATAATATACTAAATAAATAGGTAACACAATCAAGATTCTTGATTGCAATTAATTTCGTTAAAATACCAGTAACTCGTTATATACCTAACTAGTAATTTCCTAATATTCCTAATATTTAATACGATATATCGATACAAAGCGAAGTATCGGGCATCCCTACTGCGTTCACAAGTGTTGCCAGATTTGTGGAGGCAAAAATCCGTACCGCCTTTCACTGTTTCCTAAATTGAATTCGATGTAGGAAATGCTTATCGCACTATTCAATTTGAACGTTTTCTATTTAGGAATCTAAGTAGAGAGCTCGTGATCACACTACGCTAAATTGATTTCTAAATCGAAGATATAAAGTTGAAAATGGATAAACTCTAAATTGAATCCAATCTGTTCTAACTGCGATCACACCTTTCGATTTACTAAACTGTAACATCGACGTTTTATGACTGTTGCGGAAGCGGCAGCTCTGAACTCTACCTATTCAATATACTTTGTACTAATTCAATTAAATAGAAATGCCACAATAAAAGTAAAAAAGATTTTTAATATTTTCTAAAATATATGAAACTACAAGAGCAAAATTTGTTTGAAATTCTTTAGAATTTAATTATACCGAGTGAAGTATTACTTATAAATCGTATATCGATTTGTAGATATCAAAAATTTGTATAATCCATACTATCCATACTTACTAATATTATAAATGCGAAACTTTTTCACGCCTTAACTACTCAACCGAATTTTGCATACACAATACACGTTGTCAGGCATACAGGAAAGGATATAGGGTACCTTTCTTCCAAAAAAAAGTACTGTTCCTGAGTAATCGTCTAAAAATATAAATAATAGGGCGCTACCGTCGTCACAGTAATAACGATGTCAGGCGTTATTACTCATATATTTTCTTTTTCAACGCGGAAGAAGTCGCGGGCACCAGCTAGTAATATAATATTTGGTTTAAACTTACAAAAATAAAATCAATAACTATTTGTAAATGTCTTTATTCATCTTAAATATAAAATCAAAATCAAAATTTAATTCATAACAAGGCTTATTTATCATTTAGTAATTTATAGGTATGACATGCATGCTAAAAATCTGTAATGTATACCGAGAAATCCGTATACTGGCAACACTCTTCGATTTAGAAATCTATTTAGCGTAGTGTGATCACGAGCTCTCTACTTACATTCCTAAATAGGAAATGTTCAAATTGTAAGGTGTGATAGCCCTTTTACAAAAAATACAAACCAAAATAAAAATAAAAATTCTCTTATATTAAAAATTATTAAAAATTCTCTTTATAATATTACTAGCTGTTGCACGCGACTTTGTCCGCGTAACTTTATACAATATACCCTATGTTACACGCTCATAATGTAGCATTTTTCTAAAAAAAGAAAAATAAATTAAAATCAGCCCAGTAACTTAGTTTTTGAGTTTATTTATTACAAAAATACAAATCTCCTCTCTTCATAATAAATTAAGTATGGACTATCAAATACAACACTCTTCCTTGACTTGCATTTTTATATCTGTATATCGGAAGCAAACTGTCTTTAAGTCACATTTAGCAAATTATTCAGTACACACGATAAACGTCTTGAGTGTAAGCTTGTAACGACTTGGGACTTGTAACATAAATCAAAAGCAGTACCTGTACCTGTAAATAGAACATAAAATACTTATTCAAATGGCATCATAATGGTGACTTAGGACAGTGTACCTCCGGATTTGAATCGATCGATGACTAACTAACTATAAAACCCATTAAAACGAATATTTCTCTGTGCAGGTTTTAAAATACACACCATCATGCAAACGTGACACAAGTTTACACCACAAACTTATATATGCGGAGCCTGTGATTTATTGAATAGTGCATTAAGTGCCAATCGAATGTGTTTTTGTGTTGAGTGACAGTGGCCCTGTGAAATGAGAGGTCCCTATGCTGTGACAGTTTTCCTTGTGTCTAAGAGGGATTTAGATTTTACGTCAAAACCACAGGAATAAAATGTAAGTGGTAAACTAGTTACATAATTATTTTTTTTAGGTTAAGGTACCCTAGCTGTTAACCAAACGGTCGCGGGTTCGAATCCCGCCAGTAGCAACCCAATTGTGTTGTGTTTCTTTATTTTACTAGCATTTTTTTATTTATGCATGTGCTTTTTTTTATCATTATGTTACGGTAGTCAAACAGGTTAGCAGTGCACCTGATGGTAAGTGGCCACCGTCGCCTATATAATATACTATACAAGTATAGTAATATACTATAGGTACTATATAATATAATATACTATAGTATTAGTTAAGAATAAAAGATAAGGAAGGATTATTATTGAAGGCAAAAATGAGTCCATTACAATAAAGTCACGAGGAAAATGTAATACGAAGTTATGACGAGTAATATAATGATGGGGAAAATTCTAAATATTTGATTCACATTTTTATTAAATTATTTCTAAAAGTAACTAATCAACACTTTACTTGAAGCTGGTGAAAGATACCCTAATCTATATGAATGAAAGACCCCCTATGAAAGATAGTTCCAGAATCCCCGCTGACCAGTGACTTTAAATGACGGTTAGCCTACTTGGTGACGGTGAAAGAGGCCCTAAGACTTCTACTAAGAGGCCCTAAAAAAAAAAACCTCCCTACATAAAACTTTCCCATAGTACACTGTTTAAATTTCCCGTTTAACTCATACCTGCTACCTGTCAACAATGTTTTTAAGCTCGACTAAGTTAGGTTAAGGAACCTTAAGGAAGATTTACGTATGACCAAAACATCCCAACAGTCCCTCGGCTGATTGCTATGTGGTTGATATTCCAGATGGCTCACTATCCGCAGCCGGTCTCCCTGGAGGCAGCTCTGCCCCTCCTCAGCAAGACTGACCCTCGCCTTCGCCAGCAGCTCGGCGAACAGCTGGCTGTGTTGGTGCGTCGGGAGCCTGACATACCAATGGAAATAGTTGCCCAGCTGATCGATGCTCTCATCCCTTGGCTTAACGCTGGCAACTTCAAGGTACGAGGAGTTTAAGTTACATCAAAAATAATTCTTTATTTTTTTTCAAATGTGTGAAAGTACAGGGACTAAGCAAAGAACGTAATATTTGTTATATGTATTATATTTTAAGACGATCACCTGTGTACAGTACTTTTTTTCCCGGATGAAATGAAAAGGTAACAGACAGACAGACAAAAGAGTTACTTTCACATTTATAATAATTATATACTTAGTATGGATAAATGTATAGATTAGTATCTTATATTAAGTATGATGTTAGTTACATAAATAAATATGTTTGGTCAATTTTGCAATTTTTCCCCTAAATACTTTTATATTTATAAATAAATGTTACAATGTCTGAATAAATTCGGCCCCAATAATAACATATTGTGTGCAATAAATTACTTACAAGACATATTCATCATCTACACTCTGATTAACCGTATGGTTGTTCTAGTTGTCGTCACACGCCATTGAATCGGGTGTTTATTCTGAAACACATTCGTTATTATACAGCGTTCGATATTTTGAAGAGTATTGTACCCATCGCGTTTATTTTTGAAGATTTTTTAACAGACATTTACATTTATATCTTGTAAATCGCATTTTATAAATATAAAACTAACTAACTGTTGAACGCTACTTAGCCCGTGTTTATAAAGTATAGCCGATGTTACTCGGTGATAACGTAGCTTCGTATTGGTGAAAGAATTTTTAAAATCGGACCAGTAGTTTTTACGTGAAAGAGTAACGAAACTTACAAATTAAATCTAATATATAAAATTCTCGTGACGCAGTGTTTATTGCCCATACTCCTCCGAAACGGCTTAACCGATTTTGATAAAATTTTATATGTACACTTGGTAGGTCTGAGAATAGGTTTTTGTTTATTTTTTATAACCGGGCGAAGTCGCTTGCAGCGGCTAGTCTCTTTATAATATTTGTATAGAAAGACTATAGCAAGATAAAGAGCCTAACTGGGGTTCGAACCCCCACCCACTTCATCAAGGCACCATAATCTTAACGCCGTTTAACGATAAGGTACTATTTATGTACATTCTTTATGGTGATACTTAGTAATTTTTATTTCAATCTGTAAAGAAAATGTAGACGATATTTTTATCGAAGACATTTTAGAATAGGCGCCATTGTATTGACAACATAAGTGCGGCCAGTCGACATGAAGGTGCGCCGCTGTATTGTATTGTTTCTGCTAATAAAAATTATTTCATTACATGTGTTATTATACTTTGGTTTAGTCATGTGAAATAGTGCGCAAAAAGAGGTACTCAAAAAGTTCATACGGATTCAAAAGTAAGGTTACTGTTTACGGTTTTTGTAAAAATCTAAAAAATTGCATATTACAATCGTTATTTATCACCAACATGTCTTGGCGTTATTATCTTTATTATTATTATGTTTTATTATCCCTTATCCTTGGTAGGCTATATATAGGTGATAGTTTTATTACATTTTATTTAAAATAAAATTTGAAACTTTGACAATGTTTAAATAATTTTACTGTTTATTATTAACAATTCTTATAAACGTAAGATTTATTTATTTATTGTGGGAACACAGTTTATGGAATAGTTTTCTTATTTTTTAGTGAAAAGTTTAGGAGTGCCAACATTAGGTCGTTTTACCCTATTTAGCACAAAATCAGATAGACACTTTCAAACGTGCACTTCAATATTTATTTGTGTAGATTCAGTTTAATATTATTCGAGTGATCCTTGATGTTTTTGAATTTAGGAGCATATTGGGAGGATATATCGAAGATATTCCATATTATATCCGATTAGAGATTGTTAGGTACATATTATTTACATTAAATTTCAGGTGGCCCAAAATGGCTTAGAGGTGTTGGCGGCTCTAGCCGAACGTTTGGGACCAGAGTTCTCACATTATGTGCCCACAGTACTTCCACATATCTTAGACAGGTGAGAGTACTGTTTTTATTCAATTTCTTTTCCGTGTCGTGTCGACGGTAAGTGGCCACCGTCGCCCGCTTCGCTGTCGGCTCACACCACACCCAATACTTGTTCAATTTAGACTGGCGGACACGAAGGAGGGAGTGCGTCACATGGCGCGCGTGTGCATAGCGAAGCTCGGGGAGAGCCGCGCGGCGGCGCCACGCGCGCTCCTCGCGCGGCTAATGGCTGCGCTTGCGCACAAGGCGGCGCACGCGCGCGAGGAGGCGTTGCGCTGCATACACACCCTGCTCGACACGTGAGTTATATTATACACTCACTAGCTGTTGCACGCGACGTCTTCCGCTTTAAAAAAGATAAAAAGTAGCCTATCACGTGTCCTGTACTTCTAAATGTTTATCTACCAAGTTTTTTAAAGTTTCTTGAAGATCATTTAATTCGTTTAAGAGCGATGGAGGAACATACATACATACAGAAAAAAAATCCAAAAATGGTCAATTTAGTTTCAGTATCATGTATAAGAGTCTACAAACACGATATCTCCGAAAACAAAGTAAATTACTCCATGACCGACCCTTACAGATTTATTATTAGTATTGATGGTTGATAATGAAAGGTGCATTTAATACTGCATTTAATGCGCGTCCTCTTGTAGTTAAATCGGGCCAGGATTTCCAAAGTTACAGCCTCGAGTTCGTACGCTCGCTCATGCGATGACGTCACGTCGCGAGGGCAACGAGCCAAAGCGTGTAGGCCCGCGAGCGCCGACTCGTGGCGTGACGTCACACGTAAGCGCGGTCGCACTTTAACGTTTAATATCTCAGTCATTTCTGAAGATGGGAAAAAAATAAAAACACTATTTTTTCTCAAATTACCCATTTTTTAGATAATAATATGCCGATCACAGATTTTTAGATTTTTATCATCAGTTTACTAGGTACACGTGTGGAGTTCGCATGCCATTTAGAACACTAGGAACTATATGTAACATTTAAAAGTGACATATTATGAGTATTAATAGAGCATGAGCATGATTAAAAGGAATAGTAGAAGTTGGTCGTTACCACCTTTCACCGTTGACTCAGTCATGACTCGGCCATGACTCTGTTTTAGACGTACCTCTTATGTGCCGGGTTTTATAACCAACCAACTAACCAAACATCTGTCATTGTGACTTTAATATAACATTACCACTATGAATAATATTAATTAACATTACCAGTTTGAATAATATTAATTAACATTACCAGTATGAAGAATATTAATTAACATTACCAGTATGAAGAATATTAATTAACATTACCAGTATGAAGAATATTAACATTACCACTATGAATAATATTAATTACGTCAATGCATTTAGTTTAAAATGAATAGTAGAAGTTGGTCGTTACCACCTTTCACCATTGACTCCGTCACGACTCCGCCATGACTCCGTTATGACTCCGCCATGACTCCGTTTTAGACGTACCTCTTATGTGTCGCGTTGGCGTTTGTCACTCAATGTCCACACTTGTAGTACTGTAATATGTAGTGAGATGTGTGAATGTGCAGACACGGCGTGGCGGAGCTGCAGCTGCGCGCCGCAGTCCCCAACTTGGCGGCTCTGGTGGGAGACCCCAACAGCGCCGTGAGGGACGCCGCGATGCAGCTGCTCGTAGACCTCTACACGCACGTAGGTCAGTCTAGCACCACCTTGTTGTTGTTTCATTTAGAAAAAAAAAGACAAAAAATGTTCCACAGGCCTGTTTTTAACTTACATAAATAAGAGTACTTTTCGATTTTAGGCGAGAGACTGAGACAGGACTTGAAGAAGAAGGAGTTGGTCCCCGCGCAGAAGATGGCCTTACTTGAACAGAAATTTGACGAAGCCAGAGAGGCTGGACTGCTTTTGCCTACGGGTATGTCTTTTCTTTTTATATGATTTTTTATTGTTCATGTTGAGGTCGACAGACAGGCTGACGATCTACTTGATCGACGTAGGTGGCTGACGTTGATTTTTCACTTGAAAAAAATGTCAATTATATAATTTTTCAATTGAAAATGACAATTATTTATAATTTTTCACTTGAAAATGACAATGATTTATAATGTTTCAATTGAAAATGACAATGATTTATAATGTTTCACTTGAAAATGACAATGATTTATAATTTGTCACTTGAAAATGACAATTATTTATAATTTTTCACTTGAAAATGACAATGATTTATAATTTGTCACTTGAAAATGACAATTATTTATAATTTTTCACTTGAAAATGACAATTATTTATAATTTTTCACTTGAAAATGACAATGATTTATAATTTGTCACTTGAAAATGACAATGATTTATAATTTTTCACTTGAAAATGACAATTATTTATAATTTTTCACTTGAAAATGACAATTATTTATAATTTGTCACTTGAAAATGACAATTATTTATAATTTTTCACTTGAAAATGACAATTATTTATAATTTGTCACTTGAAAATGACAATTATTTATAATTTGTCACTTGAAAATGACAATTATTTATAATTTGTCACTTGAAAATGACAATTATTTATAATTTTTCACTTGAAAATGACAATTATTTATAATTTGTCACTTGAAAATGACAATTATTTATAATTTGTCACTTGAAAATGACAATTATTTATAATTTGTCACTTGAAAATGACAATTATTTATAATTTTTCACTTGAAAATGACAATTATTTATAATTTGTCACTTGAAAATGACAATTATTTATAATTTGTCACTTGAAAATGACAATTATTTATAATTTTTCACTTGAAAATGACAATTATTTATAATTTGTCACTTGAAAATTATAATTATTTATAATTTTTCACTTGAAAATGACAATTATTTATAATTCTTCACTTGAAAATGTCAATTATTTATAATGTTTCGCTTGAAAATGACAATTATTTATAATTTGTCACTTGAAAATGACAATGATTTATCCGCAGCAACCCAAGCGGTGGACGAAACCGACTTTGTGATGAGGTCGGCCAAAAGAACAATGACCATTCCCACTTCGGCCAGGAGTCGGGACGGAGACAACTCCGGGGCTTCCACACCAGGTCAATATAATATTATGTACTATTTCATTTTTTTTTTACCCCTAAACACATGCAAATAACTAAATAATTCGATTCGTATTTTCATACAAAATTAACCCTCAAAAAGATAACTTTTTAAAAAGATGTTATTATTGTTAAGGTTCACCTTAACATTAAGACCAATCACAACAAAAATGACTTAAAGTACAATATTTTAATACACACGAAACTAAACCCTAAAAGCGTTAGGCTTAGAGTTGATTTTTATTTGTCTCGCTAAAGTGAAGGTTCTAATGGAAATTGTTAGCTTGAACTTGCAAAGCTTATGGACTAAATTAATTATGAATAACTAGCTGGCGCCCTCGACTTACCTTATTTTATAATGGCAACCCCTTTAACTTTGACAGTGACAAACAATATCATTGTGCAACATGCGATTTTTAATTTTGACTGTCACCGTTAAAGTTACCGCTAAAGTTAACTTTTACCGTAACAATAACCAAGCCTACGGTGCAAGGCGCAACCCACCCTTATCTCTGGGTCGTGGGCGAAGCCCCACGTTGGGCGCCAGGGTCGTGAGTTTTAGCCCCACGTTGGGCGCCAGGAACGTGAGTTCCAGCCCCCACGTTGGGCGCCAGGGTCGTGAGTTTTAGCCCCACGTTGGGCGCCAGGAACGTGAGTTCCAGCCCCCACGTTGGGTGCCAGGGTCGTGAATTTTAGCCCCACGTTGGGCGCCAGTGTCGCCGTGGGAAAATCCTAAGCGCGACAAAAGCAGCTAGTCTTGTCTAAAATAAATGTCATGTGTCATCTGTGTTGTCCGTGTGCCAGTTGGTGACAATTAATATAAAGAAATAGTAAAATATAATTAACAATATTAACAATTTCTGTCTGTTCGTTGCAATTAATATTGTCAATTTTGTTGTTTTCTCTGTGCATGGAATCATCGTTGGATTGGGCCTCGCATCGTATCATATCACATAATATATATATACTAAAAAATACTATAATTCATTAAAAAAAAAAAAAAAACTCGTATCATATCACATAAATTATTATTAATTTTTACACACTCATATTTTTATTTATATTACATTTACTAATTGATTCAATTTATTTTTCTCAATTTACACGTTTTTATTTACGTTAATTGTATTTTGATATCACATAAAATTTATATAATATATATATATATGTATATATAACACAAAAACACCATCAATGACAACATACCATCAATAGCGTGCGAAATGGCGAACAAAACGGCGGGACGGATGTTCAGCCTACCGTCGGCCAATAGGAAACCGCCTACGGCCAAGATGGCGGCCAGTGGTAAGTGGTCACCAATTAACCAAGGTTCTCACTTTTCGAACTAATACAATAGATCTGCTATTTTCTTAAGGAGTTTTACCTTTTTTGATACAACTTTCAAGATAGAAAACTCGATATCTATGTCTGTATTGAAATATTTATAAAAAAAAATTAATATATTTTTAATTAATTTTGGAAATAAACTAAAAAAAATATATTAAAATTGGAATCCCTTTCACACCACCGAGGGAATGTCTATTCTGTACAAATGTTCCATGGGCAGTTTTAATTTTAATAGATCCATGTACTTTCGCTCCATAGTCTAGCCTACAGCGCCAAAATGGCGTTTTTCGAACGGGCATAAAATAAAATTTGACAGCAGCCAGTCCAGTGGTATATAATAATAATATACCTAAAGCCCCACTTACGCCGGAGCCGGAGCAACACAGTGCGACATTGTGGCATGCCACATGACTGTGTATTCTTGTGGTATGCTACAGTTTTGCCTTAAGTAACATGCGGTAGCTTATTTTACACCGAAACAAAGCAACAGCGTGTTGTATGCTACAATGTCGCACGGTGTTGCTCCAGCGGCGGTTAAATGACGCTTTTGGGTGGTGTGCTCTCAGTGTCGGGCAGCAGTGCGGGGGGAGGAGGGGGCGTGTGCGGGGAGAGCGGCGCCGGTGCTGTGTCGGGGGAGGCGTTCGAGGCGGCGTTCGCGCGCAGCGTTCCCGCGGCGGTGTACGGCGTCAGGGGGCTGGACGACCTCTGTCGCCACGCGGGCACTCTGCTCGGGGACAGGAACGCCGACTGGGAGAAGAGGGTGGACGCGGTGAGGCTGTTTCTGTTTCTATTTATGTAGGGTAAAATGACCCAATATTGGCACCCCTCCAATTTATTGGCACTCTAAACTTTTCACTAAAAAATAAGAAAACTATTAATAATAATAATAAATCATTTATTCGACGTAAGTTTTTACAAAACATTTATCTTCGTCAACATTCTTTACAAGCTACCACCGGTTCGGAAAGCTGTTTCTAGGGGGAAGAACTCGGCAAGAAACCCCCTAGTTGCTCTTTTCATAAATTAATTACAAAGTAATACGTAACAATACATAGCAATCTACATAACACAATAATCAACTATATTTGACTCCAAGGACAGTCATCATTTATGTAATCTAATATCCTATAATAACCCTTTTTGCACAGGGTTTTCTTAATATAAACTTTAAATTTATTTATAGATAATTGTTGTATATTAGCTGGAAGCCTGTTGTAGAAGCGCACACATTGTCCCATAAAGGAGTTGCTAACCCTGTGGAGACGAGTTTTATTTGGTTGAAGTCTATGCTTATTTCTAGTATTTAAATTATGAACATCACTATTTCTACTAAAAGTGCTAATATTTTTGTGAGCAAACAAAAGATTTTCAAAAATGTATTGTGATGCTACAGTAAGTATATTTATTTCTTTAAATTGATCTTTTAGCGAGACTCTGGGACCGAGCTTGTAGATGGCACGAATAGCCCTTTTCTGTAACACAAATATAGTGTTTATATCCGCAGCATTACCCCAAAGTAAAATACCGTACGTCATTACACTATGGAAATAGCTAAAATATACTATCCTCGCGGTATTTACGTCAGTTAGCTCGCGAATTCTTTTAACAGCGTAAGCAGCCGAACTTAATTTAATGGCTAGTTTATTAATGTGTGGTCCCCATTGTTATTCCATAAACTGTGTTTATTATTCCATAAACTGTGTTCCCACAATAAATAAATAAATAAATCTTAGGTTTATGATATTTACGAATTGCTAACACTAAACAGTCAAATGATTTAAATGATTTTGTCCATCTTTCAAGTTTTATTAGAGTCTAAATGAGTTTTCTGTTCAATTGTTTATGTGACAAATTATTGTGATTTTCCATGATTGTTTGTATGTTTTTAGGGTGAGAGATCATTAAAACCGGAGGATTTAAATGTGTGTTTTTTTTCTAATTCCATTTACAGCTAAAGAAAATCCGTTCCCTTCTAACTGCGAACGCCCACGTACAGTTTCCTGCCGAGTTCGCGGCTCACCTCAAGGAGTTGTCTGTGCCGTTTTTGACTGTCATCAGAGATTTGCGGAGTCAGGTGAGACGTTGAATATGAAACATTCGCATTTTAATTTGTAAATATGTAACAATGAAATATTATGTGTGTGACGGTGTTTCGTTTGTTTGTTTGTCCCCCATATTAAGGTGGTCCGCGAGGCGTGCATAACGATCGCTCACATGGCGAAAGTGTTGAAGAACAAACTGGACCAGTTCTGTCTGTACATAATTCAGGAGTTGATCAACTTGATACAAAACTCGGCCAAGGTAAATGTTCCATTTATTTTAGTTGAAATAAACTCATGATTAAAACTGTAGAGGAACTAGAGAGAATTATCTTTCTGAAATTTATCTATAGGTACTATTATTATAAAGTGGAAAGGTTTTGTTTATTGTTTGTTTGTTTGTATTGAATAGGCTCCGAAACTAGTGGACCGATTTGAAAAATTCTTTTACGTTTACAAGCCGACATTATCCGTGATGAACATAGGATACTTTTTACCGAGGGAAAATGCTTCATTCCTATGGGAAATCTGAAATAAAAGTAAATACTCTTGGCTTGGCCCGGGATACATTTGATAGCGTCATCTATCCATTTAAAATAGAATCAGGTGAATAGACTAACACGACTGCTTGGTGATATTTTTAGCGATACGGTAGTTGGCGTTTTATACTTTTCAAAACGCGGACGAAGTCGCGAGCACCAGCTAGTTATATATAAACCTGCTTCGTTTAACGCGCTTTCATTAAGAGCATCCGTCCATTGGAAGCACGCTGCAGTCAAAATGTATGATTTCAGATAGTTTCAGATGTTTATTTTGCATATGAGATGATGTTAACGTCATATTATTTGTTCTATTCCATTATATTTAACCACATGTAGATTGTGTGGGCTTTGCCCATCTACTACTAACAGAAGAAAATAAATAAATAAATACACGAACGCAAGGCATAAGGGTCAATTTGTAAGTGTTTGGTGCGCGTGCGCGTGCGCAGGTGGTGTCGTCGGCGGCGACGGTGTGCGTGCGCTACGTGGTGACGTACGTGCACTCGCCGCGTCTCATCCAACCGATCGTCACCAACCTCACCACCAACAAGTCCAAGGAGATCCGATCCACGCTCAGGTGACGCTCGGTTTTTATTCTCTTCCAGCTCAGCGAACGTGTGCCCGCACTAAGTGACCCGTTCAACGGGGAGGAGGGGGGAGGGGGGGTATTTTGATCCTCAAAATACCACGCTTGGTCACAAGGGCCGAGGTTATGTCTTAAGTTTATGTCACGTACAGTTTGTCCACTGAAACGAACTAATATAGATTACCGCTTTCTCTTCCACACAATTCCACACAAAAGACAAGGAAAGGCAAATCTTGAGTGGGCGTATACAATAATATGTTAAATAGATGAACGTTCATTCTACGCTACTTTTAGCTTTTGTAAATTATAATAAAATATTATAGTAATACCCACGTACTTACCCACAATTTGACATTTTTTATTTTGTATAAACAATTTCTTAATAGTCATTTTGGTTCCTGATATAATCATAAAATGAAAAATATACATTAAACGTTAGTTAAACGAAATTCAAACCTCAAAATAACAATAATACGAATTAAAATTAAAAAACGCAGTATAATAACAATGAGAGTTTTACAAACAGACTAAAAAAGTACACGTACTGTGTACACTCACGTTGTCTGTTATCTCCACCAATCACAGCCGAACGCTTTATCTCCTTACGAGTTCGTTTCAGTGAACAAGGATTAGTCTGTTTATACATAACTTCTTTCTTCTTGTTAATATATTTTTCACTTGTCATTATAGTCGTGAGTCATTATGTGTGAAAACTAGAGGAGGGGGGAGGGGGGAAACATAGGTATGGTTACTATGGATACTTTCTCTTATATATTGTGTCATCTAGCGTTCTTTATCTAGCGTTTTTTGTCTAGCGAGGTGCTGGTGCTGCTCCTGGAGAAGTGGCCTCCGGGGGCCATTGAGAAGCAGCAGCAGGCCCTCAGCGGGGGGATCCGGTTGGCATGCGTGGACGCAGACAGCACAGCCAGGACCGCCGGAAGAAGGTATACCTCCATTCGCCAATTAATGCTCCCCTAAAGTCTTTTTAGGATAAGTAATTTATTATATTGACCTAGCGAAATTCAGTGTAACAGGTAAACTTCTCGCCATTGCCATCAAAGTACTACAAGTATTTAATTTTGGATTTTAAAATGAACAGTATAAGTTGGTCGGTACTGCCTTTAACCATTGACTCCGCCATAATTCCGCTTTAGGCGTGCTTGACATGTGCCGCTTTGGCATTTGTCACGCAAATTCCATACTTCGATGTTATCTCCTTTAAATTTTTTGAAAAATATATATTTTTTTAATTTTGTCAAGAATCTCGATTACGAAGAACTTCAGATGATTTTTTTTTTTTTTCAAAATATATTAAACTCTATTGAGTAGTCTTTGATGCCTTGTCTGTGGTATCTATCACAGAGCGTTCTGGGCGTACAAGCGTCATTTTCCCGAGGACGCTGAGAATTTGTTCTCCCGCCTGGACCCACCGGCCCAGAAGCAGATTGAGCGCGAGCGAAACCTGGGCAGCATGGATAGTCTACACCACATTGGAACCGGTGAGGCCCTTCGTCCGTCGCCATCTGACCACCCCCAATCGTCACGTAACCTATACAATATCACTGGACGTCACAAATATCTTCACATAACCTACAATATCACTGGACGTCACATAACCTATACAGTATCACTGGACGTCACAAATATCTTCACATAATAATAGTAACTAGACCGGGTGACCTTTTTTGTTGTTTACTTTTTTAATAAATCCCAAAAAATATATATTTGACTATATATAGGGTAAAGTGACCTAATGTTGGCACCCCTCCAATTTATTGGCACCCCTAAACTTTTCACTAAATAACAAGAAAACTATTCCATAAACTGTGTTCCCACGAAAAATAAATAAATCTTCTAAGGTTTACGAGAATTGTTAACACTAAACAAACAGTCTAGATTTAATTAAACATTGTCAAACTTTCAAATTTTATTTGAGTTGAACAATAAATAGGTGGAAAGGTGCCAATAAATAAATGGTCGTATTTCTTAAAGTGCCAATAATTGGGTATTTTCCCCTAAATAAGAATGTCCAGTCAATTTGGCTACGACTTTGTGACACGTGACGAGTACGTACGTCACTTTGTTATCACTATTTTATTTATATAATAATAAAAAAAATATTATACGAGTGCCAATAAATGGTCGTATTTCATAAAGTGCCAATAATTGGGACATGAATAGGTATAGGTTGTACCAGGTCTGAAATAAAAGTGAAATAAACATTTTGCAGAGAGAAGAATGATAACGAGTCCAAGAAGTCCTTCGGCGAGTGTATCAGGTAATGGCCATTTTTTTTATTGACAATTGCATTTTTTTGTTTCCATTGTATTTTGTTGTTAATAAAATGATATTGAATAAAATTTATATTATGTAAAAATTGGTTAGTCATGTACCTATATATATAATTAGGGTAAAAGAAAGAAAGATGTCTCCTAACCAAAGGAGACATTAAGCAACGAATATTATAAAATATGTAATTTAAGTTTAAGTTGGAAATAAAGAAATATTATTTTTATTCATTTATTTATTTAATAGTTTCTTAATTTTGATTTTTTTTTAATATCTAATTAATTTTAAATATTTTTTTTTCGGAAACGCCCGCGACTTTGCGTTGAAAATAAAAAAAATAATAATATATAAAAAAATAATTTTTGACCTCTTTGAGCCAGGTGTTAGTAGAGCCAGGTGATCCCTCGGGAACAATATATTTTTTCTGAATGAAAGTCAAGTCCCATGTCATTTCTTGTATCCCCGACAACGTATTAAGCAAAATATCACAATGATTGGTTGAGTAATTAAGGCGTGAAAAGTAACAGACAGACAGAGTTACCTTTACATTTATTATGGGTGATTCCTCGGGAATAATCCCTTTTTTTCTGAATGAAAGGCAAGTCCCATGTCCTTTCGTGTATTATTTTATTTAAGCGAAATATCATAAATGATTGGTTGAGTCATTAAGGCGTGATAAAGTAACAGACAGACAGTTATTTTCACATTAAATTTTATAATATTAATGTGATATTGTAGAGCCAAGATTTTTTTGTTATGTCGTTGACATAACAAAAAAACCAAGAGGTTATTTCCTATACGTTATTAATTATTAACATGATGTTTTTACTTCCTTTCACGCTGCCAAAATGGACGTTTGTGTATCGTGTATGTGTATATGTGTGCGTGTTTGTGTTTGTGGGCGCGATTTTTATTTTCGCGGCGACAAAAAAGCCTCAACGGAAAACCTAGTTTCCGGAATCAACAGAACTAACTCTCTGAGGAGGAGACGGGCCTCTCAAGAGAGGCCGCCGATTTCTCAGATTCCCGTCGCCATGAGAGGTGAGGGTGTCCTCTACTACTGTACTGTCGAAAGTTGGCATTAGTAGGGTAAAATGACCCAATGTTGGCACCCCTCCAATTTATTGGCACCGTAAAGTTTTCACTAAAAAATAAGAAAACTATTCAATAAACTGTGTTCCCACAAAAAATAAAACAAATAAATCTAGGCCTATGAGAATTGCTAACACTAACTAAACAGTCAAATGATTAAACATTGTCAAACTTTCGAATTTTAATTGAGTTGAACAATAATTGGGTCGAAAGGTGCCGATAAATGGTCGTATTTCTTAAAGTGCCAATAATTGGGTATTTTACCCTACATCGTATAGAAATCGTATACTTTAAGTTTCTAAATTGAAAATGAAGCCTGATTTAGATTGATTTTGATTTTGACATAAGACAGACTTTGATGATCTCTTGAGTGACAGCACGTATGCTGTTGTGTTTCGGTAAGTGAGTGCTTTAGCTGTGCACGCGCATGTTTTATTGAAGTGAAAACTTTCCTTAGGCACGTTGGGCACTTTTGGTATAGCGAACAAATATTTGTTAAAGATAATTTTTTTTAGGAAAGTTGGGCAATTTTAGGATGCAGAAAAAGGCGTTGACTTATCACGCTCAGTGACGCTCAATGCAGTTTCACTTTTGACGTGACTTTTATTGACTTATAACTAACGCTCAGTGATGTAGTTTTCACTTTTGACGTGCAGCGAGTCCCACTACTGTCAGTTTTTTTTGAGACAGTCTATTTTTTTCGCCCTAAAGCGGTGGCAATAAGGTTTGAAATGGTTTGCGCAGAGCGGTCGCCCGGCGCCGGCGCCACCGCGCGCTCGATGTCGGCCGTCGACGCGGCGGCGGCGCAGCGTGCGCGTGCGCGCGCTCTGTACTCGCACATGACGCGCGGCAAGATGGCCGCCGGCACAGCAAGTCTGCGTGAGTCTCTTGTGTTCACTGTGTCCTACATATACCTATACTAATATTATAAAGAGGAAAGATTTGATTGTTTGTTTGTTTGTATTGAATAGGCTCCGAAACTAGTGGACCGATTTGAAAAATTCTTTTACCATTAGAAGCCGACATTATCCCCGATGAACATAGGCTACTTTTTACAGCGGGAAAATGCTTCATTCCTACGCGAAAACGGGTAATAGGCAAACGGGTAGTAAGAATTTTATCATTCCGTACTTATCTTTTTCACATATAACTTCTAAACGGCTGAACCGATTGGGTTGAAATTTTGTACGTGCATTTCCATGGTTTCACAGACACGAATGTCTATTATATTTTATAAAGTTAAGCCGACGAAGTCGCGTGCAACAGCTAGTTTTATTATGAAGCATGGTCGCCGAGCGGAACGGAAGAATTTAGGTGCATTATTGGCACTGTTGCAACGCTCGAACGCCGTTCGGTCATTACACATGTGCGAGCGAGACGGTAATATAATTATTTACGCGGGAGCGACAGAGACAGGTGGTAACGCAGGCAGGCAGGCATAATTTTATTAGCACATGGCAGATGTATCCGCAATCATATGAAGCACAACACGCACCAGTAAAAGCTCTAAGCCACATCCAAAATATTAAGCGCCTGTTTCACAAACGTCAAGTAGGCCATCTACTTGACGTAACTGTCTATTAAAGTCACCGGTAACCGGGGATAATTGAGCTGGTATAACTTTGTTTGTACAGTAAACGTCCCAAACGTTGAATAGATTTAGGCAATCGATGGATGCACTAAACCGAGTGCATAATTGAATAAAACAGAAAATGATTTCTAAAAGTAACTAATCAACACTTTACATGACGTTGGTGAAAGAGACGCTAAACCTATTAAATCTAATCTAATCTAATCTACTAAAAATATAAAGAAAATGAAGCAATCGAGACAGTGCAAAGAATCAGTTACAAAGGTAAATGTTAATGTTTGCCCCTAGCGGGATACGAACCCGCGACCGTTTGTTCACTGGCCACTAGATAGATCGGAAATTATTATAATTGAAATTTTAAATTATAGATGAACACAATAAAGATATTATAATGAACATTTGCGCAGAAGAGATAAAGGAAAAAATTGATGTTGGAATTAAAGATATAATAAAATCAATGCCGAAAACTATGTCAATATGTCTCGAACTATGTAAGCCTTTATATAATTTTGTTTGATTTAGTTAGAGTTAAAAATAATATTTTTCCATTGACACATTGCACTATTTTATTATTGTCATTGAATTAGGTTACATCCATGGAGTTAGTTTTTGTAAAAAAGCATTGACTTTCATTGTTATTTTTGAAGTGTTTTCTTTACTTTTAAAAAGTTAGAAACTATAATATGTAATATAATAATGATGGTAATTTTTGTGTTTATATGCTCACATAGAGGGAGAGGTCGCTCAACAAGGTATTGAAACTGTAATGCAACAATTGCTACTCTTAAAGTCTGAGCTATTTATATTTACGTTATATCATAAATTGGCAATTGAGTAATGGTGATAGATATGTACTTCTTGATTGTTTAAGAAATAGAATTGAATGAAGTAATCTGCCACATTTTTCTGTGACATTCCATGCCCATTTTGTGACGTCCCATTTATATTCTGTGACCTCCCATTCCAATTATTTAACATCTCGTCTTATAGACGAAGAATACACTTCACACTTTGTGACATCTTATTCCCATATTGTGACATCCCATTCCAATTTTGTAACATCTCATCTTAGACGAAGAATACACTTCACACTTTGTGACATCTTATTCCCATTTTGTGACGAATCATGTGAGATGAAGAATACTCTTCCCTATTTGTGACATCTTATTCCCATATTGTGACATCCCATTCCCATTTTGTAACATCTCATCTTAGATAAAGAATACTCTTCCCTATTTGTGACATCTTATTCCCATATTGTGACATCCCATTCCCATTTTGTAACATCTCATCTTAAACGAAGAATACACTTCACATTTTGTGACATCTTCTCCCATATTGTGACATCCCATTCCCATTTTTTGACATCTTATTCCTTTTTGTAACAACCTTTGGTTATCTGAGTGTGACAGCTCAAAGTACCTACACGAGAGGTGGCGACGCCAGACATTGAATGCGTTGCACAACTGTATGCATTATAAAACAGTTATATCTTGCTACTTTTCCCAAGATATTTACTCATTTGGGCTTGGATGGCGAAAAACTACATATATATAGGTTGATAAATAATAATAGTAATGTCGGTCTGTCGCGAACAGCTCGAGCTAAACGGACATCGGGAGCGTCAGCGGCAGTACCACCAAGCCCCGAGCGTTTGGCGGGCAGATCTCGATCGAGACCTGGTGTTTCGCAATCACAACGTAAGTATTTATATGGTACATTAAAAAAATTAATATTTTCCTATGTAATAATCCTATAATTAGCACATAGGATGTGCCAAAACGAAGGCACATTGGGATTTAGGCTACGTTGTAAGTCCCCAGACAAAAGGATGGCAAAAATCTCCTATACTATACTAAACTAATATCACAAAGAGAGAATATTTGTATGTATGTAATGAATAAACTCAAAAACTAGTGGACAGATTTTGAAAATTAAATGAAATGAAAATTCCACGGGTGAAAACCCATGGAAAGTTTTCACAGCCAGTTTGTAATTTTTATCTTCACGGCCAAGGTCTTTTTTGCACATTTAAACGCCACACGAAGCCGGGTGCGGGTCGCTAGTATCGTTTAAGCGAATTTTTTTTTGACAGCCACCTCGAGGTCGTCATCGCCGTCTTCCCGAACGACTGCTGCCCCCCTCTCCCTGTCTACCGCCCGTCGGCGCATATCCGGTATACCGCGCTCCCTCGCAGGCTCCAGGGAGACCAGTCCGACCAGGTCACTTTTATGTTACCCATATGCTTAACATGTCACTCTTATGTTACCCATAATGTTTAACATGTCACTCTTATGTTACCCATAATGTTTAACCTGTCACTCTTATGTTACCCATAATGTTTAACCTGTCACTCTTATGTTACCCATAATGTTTAACATGTCACTCTTATGTTACCCATAATGTTTAACATGTCACTCTTATGTTACCCATAATGTTTAACCTGTCACTCTTATGTTACCCATAATGTTTAACCTGTCACTCTTATGTTACCCATAATGTTTAACATGTCACTCTTATGTTACCCATAATTATGCTTAACATGTCACTCTTTTGTTACCCATAAGTATGCTTAACATGTCACTCTTATGTTACCCATAATGTTTAACATGTCACTCTTATGTTACCCATAATTATGCTTAACATGTCACTCTTATGTTACCCATAATTATTGCTTAACATGTCACTCTTATGTTACCCATAATTATGCTTAACATGTCACTCTTATGTTACCCATAAGTATGCTTAACATTTCACTCTTATGTTACCCATAATTATGCTTAACATGTCACTCTTATGTTACCATCGAAGTGCTACACAAGTGTGGATTTTGCGTGACAAATGCCAAAGCAGAATGATGACGGAGTCAATGGTGAAAGGTATTATTAGTAACTACCAAGTTCTACTATTGATTTTAAGCTCTAATGCGTTGACGTAGAGTCACATTTTCTTTGAATGACACACGTTCGGTTGGTTCATACTCTAAAGTTCCTAGTATTCTGTATGGTATGCGAAATCCACAGTTGTAGTAGATTGATGATATTTTATTCCTCTACTTGTATACTAATGTTTATTTTTTAATTCAAATTCATTGATGAGTTGCTTTCTCTTAAAAAAAATTACGAGTCAAGCGCCTATAGGGGGGCACCAAGCGGATAATGATTAAAGGCTCTGGCGAAATGGACACGAAAATAATTGTCGGATAAATCCGACCATGGCGGCGACATAACTACATATAGTGAACCATGTCAATTTCAGATGTGGAAGGTCGAGCAGTGCGGGCGTAGGCATGAGACGAGCCTCCACAGAGCGAGTGTCCACATCGAGAGCTCCGCAGGCGACCCTGAGGCTTCTGCAGCAGTCCAGGGACGCCGAGGCTGCCGCACTCAGGGTCAGTAGGCAGTGTTTTTTTTACAAGTGAAAGCTTTGGGTTTTTTGGGCACCTTTGGTATGGGGGAAAAATCAAGAGTGTATCATATACAAAGTGCCCCAAAAAAAGTGCTCAGAATGGCTCGAAAATTTCAGACCAATTCATCGTTTGGATTAAAGAAAATTTCAAGAATAAGTAGTCGGTTTACGCCTTATTTGTTTTCTATCAATATTAGTTGGTTTTCATTGTTTTGATTGTAGAAAATGATAATGTATTTCAGAGTCCCGACGACAGTTCGGCGTACGACAACGTGAGAGGTCGCGACGACGATTCGGAAGCGTCGAGCGTTTGTTCCGAGAGGAGTTTCGACTCGTATCGCAGACACGATGTAAGCCCCTCCTGCCGTGCTTTTATACAACTATTATTATGACGCTTGACCTCTTGTCGCCATAGTAACACTCTCATCGTTGTGCAGAGCGTGTCGTGGAGCGGGTCCGGCTACAGGGGGGGAGTGGGAGGGGGCGCGGGGTGGGAGTGCGGCTCCCCCCCGCCGGCGGCCCCCCCTCCCCCAGACGACATCATCGCTCTGTGCGCGTGCACGCACTGGACCGAGCGCAAGGACGGACTGACACATCTGGTCAGTACAGTCAGTACAGTACACACTCGCACACACACATCACATTCATGTCTCACTATGAGCTTCACTAGCTCGATTGATGTGTATTACGGTATATTCCATTCCAGGCGAATTACTTGAACAGCGGCCACCTGTTGACCGAGCACCAGCTGTCCCGTCTGACTGAACTGCTCAACAAGATGTTCGTGGACGCCCACACGAAGGTGTTCTCCCTGCTGCTGGACGCCGTCGGTGAGCTGCTGGTGGTCCACTGCAACGAGCTCCACGACTGGCTCTACCAGCTCATGTTCCGTCTGCTCATGAAGCTGGGCACCGACATCCTCGGCTCGGTGCAGACCAAGATCCTCAAGACCCTGGAGCTGGTGCACGAGTACTTCCCGGCCGAGCTGCAGCTCCACAATGTCTTCAGGTAAACAGTGTCATGCAGTTGAATTGTGCCTCACGTGTGATCACTTGGATCTTGTACATACACAAGCTTAGTTTGGCACATAACTATATTGTGGCCTTAGCCTTAGTGAACAGAACCGGAGAGGGAATTAAAGAAATTAAAGAAATTAGGCTTGAAATTAAAGTAGTTGTAGACAGAAACTAAAGAGTAGTTGTAGACGGAAATTAAAGAGAAGTTGTAGGCAGAAATTAATGAGAGATTTTTATTTTTCATAAAGACACTTTATTTTTAAATATTATAAAGATAACAAAAATATATTTTTTATTTTTTTATTTATTTTATTGAAACATAATCACACAGCATTCATATGACAATAATATAAGAGTAAATACATATGTATACTTAAAACCTACTGCCAATAACGGACTACATTTTTTAACATTAGAAAACTATGAACACATACAAAAAAATAATAATTAATAAACAATAAAGCAAACAAAAGGAAACCAAGTAAGCAAACAAAAAAAAAAAAACAATTTCAAATAAAGAGACGCGTGTACATTGGTGTGCGTACGTGTGTGTGTGTGTGTGTGTTTATACATTAATATTGCAGTATTTAGAGTTTATAATTTTACAGTATTGATAAGAACAATATATATTATATTTATATTAGTAACAAACTAATATCTAAAAACTAAAGAGAGATTGTAGACAGAAATTAAAGAGAGGTTGTAGACTGAAATTAAAGAGTTACACGGCCTGATATGACTGTGTGTGCGCTGTGCAGGTTCCTGGCGGACGGGGCGACGGCGCCGACGGCTCGCACGAAGGCGGCGGCGCTTCGTTTCCTGGCGGAGCTGGCGCACGACTACTGCACGCCGGCGAGTCTCGCGACGGCGCTGCAGGGCGGCGCCACCGGCGTTGGGGGCCGCGCGCTCGCCAAGGTCGCTCTGCTGGCGCAGGACCCGCGCGCGGCGGACGTGCGCACGGCCGCCAGGACTGCCCTCGCGAGACTCTACGACTGCAACCCAGTGCCAGTGAGACGACTTTGCAAAATATAACAAGTACACGTACAGGTTGTTATTTATGTGGGGTCATCTATTCCGAAACACAAAAGCACGCGCACTTTTATTTCACGGTGGTCTTCTGCAGACGGGATTCCCAAATGATTGGGTAACGTGAACGGTAAACGTAGTGGGCCCTGCGAATGCTTTGCAAAAGCAATGCACTTGTGAGACGTTATAACATAATAGACCGTAAGCACACTACACAAAAACTCAAAATGGAATACACAGTACGAGTTTTTTTTAAATTGCACAACGTGCACACTGGATGTATTGAAATTTGTCCCGTTGCAGTTCACGGCCCTGATGAGCGAGCTTCCAGCTGAAACGCAGGCTCTCGTCAACGGAGTGGTTCAGCAGCACGTCCGGAGAACTTCTAGCAGTGAGTTTTTTTTTCTTTATTATTTTTTATCCAACAGTGAGTTTTTTCTTCATCTTTTGTCCAGCAATGTGTTTTTTCTTCATCTTTTGTCCAGCAATGTGTTTTTTCTTCATCTTTTGTCCAGCAGTGAGATTTTTTCTTAATCTTCTTTGTGCCTAGTGAGTTTTTATTTAATTTTTTGTATAGCAACGAGTATTTTCTTAATTTTTTTATTCAGCAGTGAGATTTTTTTCTTAATTTTTTTGGCAAGCAGTGAGTTTTTTCTTAAATTTTTTATTCAGCTGTGAGATTTTTTCTTAATCTTCTTTCTGCCTAGAAGCGAGCTTTGTTTTACTTAATTTTTTTGTATAGCAGTGAGATTTTTCTTAAATTTTTATTCAGCTGTGAGATTTTTTCTTATTTTTATTCAGCGGTGAGATTTTTCTTAATTTTTTATTCAGCAGTGAGATTTTCTCTTAATCTTCTTTCTGCCTAGAAGCGAGCTTTGTTTTACTTAATTTTTCTGTCAAGCAGTGAAATTTTTTCCTAATTCTTTGTCAAGCAGTGAGTTTTTTGTTCTTTATACTAATTAAAATACGTCAAAAATGGCAATATTAATTTAGAAAAACGTTCACAGCCGGCAGCGACAGCCCTCTGCGCACATCGAGCGCCACATCTAATTCAGCGAACGCCGAAGACGTCTACTCCAGGATCAGGAAGACCACATCGGAAATACACACTTACACAGCACAACATTCCAACGGTGCGCTTTGTGATCCGTCAGTCCCTCTGTCGACTAATATACAGTCTAATTTGTACTTTGGTTGCGTTTTCAGCGGAATGCGGCAACCACATGTCTAGCAAGGACTCGGGCATCAGTCAAATGTCGGACGTGACTCTCTCCAACAAGGGCCACAACGGTGTGCCCAACGGACATTATAATGCGTAAGTGGTTTTTTTTTTTTTTTTTTTTTTTTTTTAAGGTCACTAAATTTTTAGAGTAATTTTAATTTAAATGTTTTTTTGAAAAAAAAAAAAAAAATTGAATGTAAAATGTTGCGTGTCTGTTAATTTTTTTTTTCAACTCGTTTTGAGAGCGCGTATAAAAGAACATTAGCGTTACTCATTTAAAAAAAAAAAAATTATCTCATGACTCATGACTGAGAGGGAATTATTAATAACGGCTCCACTGAAGCCCTCGGTGAGTATGTCTACAATTTTTTAATACCTTCTATAAAGTTTCATAATTGAGACACGAAGCAACAAAATACGATCTAGAGGAATGTGGCCGCTTTTCTTTAGATCGTATTTTGTTGCTTCGTGTCTCAATTATGAAACTTTATAGAAGGTATTAAAAAATTGTAGACATACTCACCGAGGGCTTTAGTGGAGCCGTTATTAATAATTACTTATAATTGTGCCTTTGTTACGCGCTCTTAACGAGTTAGGCCGACGAAATTATGAGTGTGCGTCTAATGTGTGTGTGTGTGGTGATGTGTGTGTGCGTGTCTAAATAATGTGTGTGTGTGTGTGTGCAGTGAGAGCGTGTGCCGCGCCGCGTCAGCGGACAGCTCGGAGGAGGCACACAGCGCCAAAGAGTGTTCGCCCACTCCCCAAGTGGTCGACTACGCATCGGCACACGGGTACGCTCGTCTTTTCTCTCCACCTCCATCAATTATTGTGAATTTTTTTTTTTTTATAAAAAATCGCACTTGTAGAGAAAAAAACATCTTTATTTATTGTATATAACACTGGACCGCAAAGAAAAAGGGTCGGTTAAAAAAAATCTTCAATATCTTCAAAAGTACCTCACCTAGCTTTGAATGAAATAAAGACTAAATTAAAGCTAAACTAAATAAATCTCATTTTTATTTAATAACATTAAAATATTCTCTAACTTAGTCGTTATTTCATAAAGTAAGGTACTTTTGAAGATGTTGCGTTTAATTAATATGTAGTATATATTTTTTTAAATATTTTCAGAGATTACAATTCTAGTCACCTGGCCCGCGACAAAATGAAATCGTACGAAACGGACGAGAATGGATTTATTATAACCAAAGGTATATTATATATATATATTTTTAATTGCACATAATAATGTGAATATTTATAAATCAATACAATAATAATTGTGTGCCAAAATATCGTGAAATAAAATTCATTAGTTCAACTAATATTTGGTATATACATATATTGATTGGTTCAAGTATACGAAAATATTTTTCACGAATATCTACACAAGTATTTTTTTTTATTATATACCGATAAAAGTGTCACATAAAGAGGCATGTGGGATGCAATGTTGTTTCTTTTGTGTTCAGGTGGTCTCAGAGAGACCGAGGTGTTGGAGGCTCTGTGCAAGTTGGACGTGTCTCAGGCGCCGCCTGAGCAATGGGAGACTCTCCTGTCGGCCACGCAGGAGATCATACAGCACGGCGACTGCAGGAAGCCCTGCGAATATTTCAAGTCAGTACTCAACTCACTTACTCACTCTCATTAGTATCTTGGGCAGTGGAGAAATTGTCACGCTTTTTGAATAGGCGGGCTTGAGCAGTTTGTTAGGAGAATTCGACAAAAAAGTAAGAGATAATTAGGCAGAGGGGCAAAACTGAGAATTAGGCAGAGGGGTAAAACTGAGAATTTGGTAGTGGGGTAATACAGTAATTTGGCAAGGGTAATACAGAGAATTTGGTAGTGGGGTAATATTTGGCAGAGGTAAACAGAATTCGACAGAGGGGTAATGCAGTAATTTGGCAGAGCGGTAAAACAGAGAATTCGGCAGAGGTAATACAGATAATTTGGCAATGGGGTAATACAGTAATCTGGCAGAGGCAAACAAAGCATTCGGCAGAAGGGTAAAACTGAGACTTTGGCAGAGGGGTAGAATAGAGAATTCGGCAGAGGGGTAAAACAGAGAATTTGGCAGTGGGGTAATACAGTAATTTGGCAGAGGGGTAAAACAGAGAATTTGGCAATGGGGTAATACAGTAATTTGGCAGAGGCAAACAAAGCATTCGGCAGAAGGGTAAAACTGAGACTTTGGCAGAGGGGTAGAATAGAGAATTCGGCAGAGGGGTAAAACAGAGAATTTGGCAGTGGGGTAATACAGTAATTTGGCAGAGGGGTAAAACAGAGAATTTGGCAGTGGGGTAAAACACAGAATCTGGCAGAGGGGTAGAATAAAGAATTTGGCAATGGGGTAATACAGTAATTTGGCAGAGGTTTTGTAAACGAGCTATGTCTGTACATTAAATTTAAATGTTTTTTTTTTTATATTGAATGTTCAACGACCACAACTACCCAAAATCATGTTAAATCATATATTTTTATTGTATTTTTTTTAGAAATATAGTTCGCGTAGCGTTGGCGGCTCTCTCGATAGAAGATCGTTCCGGTAACAAGGAGAATACAGAGAGTTCCGGCAACGCTCAACAACCTTCCGGTAAGAAAGGCTTTCCTTTAATTTTGAATCGGGCTTTCTCTAATGCCTAATTGAAGAAAGATATGGAAATGTGTCCAAGTCAACACAGACTTGAACACATTAAATTAAACCACAGTGTAACCATATAGTGACAGAGTAATTTAACGAGCGACTAATTGACTATATTGGGTTGATAAAGTGACACGGGGTTAAATGAATATCGTAACGAGTGCACCGCTTTTACCCCCGCCAGCAATGGAGCGTGCGGCGGCGGCCGGAGTCAAGGTGGTCGTGTGGCTGTGCCGTCGACCGGAAACCAGGACCCAATGGCTGGACTACTTCGATCTGATCCTGTTGAAACTGATCAACGCCTACGGCAGCCTCAGCAAGGACGTGATGAGAGCCGTCGACGCGGGCATGCCACACATCGCGAGCGCACTGCCCGCGTCTCAAGTGTTGGCACTTTTGAAACCGGTGATCCGCACCCGCGGGTATCCAACGTCGCTGTGCGCCCTCAAGTTGGCAACGGAAGTGGCGAAGGCGCGGGGTCACGAGCTGGGCGACGAGTTGGTCGGCCAGTTGATGGACAGCGTGGCGCAGTTGGCGGACCACGAGGACTCGGCGGTGCGTAAGGCGGCCGTGTTTTGCATGGTGGCGTTCACGTTCGCACTGGGCGAGGAGAGAATGCAGCCTCACCTGAGGATGTTGTCGGTCAGCAAGATGAGATTGTTGGAGGTGAGTTGAATTAGAATCCAGATCCAGACTAGAACTCTGGTTGTGTGCCTAGCAGTTAAGCGGATGTTATATACAGTCTAATATCCGAAGAGAAAAATCTGTTTAGCAGACGTATTAGTATATTTTATCAACTAGCTGGTGCTCGCGACTTCGTCCGCGTAGAAAAGTATAAAACGCCATCTACCGTATTTTGAATAGATGGCGTTATCTCCCCCGGGCCAAGCCGCTACTATTTACTTTTATTTTAGATTTCCCGTAGGAATGAAGCATTTTCCCGCGGTAAAAAGTAGCCTATGTTCATCACGGATAATGTCGGCTTCTAATGGTAAAAGAATTTTTCAAATCGGTCCACTAGTTTCGGAGCCTATTCAATACAAACAAACAGTCAAATCTTTCCTCTTTATAATATTAGTATAGATATATGGATGTATGTAAGCAAATTGGTGTTCTCAACTCCAGGTGTACCTAAGCAAGCAACGCGGCGGCGAGTCGTCACGCGGCACTCCGCCCCACGGAGCCCACGGAGCCCATGGAGCCCACGGAGCCCACGCCACGTAGCGTCGGCGACATCGGCGCACGACAACGCGCGCCACGCAGACCGACGCACACTGACGTCACGCATCCCACGCGTCGCAGCCCTCACTCACTCACTCACTCTCACTATGCTAAGTTCCCTTTCACCTTTAGGTTCCAACACTCTCCCCACTGGCGCTGACTGACATATTGACTGACGCTCATATATTTATGTCCGAGTGAATAAAAGTCTCACAAAAACCCTACAATCTCAAAAGTGTCCTATAAAGTTTAAAATATTAAAAGTGACCTAGACTTTAAAATTTCAAGTCTCCAAGAGTTTACAATCTCACAAGTGTCCTATAGAGTTTAAAATATTAAAAGTCTCCTGGAGACTTTACAATCTTAAAAAGTGTCCAAGGCTTTAAAATATTGTTACAATATTAAAAGTGACCTAGACTTAAATATTTCAAGTCAACAAGGTTTTACAATCTTAAAAAGTGTCCAAGACTTTAAAATAGTGAACGTCTCCTAGACTTTACAATTGTAAAAGTGACCTAGACTTTAAATTTTCAAGTCTCCCAAGAGTTTACAATCTCACAAGTGTCCTACGTTTTGAAATCTTAAAAGTTTCCAAAGCTTCCAAAAATTCCAAAGAAATCTTAAAATATTTTAAATATTGAAAGTTTCCTAGACTTTTAATAATCTTTAAAGCCTCAAAAACCTTACAATCACAAAAAGTGTCCAAGACTTAAAAAGTCCAAGACTAAAATATTAAAAGATTTCAAAGGCTTCAAAGATTTTAAATTTAAAAGCAAAAAAATGTAAACAAACTTCTTTTTTCTTAATTCCGTCGACAGATGTCGCTCTAAAATTAAAGTTTCCCCTGTGTGTACTTTATTTTATTCCACTCTGTTTAGTTTCCAATTAGTACGCGCCAGTGACGTCACATTTTTTTTTTCCCATATATAATATAATATAATATAAAATAAAAGCCAAAACATATGAATTATAATATTTAATTTAAAAAAAAATCATTTATATTAATTAATTGTTCATAAAATTAATTTTTTCTTAAATAACTTTTCATTAAAAAAAAGTTCATAATAAAACCTAAATATTTGTGTGAATCGTTCCATCCGTGTGTTTGTCATTAATAAATTCCGAAATGAATGTTTCAGTTCAAAATTTTTTCACGTTTGAACGAAAATGTTTGCGTTTTAAGAGTACGTACGAGTAATCGGGAAATTCTATTCGTTTGATTTTAAACCTTATTGCGTACGTTACAGTGCTCAATTTCGCTTAATAGCATTTTTAAACATGATGCGAATCGACGGGTTGGCAAGGGTTGGCGTGAATGCTGAATAAGGTCTGTCTGTTTGGGCATTCTTTGGAAGGAAAATTTCAATTGAGTTTATTTTTTTTTTTAGAGCGTCGCTGCAAAAATAAAGCTACCTACACACACGTGTACAGGCGAAAACCCGTATACGGTTTTTTGTTGTTGTTTGCGTAAAGACTGATTTGCGTTTTGATGACGTTTTGTCAATTGAACATTTAAAAGTAGTCTGGTCTAAAAAGTCTAAAAAAATTTAAAAAAAAATATATTGAAATTTTTTATCCGAAGAATTGGATTGTTAAGCGTCGATATTTATGCCTATACATATACATATAATATATTTATTTATGTGTATGTATGTATGTATGTATGTATGTATTGTACAGGATTTTTTATATTGACCGTTTTATAAATTTTGCTGTTTTTTATTAATAGTATATAATTTTATTATTATTATATGAATAAAACAGTGATAACAAAGTCGTAGACAAAATTGATTGGTCATTCTTATATAGGGTAAAACACCCAATTATTGGCACTTTAAAAAAAATACGACCATTTATTGTTCGACTCAAATAAAATTTGAACGTTTGACAATGTTTAAAAATCATTCGACTGTTAGTGTTAACAATTTTATTCTCATAAACCTAAGATTTATTTATTTTTTGTAGAGGAACACAGTTTATGGAATAGTTTTATTAATTTTCAGTGAAAAGTTTAGGGTGCGAATAAATAGGAGCGGTGCCAACATTAGGTCATTTTACCCTATACGTTTCAACCGAGGATCAATCAAGGAGAGAATCACTGTTAATAGAACTTTCAGGGTAGCCTTATTTGGATGCGAGTCAAAATATATTAGATTCCCTAAATTTGTGTATTTTTTTTTTCTGGTAAAATATCGTTTAAAGTGCATTTCAAACGATATTTTCCATAAACAATATCACTTTTTCCATAAAAATTAGCTTACCACATGCCGTTGATATCTCAATTATTGCAATAGATAAAAATTTTGATACATTATGTGATTTAAATACACATATGTAATTATATTTCGGTGACTTTTTTAGCGCGTGAATAGAAATAGTCAAGTTTTGTTACTAAAGAGAGATGATTTGTGTAATAAGAAAATAATGACGTCATTCAGTGAATTTTGTTTCTCTCGTTATTTTTGAGATTGTGACGTCACTTTGTGATTTTTCAATTTCTGCCTTCGATCGGTAATAACACACCAGTGGTGGGGTGCCCAGTTTTATAGAAAAAAAAAAAAAAACATCAATCTACTACAAGTATGGATTTCGCGTGACAAATGCCAAAGCGGCACATACAAAGTACGCCTAAAACGGAATCACGGCGGAGTCAATGGTGAAATAGTAGAAAGTAACGACCAACTTCTACTATTCATTTCGAATTCCAATGTGTTGAAGTAAACTCATATTTTCTTCTTCTTCTTCTTCTTTTAATGTCTTGGCTCCATCAGATCTTCTCCGATGATTTAGCCAGTGCCAAACAAAAAATGCAAAATTGAAATAAAAAATAAAAAATAGCAGATCCCGAGACTATATAGTCCAGTTAAGTCAAGTCAAGTCTATAAATTTTTCTTAGTTTTCCAAAACAGGTCCGTCAAGTCCCGTATTTTCTTTAAATGTTTGACGTTTGGTTGGTTTTAAATGACAGATGACAGAGTTGATGCTCTACTCGTAATAATATGTCACTTTTAAATGTTCCATACAATTTCTTGTGTTTTGTATTTGGCATGCGAAACATTGACATATTATATTACTTCGCAAGGACAAGGCTAACAAACGCTCCTAGTACGTGGCACCGAAGCGCCGGTGTCAAAATCGGAAAGTGACACCAATGATAGCTTAGTTACCGAGACACAGAGATCGGCCCATGTACAGTCGGCCGAATAAGTCGATTAACACATTCAAAAGTGCAAAACAACTGAACACTCAACGCGCCATAAGTAGTTGTCACGACTGTAGAACAGAATAAACTTCACGTACAAACGATCGTAAAAAGCTTCGGTAAGTAAGTAAGTTGAGTTTTCAGTTGTTTTGCAGTTTTGAATGTGTTAATCGACTTATGCGGCCGACTGTACCAGGGGCCCTAGACAAATGGCATTCGATTCGATTCGCTAAACATAAAATGTATGGGATTGACATAATTATGCCGTCGCTAAATCACGTGATACTTCCCATACATTTATTCTATCGAACTTCGTTATCGTTTCGCCAAATGTTACTTTGACTAAGGCCCCAGAGCTCTTCTACAGCTAAACGAAATAGTATCTTAAAGTTCTAATAGGTGGCGTTAGTGTTTTTTTTTTGTAGCAAATGAGCTCGAAGCAAATGTTCGAATGTCCGCATCCTTATCATACTTTCTAGGATCATTGGTGCGAAATCCATAGTTTTAGTACATTGATGGAATAAAATCAAAAAGCTCTTGTGGTCGTGTGTATATAATATATTGTCATTGAATTAAACATTTTCGAATAGTTCTATCTATACTATAAAGTGCCACGCTATTATTTGTTTATTGTTTATTATTTATTTACAAAGGTTAAAAACGCGTTGTGTAGTGTGAGTGGTGTCGCTGTCGTTTTTGTATAGATGTCGCTAGTGTCTGTTGGGCGCAGTTGGTCTGCTGGAGAGAGCTGATTTTTATAAATTTTCAGTTGAAATCTTAATAAAATCTTTTTATATATATACACATATATACTTGGTCTTTAATGAATGTTTAAAACATTTTTTTTCTTTTTTTCTTTCTCATTTAATAAACATTAAGGCCGCACGCTTATTTTGCCACATTAAGCCTTAAATTGTAAGTCCCTTTTTGACCCGGATTTTTTTTCTGTCAATATGTTTCTTTTTTGTACCAAATTTTTTAACTGTTCATTCTCTCTTTCATAGTTATGTCTATCTAGTTCCGATGAGTCTAAATATTATGCAGTTTTCTCTGTCATATATATTATAATATAATATTTTTTTATACACAAAGTAAGCCTATCGAATTTATCATCCAGTTGAATATCGTCATTGTAGATGTTTGAAGAAATACTCATTACTAGAGATACGAAATTTCGGAAAGATAAAATTCGTGTTATATTAGACATTCGAAAAATTTACCTTACAGGTTTTGAAAGTTAAAAATATTATTTTATTTCTCAAAAAAAAAAACTAAATTATTGTCTGTGCGTTGCAAAAAAAAAAAAACGTGTGTGAATGTGACCGCGTACCGTATACGGTTTAACCGTAAACCGTATACGTGTGTACGTATCCTTATTATATTGATTGTGTGGCGTAGCATTTCTCCTGTACCGGCTAGTTTATGATGTGCCTTTATCGAAAATATGTTTCGGTTTCTATCTAGCAAATATATAAATCGATAATATCGACATACATATTATTATTATTATGTCGAAAAACTATGAATACGCGGTTTATTTCGAATTGAGCTAGAATATTAAATCGATTTTTTTTACCCCACTTTTGAACGGAATGTAGTGTCACCTTTAAAATAGATTAGATAAAGCCCGTCACACACGTAGCTATATAAAATATTGATTAATAAAAATTATAGCAAGGCATATTACGATATAATTTCTATATAAATATTGTAGTGATCGCACACGTAACTGTAAAATATATATTTCTATGACGTCACCAACGTATATACCGTAATATATAGCTGCTTAAAAACTAAAGTGTCATAAAACAAAAATAAATAAATCCAAAAGTGTTTTTATTGCAAAAATACAATCACAATCCTTCATATTGTATGTTGCAAAACGACTTATGGTTGTTTTAATTCAATATTTAGTATATTTTGATAATTTTTTATATATTCAAAAATATCTTATATGCTTATGTCTCTTTTAGTATTCAGTTTACTATAAAAGTACTTAAAACATTTATAATGCTACTTAAAAAACGCTTCTAAAGATGTATAATATTTGATATAAATTATATATAATAAGAAAAAAATAGACAAAAAATAATTTACGTTTTTTTTCGTGTAGTTTTGATTTGTGGCTCTTTAGTTCTTAAGCAGCGATATATAAAAAATATATTATAGCTATACGTGTGTGATGGGCTTTAGATAAAACTTTTTTGTCAAACGGAGTCTAGCTTTAAATCATTGGTCTAGTAACTATACTATTTTCTAAAAGTACTAATAAAGTAGGTGACAATGTGACACGTTGTCACCTACGCGTTAGGTGACGACAGAAGCTTTTTTTTTAAAAAAAAAATATACTAATAGACAGTCATATATACTTTTCTTAAACGCTTTATGATACTAATTTTTCATTTTTTTTCTCTGTGAGTTTTTTTTTTTGTATGTACGCCTCTGCCATTTTTTTTTGTACGCAGAATATAAATATTAGCAACTTTTTTTTAAATGAATCTCAACTTAAAGGTGCCCGATTTTTTTTTTATAGTTTCTATAGTTTTTTTTTCTAACTGCATAGATTTTTTTTGCTTTTTTTTTTTCATTTTTTTTTCATACATTTTTGTATGTTCATAAAATATTAATAAGAAACATCACGTGGGCTTCGCTTTTTTTTTTATATATATATAATATTTAATTTATAATGTGATGTGTAATTTTTTTTTTTTTGTATTTTGCATTTAAATTTTCCAATGTTTCTCGCTTTGCAGAGAAACGAATTATAGAAGACGAGTTATTTATTTTTAAAATAATTCAAATGTATAAAATGTTTGCGAATCACGTTTTTAAAAGTAAAGCGCGAGTTGCGTCGACAGATGGCGCTATCAGTGATCGCGTTCGTCGCGTGCGACTGTTATATTTTGAAAGCATCACAAATTATGTAAATATATAATTGTGTAAAGGTGATTTGTAAAAAATATTTTTCGTCACTCAATCGTTACACACACCTCGTTTTTTTTGAAACGCGGCGAAATGACTAAATTTTTTAAGGGCGCATCTGACCTACCTTCCAAGTTAGGTACTGGTACCCTACCTTACCTTAAAATCTGTCATTAATTGTCCATAAATGGTCCTTCAAACTGTCCGCTAAGGGTCAGCGCACACTGGTGCATCGAAACGTCAATCTGAAAATTTAATGTCATTTTTAAACCCTTTTTTGCGCGTATTCATGCGTATGCGCATCTAAATTGCGATACATACTTACCGTCATCACTCTCTACTTGGGGTACATTATAATTAATGGTTTAATAACCACTCGCATGTTTAGTCCAAATACTTTTAATATCAGACCTTAACCTTTTAATTCCAAATAGTTGGATTTAACAACTATTATTAGATTAATAGTTGTTAAAAATGTCCACGCATCTAACAACTGTTAAATGCGCGGACACACGACGACGACCTCTCTTCGCGAACGCGTTCGTTCAACTGACTTTTCCTTTTCAAATCAAAATCATATCACCGAATGAATTTGAACGAATGAACACCTCTCTTTGGAACGTCACAGAGCACTCTTAAATCAACTTCAGTCGACATAAATAGCAGACCCTAATAATACCTGCGTCTGCGCATCTAAATTGTGAATTATTATCGTGATACAATATTTTTAGATTGACGCATCGGTTGCTATATAACTTAACGAATACGAATTCCATTTATATACTAAAAATGTGCGTTGTCCTTTATTTATAGGCATCTATAGACAGGTCTTTCAGAAAACCCCCTCAGTGAGTTCTAAATTCTAAAAGATCTAAGATTAATAAACTCAATTAACGTCTTTATCTCGCCAAAGTTGAAGACAATATGATGTGCCCTTTTATCGAATTGTGTCAATTGGCCACTTTTTAAACAGTTGACGGTTAAATACGGTTGTGTGTTTGTACGTTGTATTGATTTTTTATCAAAGTTTCATTCTACAATACAAAAAAGGCGGGAAATTTTTTAATAATTTCAAATTATGTATGTACATTGAGGAACTACACTTGTTTGTTTTTGAAATTTCACAAAATAATTGACTTTTATTGTTAATAATTGAACCTAAATCGGTTAATCAAGTTATTTTGATTTTAAATGCAAGTAAGTGTAGGTAGGAAAATGATTTGTAAAAATGGCTTACAAGTTCTGAAGAAATAATTAACTTTTTTTTAAAAAAAAAAGGCGATGTATTGTATGCTTTGTATTTTTCCATAATACAAATTCTTCGAAAACGAGTCGAAAGTTTTGTATGTACGTGTCTTTTATTAATTAATGATGAAGTTTCCATGAAAAATTGTGTTGTTAAATACTTACAATATTAAATGTAGTTTTCCATACATGTTTCTTTTTGTGATTTTTGTGTTACGGACAGACATACAGCCACAGACAGAGTATTTTTTCTGATTCTCTTTTGCTGAGCGTGTTTTTTTTGCATATTCGTGCAAAGTTTGGGGGTTATTAAATTATCGTCAAATTCAAAATCGCAGGATGTCAATTGATAACTGAAAGCTGCTAGAAAAGAATTTTAAAAAATAATAAGAAAAATGAAAAAAAAAAAAATTCTATATACAGGGCGTCCCAAAACTAGGCGACATGAAGGGAAAAGTGCTTTAAATATCGTAAATAGGATATTTTGCTGAAAGAAACCTTTGTTATTTTAAAAAATTAATTTAGTAACACCGCATTCAAAGATTTTCTAAAAATTATTTGCGTAGTCTGGGAATCGAACCGACTTAAATGTGAAAAAAATCACCCGTATTTTTATGATGCCAAACGAAAGAGTGGACAAAAAATAATAATTCTTAAGTAACATAGTATCTTAAAAGAAAAGAATAACGTAAAATGTTTGAATCAAATTTCAAAATTATTATTTATTATTATCGACGACGACGACGACGATGTAACTTTTAGAAAATCTTTGAAATTCAGTATTACTAACTTTCAAAAGTAACATAAAGACTTCTTTCAGCAAAATATCCTATCTGCGACATTTAAGGTACATACTTTTCCTTCACTTCATGTCGCACATTTTTGGGACGCCCTGTATATTATGTCGGAGGATATTCGAAGAATTCGGATTTTCGCAATAATCCCAGTACGATATTGGTTTCCTATTATCCTAGTAAGTACTAGGATATTGAGGAAATCCTTTTCTTTTTTGAATATCCTGCGACATTTGTAAAAATTGCAATTAATCGACATTAATTTATTAGACCGATTTCAATTCGATTTTTGCTAATTTAAAGACGGATAATAAGGGGTGAAGGGGGAAAATTTGTATGTATATAAAAATACATACAAATTTTGAAAAAATATGAATTTGCCACATGTCTAATAAAAGATGTATGTATGTCTGTTCGTGATTTGAATTTTTTTTGTATATTTTGCTGGGTACGATTCTCGGGCACGTTTCTACTGAAGTTTTTCTCGGATATGTTGTGATGGTAAGTGGTAAAAGATGGCCGAGAATGCGTACGCTGAGCTAACGATGTAACCCTGGTACGTTTGCGTTGGAAATGTGCATTTACTTATATACAATTTTATTACTTATATAAAATATAATTATAGAAATCCAGCTTGTTGAGTGTTTGGTACAGAGTTGAGTGTATCCACTAATTAATATTGTAACTTGTATTTAATAAAAATTGTAATTGATTTAATTAATGTATGATAGTTATAAATAAAACGATTTTTAAAGCCTTCTATAGTTTTTCTCTTTTTATTTCTCCATTAAAATGACTCATTGCACCACGTTACATTAGAATACATCAAAGTATTGAGTATTAATCAAATGATATCTATACTTACTAATATTATAAAGAGGAAAGATTTGATTGTTTGTTTGTTTGTATAGAATAAGCTCCGAAACTAGTGGACCGATTTGAAAAATTCCTTTACCATTAGAAGCCGACATAATCAGTGATGAACATAGGCTACTTTTTACCCTGTAAAAATGTTTCATTCCCACAGGAAAACGGGTAATAGGACAACGGGTAGTAAGAATTATCCTTCCGCACTTATCTCTTTCACATATAACTTCTAAACGGCTGAACCGATTGGGTTGAAATTTTATATGGCTATTTCGATGGTGTCCTGGATGATTTAAAAATACAATTGGACCCGGTAGGTGGCGTTGCTGTCGCGGTATGTCAACTACTAAATGGCTTGACTGATTGGGTTGAAATTTTGTATGTCTATTTCCATGGTTTCACAGACACGAATGTATTATATTTTATAAAGTTACGCGGACGAAGTCGCGTGCAACAGTTAGTATTATATAAAATTATCTTGTCACGTGTTTGTAACTAAACTCCTCCGAAACGGCTTGATTTTTTTTGTATATTCGGTAAGTCTGAGAATAGTTCGTAAACTATTTCTTATACCCCTAAGTGATCAGGGCATTTATCAGTTACTAGCTGCTGCTCGCGACTTCATCCGCGTTTTGAAAAGTATAAAACGCCATCTACTGTGGAGCGGATCGCTAAAAATATCACCAAGCAATTGTCATGTTTGTCGCTTCACCTGATTCTATTTTAAATGGATAGATGACGCTATAAAGTGTATCCCAGGACAAGCCGCTAGTATTTACTTTCATTTTAGATTTCCCGTAGGAATGAAGCATTTTCCCGCGGTAAAAAGTAGCCTATGTTCATCACGGATAATGTCGGCTTGTAATGGTAAAGGAATTTTTCAAATCGGTCCACTAGTTTCGGAGCCTATTCAATACAAACAAACAAATACTTCCTCTTTAAAAATGTTAAAATTTCATTTAAAACGTCCTTCAGTTGTCTTCTTAGTGCTTTAGTTTCGAAAGATGCTAAGAGTCTACGATAGGATAAAGGAATGAATTTGAAAATTGACAAAAGGTTTCTCGGGACTCATTACGATTGAAATTTCTTTTAGAATTTTATCAGACATTAAAAAAAATATAACTTGACAAAATAACAGAGTCGAGACGCAATACTTAAAGCAAACAATAAAATATTAACAAACAAGCGCACATTAAAACGATTACAAATTTATACGTGCACTTATTTATTTTACAAATATAACTGTACCAGTTACACTTGAAGACGTGAGTGGATGAATGTGGTATGTCGCATAATTCCAATTTTGAATAAATTGAGATTAAAGTTTCATTTTTAATTTTTGAAATAAGTCGCCACGGAAAAGAGAATAAGAAAGAAAAGAAGTCCCAAAGATTAAAAAGAAAATTCGCCTATCGAAGGATGCGATAAAGCGAGTGCATAATTTAATAAAACAAAATTATTTCTAAAAGTAACTAACACTACTTGTAGTTGGTGAAAGAGGCCCTTAGGGTGATAAAGCACTTTACTTGTCGAGTTTACCTACATCAAATTGAAATCTCCAATTTTCTTATCACTTTTCTCAATTGCCTCCCACGATTCAAGCTAATTTAAAGACATTAATTATTATTATTATTATTTTTGAAGTTCTTAAGTATATATTTTTTAAATATACTTGAATAAGTATTTCACAATCTCGTCTGAATGTACCACATACATATTCACTATAGGTACTAGCTGGTGCTCGCGACTTCGTCCGCGTAGAAAAGTATAAAACGCCATCTACCGTATTTTGGATAGATGGCGCTATCTCCCGGCCCAAGCCGCTAGTATTTACTTTTATTTTAGATTTCCCGTAGAAATGAAGCATTTTCCCGCGGTAAAAAGTAGCCTATGTTCATCACGGATAATGTCGGCTTCTGATGGTAAAAGAATTATTCATATCGGTCCACTAGTTTCGGAGCCTATTCTATACAAACAAACAAACAATCAAATCTTTTCCCTTTATAATATTAGTATAGAATAGATAGATGTACGAATACATTTTCATAAACTGCAAAACTAAGTTTGTCGTGTTGTGAGCAACGTAAATTTGTTCAGGTGTCGCCTTTGAGTCAAAAACAATACATTAATTAATTTTATATAGAAAACCAAGAATTGTTTATCACAATCAACGCAGTTCTGTGTCGAATTCGCAACTTGACTGTCGCAAAGTCGTCTTCAGAATGTTGGCGAAATTTTTCATTTTATCCTTGGCTCTGAATTATTGCTATGCTGGTAAGTACTTATTTATAGTCCAATAAGCCTGAAACGATTTTTTTCTGATAACTAAAAAGCTGAATCTTCATGAGTAGCTTCAGTTTGTCGAGACGAACAACTTTTCCTCTGCGAAAATTCTCGATAGAAGTAGCTAAAGGAGTTAGCAGCCGTAAACAACTTCCAAGCGTAGGACTGGGAAAACGTGCCACTCAATTTGTAGGACTGTGCGGCCATTTTATTATACAAATGTTTACTAAGCTGCTGGTTAGTAATCCCATCCCTCCCAAACTCCCAAAAAACCACTCCCAATAAATCATAATAATAATTTGTAGGACTATGCGGCCATTTTATTATACAAATGTTTACTAAGCTGCAGACAAAAAATCAGCTGGTTAGTAATCCCTTCCAAAATATCACAATAAATAGGTCATAAAATTATTAATAACCAGCTGATTTTTGTCTGCAGCTTACGAAACTTTTGTACAATAAAATGGCCGCATAGTCCTACAAATTGAGTGGCACGTTGTCCCAGTCCTACGCTTGGAAGTATTTAACTCCTTTAGCTACCTCTATAGAGAATTTTCGCAGAGGAAAAGTTGTTCGTCTCGGCAAACTGAAGCTACTCACGAAGATTCAGAATGTTAGTAATCAGGAAAAAATCCTTTGAGGGATACTGGACCATTATACTTGCTCCTTTGTCTTTTTTTTGTATCTATAACAAGCTGTTGCCCGCTATTTCGTCCGCGTTCAAAATGTTACACCTATGAATGGACTTGACAAAAAGAATTTTTCAATTCGAACCACTAGTTCCTGAGATTAGCGCGTACAACCAAACAAACGAACTCTTCAGCTCTATATATACCTAAAAGTACAGATAGCTGCTGCCCGCGACTTCGCCCTTCCTCGAGAACCGCTCTATACATTGGTGAAAACATGAAAATCAGTTTGTCTCTTATTTTCTTATTCTATTTTTTTCTTAGAAGCGTATTTTTAAGTAGCATTAAATGTTTTAAGTACTATTATAACAAACTGAATACTAGAAGAAACATAATTATAAGCATATAAGTCACTTTTGAATATATAAAAAATGATCAAAATATACTAAATATGGAATAAAACAACCATAAGTCTTTTTGCAACGTACAATATGAAGGATTGTGATTGTATTTTCTTTTTATGTTAAGGTCGACAGACAGGCTGACGGTCCACTTGATGGTAGGTGACTACTGTCGCCTATAACACAAGCAACGCCATAAGTGCTACAAGTGCGCTGTAGACCCTAGAAGGATTAAGGATAAGGGACAAAAGGAAGGGATGGGGTAATGGGCTCTGGCATCACTTACTCACTCACCGAAACACAACAGCACATAATAATGTGCTGTTATTTCACGGTGGTATTCTGTAAGGTGGTGGTTACTGCCGCCAGACGGGCTGCCCAAATGGCTGCGAAACGCAGTGTGCCCTGCCACTACTAAAAAATAATGCAATGAAAACATTTTTGGATTTTTTCTTTTATGGCCATTTAGTTTTTAAGCAGCGATATTTCAAGTAATTATTATAACGTGTCAAAAAAAATCAAAAAGTGCCGCCAATTACTATGAAAGAAGATAATTTTCAGGACCCCCTGACAAAGTAAGACCATGCCGGCTGAACGATTGGAAATGTATCGCCGACAACCTTGGCGCTAACTCGAAATGCAATCCCAAGGTCGCCGGTTCGATTCCCAGCGAGTACACCATAGACAGATTCAACTTCGATACGCCATACTTCAATTCCTCCTACACTGACCACAATCTCATTATTAGAAATCACGATAAATGCTCTATTTCAGAATTTCTGTAAGTATATCCTTATTACTAATATTATAAATGTGAATGTGTTTGTTTGTTACGCTTTCACGCTGAAACTAGTGAACCGATCACCATGAAATTTTGCATACACGTTGTCTGTGACACCAGAAAGGACATAGGGTACCTTTCATCCAGAATGCGGACGAAGTCGCGGGCACCAGCTAGTACTTATAATAAGTGGTAGGCAAAACTAGGGAGAGGAGTTTCTAACACATAAACATTTGCCCCTAGCCGGATTCGAACACGCGACCGTTTGATTAACGACTAGGGTTACTAGCCACTCCACTAGACCACTAGACGTAGTAGTAAACTGAGAGTTGAAATAACTCTTTTTAACAAAAAAAAACGACTTCAAACAGTTTTCTCATGGATGCCACTGTCAGAACTGGACCAAATTTAAATGGGACCACACGGGAAGCACCAGTTTTCAAATAAAAAAAAGAATAGTCAAAATCGTTTCACCCAGTCGAAACTTACGAGGTAAGAAACGTAAAAAAAAATGCTTCCCGTGTGGTCCCATTTCAATTTGGTCCAGTTCTGACAATGGCATCCGCTAGAAAAGACCATGAGACGGTTTGAATTCGGTTTATTTTATGTTAAAAAGAGTTATTATTTATAGATAGGTACAGTTAAACATATTATACCCAATGGCAATATAATTTCAGGTTCCATATAAGCGCAGACACTTTAGTCGTCGGCATCGATTGTCCGCAATTAGAATTCGAGTCAGATCGGACCCTCACACAGCATTATTCCCTGCAAGAGGACACCACTTACAAATACCACATTAGAGGCACATACCGTAAGTATCGCCATGAAATATTTCAGATACATAAATATTTCACTGTATGTAGGTGTATTCTTATGGACTTCGATGGCGAGGTTTATTTATATTATGGACAGCCAACGTAATAGTGTACATATAAAATTCAAAACAAATTGCGTAACACAGTTCAGTTTGCACAAATCACAAGGAAGAAGACACGGAGGTGTTGTAGCTGCGGTATCGTGGTACTAAGTAATGCCAACGCAATATCGCGGCACTAGGTCCAGGTGGCTACTAGATAATGCTAACGTGGTACGATATGGCTACTGGATATTGCTAACGTGGTAATAGGTGGCTACTAGGTAATGCTAACGAGGTAACTAAGTAGCTACTAGGTAATGGCAACGCAGTTACGCGGCACTAAAAGGTACTACTAAGTAATGCCAACGCAACATTGCGGTACTAAGTAGCTACTTGGTAATGCTAACGCGGCAACTAAGTAGCTACTAGGTAATGCTAACGCGGTAACTAAGTAGCTACTTGGTAATGCTAACGCGGCAACTAAGTAGCTACTAGGTAATGCCAACTCAATATTGCGGTACTAAGTAGCTACTTGGTAATGCTAACGCGGTAACTAAGTAGCTACTAGGTAATGGCTCAGATTAAATAAGAGTAATTAATGGTAACGCAGTAACGCTGCACTAGGTAATGGTAAACCAGTTACGCGGCACTAGGTATAATGCTAACGCAGTATCACAGTGCTAGGTAACTACTAGGTAATGCCAACGTAATATTGCGGTACTAAGTAGCTTCTTGGTAATGCTAACGCGGTTACTAAGTAGCTACTAGGTAATGGCTCAGATTAAATAAGAGTAATGGTAACGCAGTAATGCGGCACTAGATAGCTACTAGGTAATGGTAACCCAGTTACGCGGCACTAGGTAAGTAGCTACTAGGTATAATGCTAACGCAGTATCACAGTGCTAGGTAACTACTAGGTAATGCTAACGCGGTACCGCGTTACTAAATACTGGAGATCAGAGGTTTTTAGTGTGTAAGTTCCCCACACTACCGGCCACACCCCCACAGACCGGTGTATTAAAAAGTAATCATTTTAATAGTAAGTATGTTTATTATGAAATTATGAAAATTTATGAATTTTAATGTCAACTCTACGTCTTTCTCATTACAGCACTAATTCGTCTAACAATCAATCTGAAACACGCCGACGCTTTAGATCTGTGCACCGCTTTCACATTCGCCGATGTAACCGCATTGCCTGTCTTCCACATCGATCCACTCGGTAAATACTTATTTCTTTACTAGCTGCTGACCGCGACTTCGTCCGCGTTAACAAAGAAGTTATAGCAGTAATCCATACTATCCTTACTAATATTATAAATTAATGTGAGTTTGTTTGACGCTTTCACGCTACTGAACTACTGAACCGATCATCTTAAATTTTGCATACACCGTACCGTACACGTTGTTAGCGATATAGTACAGGAAAGGACATAGAGTACTTTTGATTAAAAAAAAGTACTGTTCTCGAGGGATTAATAAAACTAACTAACGCCTGGCAAAAGTGTAATAATAGCAATAAAGATGTCAGGCATTATTTTAATTTTAAACGCGGACAAAGTCGCGTGCAACAGCTAGTATAACATAAAAATAAGGGTGCAGTCAGACGGGCTGCCCAAATGAATAAGAAAGCCAATTTTTAAAATAATTTTCTTTATTTTTTTCTTGTTTAAAAATAACTTGGTAACTAGGACTCTTCAATCACAGATTTATTGTAAAAGGGAGTTTTCTGACAATAAATATTATTTAAAAAAAAACAGTGGCACTCCGGGAGTGCCGAAAGAAGTGAAAACTTGAACAATGACGTGTGTATTTTTTCAATCGTAGGAAATATTTTATTGTGCAGGAAATTAAAATATATCAGCGCCATCTCTGTTGGCATTGATGTATTATTTCAATTCAATTAGTTTTCGCAAGGATGTATTATTACGTAACGTAACATATTTTACTTTCAGTGGTATATTGTGTAGATGGCGCAATATCTGAAAATATACAGAGGTGTCGGTTACACGATTAGGTTACGGTAACATGTCGCGAGTTCAACATTTTTTTCCTATCCCAAAAATGGCAAACGCGCCTAAAGATGTTTTCACGTACTCTTTATTTCAGACAAGCCAACAGCAAACTTTTTGACAAGAGATCTGACACATCTGAACATCTACGAGAGAGAAACCTTTTATTTCCGCGCACCACAACTGGCCAGATACTTTATCAACTCGCTAATTTGTGATTTCGGCTGTGATTTTTAATAAATCACATAAAATAAAAGTACTAAAGAACTCTTAAAATAATTATTACAATATTTTTATGAAAAATTGAAGAAAATTACATTTCTTAAATTTTATTTAGAGTAACGCGCCATATATGGACCATCCTTCAGATTAAATAACATATTACATAACTTTTGTTGTGCCTTTATAAAGAGACACATTATTTAACATTGTTATATAACGTTGCAATACATAAAAATAACAATGTTATATAACATAATCTACAATTCAAGACGTGAGTGGATGAAGGTGTTATGTCGCATTTTTGGGTTTTTTCGCGTCGATGAAGGCTATTTATGATTGTTCATACTTCATACTTCATGATTGTTCATAAAAAAAGACTAAATACTTTTAAAAATAGTTTATATGATAAACTTTCTACAGCTAGTCTGGATGAGGAAGCGAATAATATGTTTAACCAAGTTTTTGACATACTTATTGCAGAATTTAAGAAAATTTTCACACCAAAAAAAGTAGTTTTAAAGGGTCGTATGAATTTTAGTGATTGGGCTACTACAGGTATAAATAAAAGTAGACGACGCTTATTTGAACTGTACGAAGAAAGAAATTATAATAAAAGTGCAGACTTTCATGAATTTGTTAAAACATATTCAAAATTATTTAGACGAGTATGTATCGATGCAAAATCGATCTATTTGAAACATAAAATAATAATGTCCTCAAACAAGATTAAAACTATTTGGAGTATCATTAATAGTGAAACGGGAAAGTCAGTAAAAAGCAAACAGGATTTGGAACTAATTGTGAATGGGTGTAGGTTACAAACAGAGGTGGAGGTAGCCACGGCATTTGAAAATTACTTTACTTCTGTACCGTTGGTTACTACAAGGCACCTTAACTCCTCCCCTGGTGTCGCATTATCGTTCTTAAAAGCGAGTGTACCGGAATGTACTACTGATTTTAAATTTAAAACTATAGGGCCCATTGATATAGTAAGTGCATTTAAATCTTTAAAACAGAAAAATACGACAGATCTATGGGGACTATCTGTTAAAACAATAAGTTCAGTAATTAATATTATAGCTCCTCATTTAGCGGCTGTGTTTAATTGTTGTATTACTACAGGCATATTCCCTAATCAGATGAAATTGAGCAGAGTGATACCTCTATTTAAGTCTGGTAGTACTACGGACCCCTCAAATTTTCGCCCGATTTCAGTGTTACCGGTTCTTAGTAAAATATTCGAAAAAATCCTGTTTAATCAAATGTACTCTCACTTTTCAACGAATAACCTTATGTGTAATAAGCAATTCGGTTTCACAAGGGGTCGCTCCACTATTGATGCTGGAGTAAAATTGCTTAAGTTTATTTATGAAGCTTGGGAGGATAGACAGGATGCTCTGGGTATTTTTTGCGACCTGTCCAAAGCTTTTGACTGTGTTAAATATGATAATTTATTCGGAAAACTTTCCCACTACGGTATTAGAGGTATAGCTTTGGATCTCTTGAAATCATATTTGAGTGATAGAATTCAGAGTGTAGATGTAGGTGGGACTAGATCACAGGGATCATTAGTGACTATGGGTGTCCCACAGGGCTCTATTTTGGGTCCGTTTCTCTTCCTTGTTTATATAAATGACCTTCCTTACCATATTAATGATCATGATATTGTTTTATTCGCAGATGATACGTCATTGCTTTTTAAAGTTAACCGTAGAAGTAATCATGATCATGTTAACTCGGCGATGTCTAAGGTTATTGATTGGTTTAATGTTAATAATCTTTTGTTGAACAATAAAAAGACAAAATGTATTAAATTCACTTTACCTAATGTCAAACAAATTGATCATAATGTTCACGTAAATGGTGAAGACATTGAGCTGGTTGAGTCGACTGTATTCCTAGGTATAAATGTAGATTCTAAGCTACAATGGGGACCACACATTAATAAACTAGCCATTAAATTAAGTTCGGCTGCTTACGCTGTTAAAAGAATTCGCGAGCTAACTGACGTAAATACCGCGAGGATAGTATATTTTAGCTATTTCCATAGTGTAATGACGTACGGTATTTTACTTTGGGGTAATGCTGCGGATATAAACACTATATTTGTGTTACAGAAAAGGGCTATTCGTGCCATCTACAAGCTCGGTCCCAGAGTCTCGCTAAAAGATCAATTTAAAGAAATAAATATACTTACTGTAGCATCACAATACATTTTTGAAAATCTTTTGTTTGCTCACAAAAATATTAGCACTTTTAGTAGAAATAGTGATGTTCATAATTTAAATACTAGAAACAAGCATAGACTTCAACCAAATAAAACTCGTCTCCACAGGGTTAGCAACTCCTTTATGGGACAATGTGTGCGCTTCTACAACAGGCTTCCAGCTAATATACAACAATTATCTATAAATAAATTTAAAGTTTATATTAAGAAAACCCTGTGCAAAAAGGGTTATTATAGGATATTAGATTACATAAATGATGACTGTCCTTGGAGTCAAATATAGTTGATTATTGTGTTTGTAGATTGCTATGTATTGTTACGTATTACCTTGTAATTAATTTATGAAAAGAGCAACTAGGGGGTTTCTTGCCGAGTTCTTCCCCCTAGAAACAGCTTTCCGAACCGGTGGTAGCTTGTAAAGAATGTTGACGAAGACAAATGTTTTGTAAAAACTTACGTCGAATAAATGATTTATTATTATTATTATTATTATTATCATATGAATGATTACAGAGCTTAAGATCGTCGATTGAGGACATTTTTGGATAATAAAAAGTTGAAAAAGGCGTTATGTACAGTTAATTTTAAAAAGCAAAGAGTGCAGAAAAGTTTACTTTTGTTAATGGAAGAGGGAGTTATGTTCACTTTTTTGAAATTAAATAATAGAAGTGTTTAATTGCTATCATACCATTAATATTTTAGCTTGTTTACACAACTTTGCATCATGATTTAGCACAAAAATCAGTACCGTGGTGACTTATCTCAAAAATTAAAAGTAAAACTTTAACCTCGATTTATTCAAAATTGGAATAATGCGACATATCACCTTCATTCACTTACGTCTTCAATTGTCTTGGTCATATAACAAAGTTATATAACATGTTATATAATTTTGACGTAACTTGAGACTTGTCCGGTCTATTTAGTGCACTTTGTCCAAAACTAATTTATTATTATAATATCTTTATTTCAAAATTTACATTAGAAAGGAAATTGATATCTGTTTTTATTTTAACACATCTTCATCATTCATATTTTATATTCCTGTTTTTAATAAATAAATATTAGTATGGTACTTACAAAACTTATGGCGTTTTATTTACTAATAGTTGTGCATTATTTTTTAAAGGGTTGCCTGGCTAATTTGGGTTAAACCCTAACCTAGATTTTAAATAATATAAATTATATAAAACTCTGAGTGAAAATATAATTAAAATTGGTTGAGCGGTTTAGAAGTCTATAGAGGACAAACATACTAGTATTGATTTTTTATATATGTATGAAATTAAGGAATTAAATAAATAAATGTAAATCAACTCGTCAGCTCTGTCGTAGGACATCCACTTTTGTTACATTGGCGTCCCCATAATTTTTTCCCAATAGAAGCAGCCTGGATCCATGGTCGACCTGCAACACCTTAAGCTGTCGCTTAAACTTGGAAGCAATAGCAAACTGTGCTACTGTTGTCCTAAATTCGTGAACGATGATGGCCTCAGTGTCCTTAGAATTTCTCGGACGAGAGAATACTCGTAATTTTCGGAACACTGATAGATTCATAGTTTAAAAAAAACACAAAGATGAATTTAAATCGGTTTATTTATAAAAAATGGATCACAATGTAAGAACACTGCATTTATAGGGACTTTCTTAAAGGCCAAGCTTAATTTATAACTGCTCAGTTATATGAATATCATCGATATCTATGATAAAAAGTAAGTAATACACGACATAATTACATACAAGAAATATTAATTAATCTCAGAATCAAAATGTATACAAAACAATTATTATTTTTAACAAAAATGTCCAACAATGAGTCCAGAGTATATATCGATGTTATACAACATAGTTTATTGTATAACATGTTTTAAAATATATGAGATCTTTGCACCAACAGAACACTGTTAAGGTGTGATTAAATTAAATAACATGTTATATGACTTTGTTGTATAACATCATTTAACATTGCTGTATAACATTGCAATATAAAACAAGACTGTCCACATTAAAATAACAATGCAATGTAACGTGTTTGCGATTTCTCGGTCTAATAGCAAGTTTATATTATAACACATATGTATATGAAACATGCTATCTAACTATGTTTTATAACATATTTTGTTATATAGTCTGAACTCACCTCAATGATTGAATGCATTTTCAAGTTTTTAAATTACTTTTCAATACTGAATTCAATAAAAAGTCAAAACTGCTTGTCTTTGGCTCGATTACGATGATACTCATAAAAATTTCATAACTTAAAAAAGTGTTTCATATTTTGAAATGTAAACATCTAAGAACAAGTCAATACATTTTTTGAAATTGAAAAAATATTATTTATTATTTCATGAAACGACAAAACATTATAATATGGCATATTATTCATCACTATATATACATATAGGTTTTTATTATTAACAATTTATTTGAGAAAGGCACACAGCCTTTATACTATACATATAACAGAAAAGGGAGTGTGTTTTCAATTAATTTCTTTGTAAATTGACAATTTACAAAAAATAATTAAGGGATTCACATAGGCCAATGACATTGACTATTTGACCTTTAAAATGTCTATATATTTCAAACTAATTTCGCACGAAAAACACAAACCTATAGCTGTTTAGAAAATTCTGGTGGAGAGAATTCAACAGGCCTGACAATGGAGAATGTTAATAGGTATGCAAAATCGTCTAAAACTTTGTCTCACTAGAGCTTACCTATATGTATACAAACACACAACTTTTGGTTTTTTTTTTTTCAAAAAGACCCAGTAGTTATGATTTTACAGACATTTAAAGTTCTCTTAAATATCGGAGACCTCTAGCAGGCGCTGGGCGCCCGCGTGACGTCACATTCCAACGGTCGCGTCAGTTCGCTCCAATATGGGAGCGCGAGAACTGACCGAGAGATCGTTTGATTATGACGTCACTGCTCCGAGCGCAGGCCCATGACATCCGCGTCGCGATCTCATTTTTAAAACGCCATATCTCACAAACTAAACGATGTATCAAAATATTTTTTTCACAGGTATTTATTATATTTTTAATAGAGAATACGAAGAGTTAAAAATTAAAATTAGTGAACATTCTCCATTGTGGGTTTTTGTATTTACCATTAAAAATATATTAAAAGGGTTGCCAACTTGGGAGAACAAAATAAAAATGACTTACAATACACTCGAGGGATGGTTTTTTATTAAAAAAACCAACCAGGGTTAACCAATTAGGTATTTTATTCTTGGTATATTAAATGTTGAACTATATTTTATTATTATTATTATGATTATTTTGTTCATTGGTTAAAACAACTCTATAATATCCTACCTAATAAAGCTCCTGTTTAAAGACTGTTTTGTATGCGCGTCTATTCAATCAACTCGACTTAACAACTCAGGTACCTAAATTCGCTACTTATTGAAATATAAACCGAGCATAAATAAGGCTTTCTAGACACTAGAGCTAGATTTGTAAATGTCAGCAACTTGAAGACTTACCTACTTAAAATTTTGAACCAAAAAATAGGTCACGCGTTGTTGGACATTTAAATTATCTTTTAGTCTTTTATTTTATCCAAGTTTTTGGAATGTAATTAAGTTATTTATTTAATTAAATTAAGTTTATTGATGTTTTAAATTGACTTCCCAAATTCAAATTTAATTATTTCAAATATAATAAAAAATATCTATAAGCATTAACAGTAAATGATATATTTTTTTTAATTGCCAGACAATTCAAATCTGATACTGATGTTAATACTCATTGCCAATGTCGCTATCATTCCAATATCAATATATTTAAATGAAAGAAAAGATCATGGAAAACTTTTTTTGAATGCCAGACGATTCAAATTTGATTGCCAATGTCGCGTATATTCCAATACCAATTCATTTAAATGTAATAAAAGATTTTGTATTTTTCAAATGCCAGACAATTCATATCTGATTGCCAATGCAATTACTGCCAATGTCGCGTATATTCCAATACCAATTCATTTAAATGTAATAAAAGATTTTGTATTTTTCAAATGCCAGACAATTCATATCTGATTGCCAATGCAATTACTGCCAATGTCGCGTATATTCCAATACCAATTCATTTAAATGTAATAAAAGATTTTGTATTTTTCAAATGCCAGACAATTCATATCTGATTGCCAATGCAATTACTGCCAATGTCGCGTATATTCCAATACCAATTCATTTAAATGTAATAAAAGATTTTGTATTTTTCAAATGCCAGACAATTCATATCTGATTGCCAATGCAATTACTGCCAATGTCGCGTATATTCCAATACCAATTCATTTAAATGTAATAAAAGATTTTGTATTTTTCAAATGCCAGACAATTCATATCTGATTGCCAATGCAATTACTGCCAATGTCGCGTATATTCCAATACCAATTCATTTAAATGTAATAAAAGATTTTGTATTTTTCAAATGCCAGACAATTCATATCTGATTGCCAATGCAATTACTGCCAATGTCGCGTATATTCCAATACCAATTCATTTAAATGTAATAAAAGATTTTGTATTTTTCAAATGCCAGACAATTCATATCTGATTGCCAATGCAATTACTGCCAATGTCGCGTATATTCCAATACCAATTCATTTAAATGTAATAAAAGATTTTGTATTTTTCAAATGCCAGACAATTCATATCTGATTGCCAATGCAATTACTGCCAATGTCGCGTATATTCCAATACCAATTCATTTAAATGTAATAAAAGATTTTGTATTTTTCAAATGCCAGACAATTCATATCTGATTGCCAATGCAATTACTGCCAATGTCGCGTATATTCCAATACCAATTCATTTAAATGTAATAAAAGATCATTGTAAATTGTATTTTTTAAATGCCAGACAATTCAAATCTGATTGCCAATGCAATTATTGGCAATGTCGCGTATATTCCAATACCAATTCATTTAAATGTAATAAAAGATCATTGTTTTTTGTATTTTTTTTCAAATGCCAGACAATTTAAATCTGATTGCCAATGTCGCGTATATTTCAATACCAATTCATTTAATGTAATAAAAGATCATTGTATTTTTGTATTTTTTTAAATGCCAGACAATTCAAATCTGATTGCCATGCTTATTCACTTATACCAATACCATCTTTTGTAAATGATAATTTTTAATGCCAAACAGTAATATTTTACTGTAAACTGACTGCAATAACGTTTGAATTAAGTTTCATTTAATACCAATAAATATAAAATATGTAATTAACATAATTATAATAATACATTTAAATACTTATTTTATCTTAAATAACTTAAAGTCACGGTAATGAGCATATTCAGGATCATAATCCTAAAAAACGATATGTAGGTACTAAAATTCGAAGACATTTAGATGTTGGGAAAATTGGAAAGCCCGAGTCAAACTCAATGACGATATTTTTTGTTATTTAACGAAAAATATCATTATTATTAACAATAAATATAATTAATGGTGTTATAAATTAATATCACTAAGGGCCTCTTTCACCGACTACAAGAAAAGTGTTGAATTAGTTACTGTTAGAAGTAATTTTATGTTTTATTAAATTATGCACTCTGTTTAGGGGATCATTTGATAGGCGATTTTTTTAAATTATTTTCTTTTTAATGTTTGATAAAAAATACAAATAAATATAAAAACAAAAAAAAAAAATATATAAAAAAAATAAAAAATAAAATAAAGATAAAGGTAAATAAAGGACTTCTTGACACATGGTGAAAGAGGCCCTAACAATTTTTGTTTAGTTAAACTAAACAAATTGTTAAGTTAACACAAATTGCTGTGTTTTAATTAAAAACATATCGATAAAATAATATATAACTTAACTTAACCAGCAGTCTATGATATGGGTAACATAAATTTTATACTTTTTCGTTATATATATATAAAAGAATTTTAAATATAATATAGTTAAACGATCGATATGTTATATAAGTAATAAAATAAGGAGATTAAAAATTAATAATATTTTTATGGTTTAATACTGATTTAGTGTGGTTCACACACCACCAGATGGCGCGGAGATGTTTGTTCAAAATTTCATAAAGTAACGTAATTTATTATGTGTATTTTAAAATAATTTTAAATATTTTTGTAACTAATTATACAATTTTAAATTAAATAATACCTACCCCCTATTTTTCCAATAAACCAATACTACCCTATTTTTTGGACCCAAAACAAATTATTAAACTACGTCTAAAACATTATAACTTTTACATACAATTGAGCTTAAGATCAAAACAGTCAAAAATAAATGGTCAAATCAAGTCTCAAATATAATCGCAATTTACATTTATATAAAAAAAAAAAATTAAGTTACAATTGCCAATTGCATAATTTAATTTAAATGAAATAATTCATTTAAAAAAGACCAAATTATGATTACAATTTCACTTCCATATTCTAATGACATTTAAGTTTTTTAAATTATTATTTAATTTATTTATTTATTTAAAAAAGACCAAATTACGATTACAATTTAAATGAAATAAACTAATTACAAATTTCATTTTTCATAATGAATTTTAATTACAGTTGACTAAATTGAAAATAAATAATTGATTTAGAAAAGACCAAATTGCAATTATTTTACAATTTTATTTCAACTTTTTTTTTAATCAAACATCAATTTTATTAATGTAGGTAACTTAAGGACATGTTTTCGAATCTGACAAAACTTAGTTGTTTTTCTGTAGATTTTGCGACCAAATGAAACCAAATCAAATAAAACTAACAGGTGGCACAGTTAGATTACTTCTTTATCTGCAAATACTATAAAAAATAATTTAAAAAAATATGATTTTTAGTACTGTAAATACAATTTCTGATCGCCTCTTCACACAAAATTTACGAAAAGTGGTCGTGTTTAGGATCATTTTTATGTTTTTATGTTCCAATTTTTTTTTGTTTAAAAATACTGAAGGATAGCAGACATAATCAACTCAATATTGGTCAAAAAAAAATTATAAAATTATTAGAAATTGCCTCACAAAAAATTAAAAAGTCCCGTCAAAATATTCATATGTTTTGATATTATGCATGAATCCTAATGGGTGACAATAAGGGTTTATTTAGTCTACACAAAACAATTCTAAAGAAATATCAGTGATCACTCCCTCACTCAGCCTATTCATTTCGCAAACACGTCCTTAAGTGACTTGACTTAACCTTAAGTTCCATTAAGAAAATAATTTAGTTAATTGTAAAATTAATTAAAGATTAACATTTATTGGTAATATGTAAACGAGTGTGTCTGTATGTTACATAGGACTCGCCTTTCTTTTCATGAACCTGAAATATATTGAAAAATTATAATAATAATATAATATTGTATAGAAAATAAATAATTCAATATAAAAGAAAATAATATAGTTTTGAATGTATTTTTTTTTTAAATTATTATATAAAAATTGTATCATAAAATTGTAACATTTTTACAATTTTTTTTTTCATGTAAAATCACTAACTTTTTAAAAAAAAAAAAAATAGGCAATAAAAAACATTTAATTAAACATTAAATAAAAAAAAATCTTTGGTAAAAATTATAAAGTTAGGTTTATCAAAGAATCAAACAAGATATTAGTTTAGTTAATTTTGATTAGTATATTTTTTGAAAAAATATTTTACTTTGGCTATGACATTGTTAACGATTTATTAGTAATTAATTTTTTAATATTATTATTGACACGTGCTAAGTTTTTATTTATCTATACTAATATTATAAAGAGGAAAGATTTGTTTGTTTGTATTGAATAGGCTCCGAAAGTAGTGGACCGATTTGAAAAATTCTTTTACCATTAGAAGCCCACATTATCCGTGATGAACATAGGCTACTTTTTACCGCGGGAAAATGCTTCATTCCTACGGGAAATCTAAAATAAAAGTAAACACTAGAGCGGCTTGGCCCGCGAGATAGCGCCATCTATCCAAAATACGGTAGATGGCGTTTTATACTTTTCTACGCGGACGAAGTCGCGAGCACCAGCTAGTATTATATATTGCAACAAATAAATTTATAGTCATGTTAGTCACAGTAGTCTTTCCACCCGATGACGATCACCTGATGGTAGCAATGCGTGCTGCTGATGGTGTGAAAAAAAATGCACCTTGTGATTTTTTGAGACATTTTTTAAAATTATAGGAAGTAATAGACTTCATCGGATTAAAGAAGCAGTAACACTTTAAGTAAGGCCTCTTTCACGATCTCTGATTAAAGTGTCAAGTAAGCTAACCGGTAAGAAAGATTTCGAGCATCACAACCTTTGAGTAGAATTACTCAATGGAATTAAAACAGTATACTTGTAACATTTACTTATCGCCAATTAGCGTGAAAATGAAAAGTAACTAATTAACAACACTTTAATTGTAGTTAGTGAAAGAGGCCCTTAGCAAATTAAAGGGATTAAAGAATTTAAAAAAAAAAAAACCATAAGATATTTTTATCCTAATGTTGGATTGAAAACTTGTACAATTTTTTTTATTTTATTTCATTTATTTTTATTATTTTTTGGCCCTTAAAAGCCAAAAAAAGGAAATATTTTTTTTCGGGTCTTATGAAATTCTTTTAGTTTATAATTTACATTGAAAAGTTATTTTTTAAATATTATTTCCAAAAAAAAATTATTTTTTTTTAAATGGTAAATTAAACCACCGAATATAAATAGTAGCGAACCAATGGTAAATACTATAATAAATAAATAATAATAATAAGTAAATAGTATTTTTTCCATGGACGAAAAAAGAATTTTTTTGGGCCACTTTAATATTTTTTTAATTTAACTAAAGAATTATTTCGCGTTATATTTAATGTACCCTACCATTATATTGTAGTTTTGCACTTATAATGAAAAAAAAAAAAAAAAAAAAAAAAAAAATTACAAACGAATTCATTTTCTTTCAGTCTATCTAAATTTAAATTTTTATTGTACTTTTGAATTACTATGTAATTACGAAAATAATTATTACTTTTTTCCTTAATAAAAAAACATACACCTCTAGCGTTATTAGTATTACAATCCTTAAAGTGAAATAAATAAAAAAAAAATAATAAAAAAAAATAGCAAAAAATATTGAGCAATAATTGATAAAGTTTCTCCATTCGTTTTTCTGCTTAGAACATAATTATTATCACATATTTTACAGTGTGATATATTTCCTTTCATGTATTAGCAATATATTCGTATATTCGTTGTAATTATATAAATTACAAATATTTTAATACACAAATACACTACAGAGGTACAATCCAACTTCCCTCTATTTGTGGTCGCCATTTTTTTTTGGGCAAAAAAATTTTTGGCCTTACTAAGATAAAATACACAAATACAAATTAAAAAAAACTTGTCTGTCTTGTAAAAAAAAATTAAAGGGTCTAGTTTTTGTAGTAAATTTTAATTGCAGTAATAGCTCCGAGTTAAATATGTTTTTAGGCACGTTGGGCACTTTTGTGATGGGGAAACTTAACAAAATGGCTGCCATGTAGAGAAGTGTGTACTATATTTTGTTTATTAAAATATTTGTAATTTATTTTAATTAGAATATTGCTAGTCTTAGAGCACATGTATGTATGTAGGTAATTTCCTTCTTTATTGTTCAATTCATCTATACATAGAAGATGTACATGAAAATCACATTTAATGGCACATTAATATAAATAATTATATAATATTTGGTTTTTACAATTTACAATTATTATTTTTTCGATATTTTCACTAATCCTATTATCACACGCAACCTTCTTATGAGCTAATTTTCTAATGTAAAAAAAAATCATATTACAACTCGATTCGGATCCCATATGGAGTTTACGAAACGGAAAGATTTTTATGCATATCCTAATATGCGAAATTAATCACACAAACACATCCAAATATTACTATAAGTTATTGCATTTAATGCGCGTCCTCGTGCGAATAATAATAGTTTTTGTTTCATCGAAATCGGGCCAGGATTTCCAAAGTTACAGCGTTGTAAAGTTTCACCGCTGTTTTTAACTTTGCGCTCACTCGTTCGCTCATGCGATGACGTCACGTCGCGAGCGCAACGAGCCAAAGTGTGTAGGCACGCGAGCGCCGACTCGCGGCGTGACGTCACACGTTAGCGCGGTCTCACTTTAACGTTTAATATCTCAGCCATTTTTGAAGATAGGAAAAAAATAAAAACAGATGATTTTTTCTCGAGTTATCTATTTTTTAAATATGCTTTTAAAAAACGACATTGGTGTGACTCATTTCAATGAGACAGTGACTTTTGTTTTGCACAGCACAGACACACAGAAAAGGGCATTACGACTTTAATTAAGAATTAAAAAGGACCTTTAATTAAGAAAAAAATACTATGCCTGAGGGATTCTTACGAATATTAAATAGTGGGTTGACCTATTCTTATTTTTTCTTACATAGGGGTGGGAGGAGGTCGAAACCTGTCAAAAATCATCATACGTAATAAATGAATGGCGTCTAAAAGTGCCCAATGTGCCTATAAAGAAATTCTCCCTTCAAAACAATCGCCTGAATTTCAACTATGCCCATTTTAACGAGTTAATGGACAACTTGTGCCCTAAATATTGTGACTATTTTTCTCTCCACATCATGTAGAGAACATTGGCTAACGTTTGAACCTAGAACTGAAGCGAAGTCACGGGTAAAACCTAGTCTCAACGCCACATTGGATCCGCCTCGAGTCTTCTATCTATAGATATGAATACTTTAATATGATTTCGTTAACAATTTTAAAAGGCAATTAGTCTACAACCTATAAGCGCAAGCGCATTCACTTTTATCACCGCCACCCACACTTACCACATACCGTCACCGTTAATGACAACAACCCAGGTTAGTTATTTGGGCGTTTTGATTCTATTCTTTGGTAGTTTTTTGGGTTTCATTCGGTCCCTTCTTACCTGAGTTAGACGCTTTCTTTCGCATCTGTAAAAGTATAAAAAATGGCTAAATTGGGACATTTTTTATTATTAAAATACGGTCAATAAAACAAAAAAAGTGTTAGGTATATCCTACTATCCATAATGCTTTCATATCCATGCCATATTTCATAATAATACTAATATTTATAAATGCGAAAGTTTGTATGGATGTTTGTTACACTTTCACGCAAAAACTACATCACTATGAAATTTTGCATACACGTTGTCTGGGACACCAGAAAGGACATAGGGTATATTTTTTTAATTTATTTTTTATGTTAAAGTCGACAGACAGGCTGACGGTCCACTTGATGGTAGGTGGCTACCGTCGCCTGTAACACAAGCAACGCCATAAGTGCTACAAGTGCGCTGCCCACCATAGAAGGATTAGGGATAAGGGATAAGGGAGGGATGGGGTAATTAATGGGCTTTGGCATCCCTTACTCACACACCGAAACAAAACAGCACATAATGCTGTTATAATATTTTATAAAGTTACGCGTGCGAAGTCGCGTGCAGCAGCTAGTAATATTATAAATGTGAAAGTAACAGAGTCGATTCCCAGATGAAGCAAGTAATTTTTAGAAAATCTTTGAATGCAGTATTACTAACTTTGAAAAATAACATAAAGTCTTCTTTCAGCAAAATATCCTATCTATGATTAAGGTACTTTCCCAGTTCCCTTAATGTCGCATAGTTTTGGGACGCCCTGTATATGCAAATCGATTCGTAAGGTGAAACAAGTCGGCGGCCCGAACTCATCGGTCTCATGTCTAAAATGCGTCCTGTCTCACACCGCACAAAGCGCGGGAAGAGCACTCGACTTACATGCACAATCATTCATACCAAAAATGAAATCACGAACAGACCCTTGGGCGTATACTCTTTTTGACAAAACTACTGCATATATCTATTTCGTGTAAAGTTATTTCAACTCTTGAATAACTAATCAATGTTTGTATGCAAAGTATTTTTGAGTTTTTGTACACTGCATTGACCTAATCACCTTCAAAGTTGCATTAAAACTTGTGTTAAAATATGGATTTTTCAAGGATCATATCTTTTAAATTAATATTTATTTTTTTTAATTTATATAACAAGGGACCTAGTTAACGACAAGATAAATCGGTATCATTCTTACTTTTGTAAATTAAACATAAAACAGCGGAGTAATTAACATTCTACGTTTGTATTGAGGAAAACTGCATTGCATTACCTTAAGGAGAGTAAACACCAAAAGGATTGACCCACCTGTCATTGGCCACTGGATCGGCCAATAGGCGGGCGAGCAGATGCATCTGCGCGGGGGACACCCTGTGGGCCGTGGCCTGGTCGTGGGCGACGCACGCGTTGCCGCCCCACGCGTGGTACGAGAACGTGGGATCGTCCCGCGGAGTCACCCGCGGCCGGCTGCGGGCCGCGCAGATGCCTGCGTAGAACTCTATTGTTAGGTCTTTGAGGGGGCAGAGGTGTGTAGCGTCTGAGTCTACCAATAATGTGCCGACACGTTATTGGTAGACTCAGACGCTACACACCTCCCGCACTTCGTTCGCGCGTCTCGAGTCTCTCGGGTACTGTTGCGTACAGATTGTTTTATCGTATTAGTAATACGTCATAGTGAATAAATGCCTAAAAAAACGTTCTTCTTCGACATCGCACGATGATTTTATGGAAGGAATATCAACACTGCCTGTAATGTTAAGTTAGTGAGGTGAAAAATTATGAAATAAGAAAGAAAAATGTCATTTTCCTTAGCAATTTTATGCGCAATTGTACACATGCGCCGATTGCCCCCACAAGTGTCGCCTTCAAACCTTAATATAATAATTCACCTATACTCGCACATACAATACCTACACTTACAGATTTATTATTATGTAGTATATTGGTTGCAAGTATGATGAAATTTTCAAACAACCTTCGTATTATAATCCAGCGAGTAATCCTGTGAAGTTTAGTGACGATCGGACGCGAACGAAGTCGCGGGCACACACTATCTATAGCGATTAAATATTTGCTATAGTCACCTGCTGGGAATGATTTACAAGGATGCATGTGAAGTTCTCTAGTGATGGCGTGCGTGACAATGATTTCTGTTGAAAACTCACCGGTGATATAAATGTCCTCCAAATGGAAGAAGTGTGTGGTCAACGCGGCTTTGTATAGGGCCTTGGCCGTTGGCGTGCTGAGCACGTATCCAGTGCCGGATAAATATTTCGGATACACTTTGGCACCGTACATGTAACGCGGACTGTACCTGGTGGAGTTGGAAAATAATAATAATAATAATTGACTCACGAGGTGTGGGATGTCGTATCGGCATGGGCGTAGCCACGGTGGGGCAGAGTGGGGCGCTTGCCCCACCTTGGCTCTGACCTGTTAGGTACCTAATCACGTTTAGGGCCCGGTGGGCTTGCACCACTGGCGATACATTTTTTACATATTGTAGTTTACCAGTGGTTAAAGCCCGTGACACCACCGGCTTTAACCACTGGTAAACTACAATACTTAATATTCGTAAGAAAGTTCACACTCGACAGTTGTCAGTCGACATTTTTGGATGGAAGATTTCGTGGTGTAGGTAGGTGAGCAATAAGAAATTGTTTTGGATAATTCGTATTATACATTCGAAGATACAGGGTGCTATAGGGTGTCGTATTATACGCGCCACCATCTCAAAGGAGCCAGCCCCAGCTCCGGCGGCCAGCGCCTCGACTTCGGTCGAAGAGACGGTGCGTAAGGCACTGGAAGCCTTTGCGTTCCGCATTGACGCCCGCTTCGCCGGTCTCGAGGACCGTCTCCTCCCGGAGAAAAGGGTGAGGCCTCCGCTGGCAGCGGATAGGAGGAGAGCGGAGTCGTCGTCCTCCCCGACGACGACAGCATCCGCGAGGGCACCGCCTGCGAAGGTACCGTCCGCCAAGGCGCCGCCCGTCAAGGCACCGCCCGTCAAGGCACCGCTCGCCAAGGCACGGCACGCCAAGGCACCGCCTGCCTCACAGCCGAGGACAAGTAAAGCCTCAGTGCCAAAGACGGCGCTCGCCCCAGCCACCACGGAGGAACCGTGGTCCCTGGTGGTGGGACGGAAGGCGAGGGCTAAGAAGGCGGCCGTCGCTTCCAAGCCTGCGGCCAAGGCCAGCAAATCCGCTGCCAAGGCTAAGGCCACCGCCCTCGACGCTCTGCGGCCGTGGTCCTTACCCTGGGGCCCGAGGCCGGCAACAAAGGCGTTACTTACAACAGCCTTATCACCGAGGCGAGGAGGAGGCTTGACCTCCCCTCTATTGGCGTTGGTTTTGTGAAGATAAGATCCTCCAAGACCGGAGCCCGGGTGCTCGAAATCCCGGGCAAGGACCAGGGTGACGCGGCCGACAAGCTCGCGGGGAAACTCCGCGAATTCTTCGAGCCGGACATCGTCAAGGTGACGCGACCCCAGAAGTGCGCCGAACTGCGCATATCTGGACTTGACGACTCCGTCTCGGCGGAGGAGGTCGCGGAGGCTGTGTCTCGGGTGGGCGGTTGCCCCCGAGACCAAGTTAAAACCGGGGAGGTACGCGCCGGCCCCCTTGGGATGGGCTCGTTGTGGGTCTCTTGTCCTGTGGAGAGCGCCAAAAAAGTCTCCGACGGCAGGCGGCTTTTGGTTGGCTGGGTGTCGGCACAAGTTAAAGTGTTGCCTCAGCGCCAACTTAGGTGTTTCAGGTGTCTCCAGATTGGGCACGTGGCTCCTAAGTGCCTAGCGGAGGAAGATCGCAGCGGAACATGCTTCCGCTGTGGCAAGGAAGGCCATAAAGCCTTCCAGTGCTCCAACCCTCCTCACTGCGGTCCCTGTGCCGCAGCAAACAAACGGGCGGATCACCCTGTTGGCAGTAGGGGCTGCAAGGCTCCCAAGGACAACAAGGGCAAGAAAAAGGCCAAGGATGGCGGTACACCCGCCACCGCGGATAACGCGCAATCCACGCGCGAGGAGGAGATGGAAACGGCTCCGTAATGGACAACGTCCCTTACGTCCGTCTCCTCCAAGCGAACATCAACCACTGCGCCGGGGCTCAGGATCTCCTCCTCCAGTCCATGGCGCAGTGGTCGATTGACGTCGCGGTGGCGGCGGAGCCGTACTATGTACCGCCCCGCCCCAACTGGGCATCGGACTCGACATCCACGGTTGCAATCGTGGGTGCCGCCGGCTCTGCCCCTCTCCGGGTGGCCGAGAGAGGCCAAGGATTTGTCGCCGTTGAGTGGGGCGCGATTTTGCTCGTTGGAGTTTACTTCTCCCCCAACCGCGCCCTCGCCGAGTTCGGGGTCTTTCTCGGCAACTTGGAGAGAGTAATACTGCGTTCGCGACTCCCTGTTCTGGTCCTGGGAGACTTCAACGCGAAGTCCACGGCGTGGGGCTGTCCCGTTTCGGGCGCACGAGGCAACGCCGTCGTGGATTTCCTAGCCTCCGCAGGCCTAGTGCTCCTCAATCGCGGCAAGGTTAATACCTGCGTTCGGCATAACGGTGGCTCGATAGTGGACATATCTTTCGCTAGTCGGGCCATCGCCGATCGTGTCCGCGATTGGGGCGTGTTGGAAGGCGTTGAGACCCTCTCGGACCATCGTTACATCCGATTCGGCATAGTCGGCTCCTCGGACGCGGACGACCTATCTCCGCGGCGACGGGGTAGACGGTCCCAGCGATTCCCCCGCTGGGCTCTTTCGAGACTCGACAAGGACCTTCTTGTCGAGGCGGCGATCGTCCAAGACTGGGTCGCGCAAGAACCCAGCGAGGACCTGCCGGTCGAGGAGCAAGCAGTCGGTATGCGCACCGCCATGACCGCTGTGTGCTATGCCGCCATGCCACGTGCCGGGTCACGTCCGAACCGAAGACAGGTGCATTGGTGGTGCGAAGAAGTGGCAGACCTTCGTACCGCGTGCGTAGCCGCCCGTCGCATGTATGCCAGATGCCGCAGGCGCAGGGTCAAGGACCTCGAGCTGGAGGCGCGCCTCTACGACGCCTATAGAGGGGCCCGGAAAGCGCTTACAATCGCAATCCGGGAGGCGAAAGCACGGTCTCGCGAGCGGATGCTCGAGTCCCTCGACCAAGACCCGTGGGGCCGCCCTTATCGCGCAGTCAGGCCAAGCTCGGCTCACATGGTCCACCTGTGGCTGAAACGTTGGACCCAGAGTTCCTCCGGACTGTGCTTTACACATTGTTCCCCGAACAGAGACAGCACACTCCACCGCCTATGGGAGGTCAAGCGACCGCCGAAGCCGGAATCGAAGAAAGAGCTCCACCCGTCACCAGCGAGGAACTCGGGGAGGCCATAGGCCGTCTTCGCAGGAAAAACACTGCTCCCGGTCCGGACGGAATACCCGGCCGCGCCTGGGTGCTGGCGTCGGGCGAACTGGGAGACCGATGGCGAGCCACATTTGACTCTGCCCTGCGAGCGGGGTCCTTTCCCAGGATTTGGAAGGAGGGCAAACTGGTCCTGTTAAGGAAGGAGGGACGTCCTACGGACTCTCCTTCTGGATACAGGCCAATTGTGCTGCTCGACGAGGCGGGCAAGTTATTCGAAAGAATAATTGCCCGCCGTATCACCGGACACCTGACCTCGGTGGGACCAGATCTCTCCGACAATCAGTTCGGTTTTCGCGCCGGGCGATCGACGATCGACGCAATCCTGCGCCTCAAGACCATTGCGCAGGACACCGTAGCGAGAGGGGGGGTGGCGTTGGCGGTGTCTCTGGACATCTCCAATGCTTTTAACACCCTCCCCTTCAGCTGTATACAGGAGGCGCTTCGGTTCCATCGATTGCCCGTCTACCTCCAGCTGATTGTCGGAGATTATCTGAAGGATCGCAAGATCCTATGCCGTCGCCGAGACGGGACCGTCCTCGAGAGGACAATGTCTTGCGGCGTTCCACAAGGGTCGGTCCTAGGACCGCTCCTGTGGAACATTGGATTTGACTGGGCGCTGAGAGGCGCCCTCCCACCGGACGTACACGTCGTCTGCTACGCCGACGACACATTGGTCGTTGCGTGTGCAGACGACTATAAGGATGTGTCGAGCTTGGCCACGGTGAGCGTCGCTCTTGTGGCCAAGCGCATTGAGTTGTTGGGCTTGCGGGTGGCACCCGAAAAATCCGAGGCCATGCTTTTCCATGGTCCACGGAAGGGTCCACCGCAGCAAGCTAGCATCAAGGTCGGGAACGTGGATGTCGGTGTCGGAGTGCACATGCGCTACCTGGGGCTCACCTTGGACTCCAGGTGGCGATTCTATGAGCACTTCCGGCGGCTATGCCCTAAACTGATGGCGGCCACCTCGGCGTTGGGTAGCCTCCTCCCTAATCTGGGCGGACCGAGTATTGGCTGCCGCCGTCTTTTCACGGGGGTGGTGCGCTCCATGGCGCTTTACGGCGCGCCTGTGTGGGCGGACGCCCTGACTCGCCGCAACGTCACGCTCCTGAGAAGACCTCAGCGAGTGATGGCGAACAGGGTGATACGCGGATACCGCACGATCTCGTGTGACGCCGCGTGCGTTTTGGCGGGAACTCCCCCGTGGGAACTGGAGGCCGAGGTTCTGTCCTCGGTCTACGAAAGTCGAGCGGCAGCTCGCAGTCGGGGCGTTGCTGGTCCCCTGCCGGAGGAAGTGCGCCGCACGGCGCAAAGAGTTGCAATGGCTCGGTGGGCTGAGAAGCTCGCTGAACCTATCGCCGGCGCTCACACCATCCGGGCTATTAGGCCCGTCCTGGAGCAGTGGTGCCGACGCAGGAAGGGCGTGATTACGTTCAGACTTGCACAGATTCTGTCGGGGCATGGTTGCTTCGGCAGGTATCTGTGCAACATTGCTAGAAGAGAGGCAACGCCTTCTTGCCACCACTGCGGTAGCCCGGAGGATACCTCCCAGCATACGCTGGCAGAATGTCCGGCATGGGACCAGCAGCGGAGGCACCTACTCTCCGCTGTCGGAGGAGACCTCTCGCTGCCGGCCGTGGTTCTGTCCATGGTCGGCAGCAAGGAGGCCTGGCAGGCCGTGATCTCCTTCAGCGAGGAAGTCCTCTCGCTGAAGGAGGCGGCGGAGCGGGCGAGGGAGGATGCCGCCCCCGTTAACGACATCCGCCGAAAACGAACCGGGAGGCGGAGGAGGCTATATGGCCGACTCCAAGCACCCGCATGATCAGCCGGAGGGTGAGCGGATATGGGGATCTGCTCACCTACCAACCCGGCCCTGGGGAAAGACGTGTCTGTGTTCCGGCACGTCTTCCCACACTTGCCATCCGGGGAGGAGGGATCCTACCATCCTCCTCCTACCGATGAACCCTAGAGGCGCCCGGTTTGGGTTAACGCAGGCGGGAGAGCAGGACGAAATGCTCGCGCTGACACCTCTCTCCCGCCGCACGTGCGTGCGTGGCAAAGGAACACCGTAGGGTTTTAGCGGGTAGAAATCCCGCATATCCTGCCAGCACCCCATTGCTGGCAGTGAATCAGGATCGCTGATTTCCCTACGTTAAAAAAAAAAAAAAAAAAAAGGGTGTCGGTGTAACCTTTTTGTATGAAAAAATTAAGCGGTGTAAGACCGCGGGTATTTATGTATTTATTGGTCCAGTATCCCTCAAAGGAATTTTTTTCTGATTACTAACAGGCTGAATCTTCGTGAGTAGCTTCAGTTTACCGAGACGAACAACTTTTTCCTCTGCGAAAATTCTCGATAGAGGTGGGTTTTTTGGCCGAAGGTGGCTGAAGTCGAAGCTTATGCCACATTTCACAGAAGGCAGTTTTATTGGCGAAGGTGGCTGAAGCAGAAGCTATGGCCAGACACTTCACCTAAGGTAGTTTTTTTTTGGCCGAAGCCGAAGCCGAACTTTAAGCCAGACACTATAATTTTACTAATCTGAAAGAACTGTCTACCGATGGTCATGTCATGTGATAGTCTACTGTACATCACGCCTTCTTACCACTTACTGGTTGTGTCCTGGACCGGTCTCGCCCCACAGAACAGATCCCCGATCAGCAAATACTCCTTATCCTTATCCCTGTGACCCTTCGCCACTAAACTGTCGTGGTGTTCCGACCGATTCTTGAGGTTCACCATCAAATTTGGCACATTTACGTACATGTCGTCGTCGGTTTTTAACACGTATCGGACTGTAAGAGAAACACAGGTGTTGACAAGATGTAATTAAATAGCATCAATCATGGGCGTAGCCACGGTGGGGCAGGGTGGGGCGCTTGCCCCACTCTGGCTCTGACCTGCAAGGTACCTAATCAAGGGTGCTATAGGGTTTGGGTGTAACCTTTTTGTATGAAAAAATGGTATAGTTTGCTAGTTACATATTATTTTATTAGACTGCTGCCCCACCCTGAGCCCATGGCTGGCTACGCCCCTGTCATCAATGTACAGTTGTGGGCGATAAAGATGGCACATCGACTTTTAGAGAGAGATGAATGGCTAGTTTCGGCTTCGCTGAGCGTGATCCCTGTCACGGAGTACCTATGCGACATACCGACAGCGCCACCTACCGAGTCCAATTGTATTTTTAAATCATCCAGGAAACCATCGAAATAGCCATATAAAATTTCAACCCAATCGGTTTAGCCGTTTAGAAGTTATGAAATACGGAAGGATAATTCTTACTACCCGTTGTCCTATTACCCGTTTTTCCGTAGGAATGAAGCATTTTCCCGCGGTAAAAAGTAGCCTATGTTCATCAGGGATAATGTGGGCTTCTAATGGTAAAAGAATTTTTCAAATCGGTCCATTAGTTTCGGAGCCTATTCAATACAAACAAACAAACAATCAAATCTTTCCTCTTTATAATATTAGTATAGATAGATAACATAATGACAAAGCTCTACAAAATGATAAAGCCTGGAACCTATGGTCTACCATCAAGTAGACCGTTAGCCTGTCTATTAGACCTTAACATTTTAAAAAGTATGGATTACATGTTAAACTAATGACTAATAAAACCACTCACTTACCACTTTCTTTGCAATTGTTCGTAATCCATTTCAACATCATTATTGATTTCAATGTTAAATTATTATACGTATCCAGAAATCCCTCTTGTATTATGTCTTTGTATTTATTCGATTCTGCTTCAATACTACCCTGCATTTCCGTGTCGTTCTCTTTAGCTGGCAACCCCAATATAAAAACTAACTTAAAATCTCTCACGACATCGTCAATGTTGCCTTCCTTGTCTTTCTTAAACGCATTCACCTGTTTCAATTTAGACAAAATATTCATCAAACTTGGCGAATCCTCCGAACCCTTTGGGGGTATTCTCATAATGTTGCTCTCGTACTCGTTGTAATCGTAATTCTCCTCCAATTCCCTACTCATATCGAACTCTGGCAACACTGACTCCTCTTCGTCGTCGAAACGTTTCTCTTCCACGTTAAAATTATCCTCCCCATTCATGTTTTCCTGTAGTGCCTTCGCCAGTTCAGGCAAAAGTCTGTTGAAGCTGGAAATTTCGCGTTTTATCCTGCTCGAGTTCAAGGTACGATTCGCTAATGAACTCGTCCGGTAAAGATCGTACGTGTAATTGTAGTTCTTGTATTTCTCGCGGATTTCATTGAAAACTTTCGATGTTGCCAGGTATTTTTTGTAATTACCCCACGTCTCTCTAATGGCTAAGCGACGTTTGAAGTTTTCAGTCGAGGAGCAAACGACAATGAGGAGGAATAGTCGATTCTTTTTATTGATATCAGTTTTTGGACAAACGTCAGACGGTTCGCGTATTATGGTGACGTTGTTTGGTTGGACGTAAACTTTTGTGTCGCGATTCGTATGGACGGACCAGCCGGACACAAAAACTGGGGAAAAATTTAATATGTAATTTATACTGGGAATAAATAGAAAGCTTTTTATTGGTTATTATGTATTTGATTGACAACTATCAAAGGCGGCAATCTGACCTAAAAAATTTTGATAAACGAAAAAAAATGGGTTTCTAGTGTTTTTTTCCTTATACTAAATTTTTTTTTTTTTATTTTTTTTTTTCACTTATGGGAATAAATAGATAGTTTTTTATTGGTTATTATGTATTTGATTGACAACTACCAAAGGCGGAAATCTGACCTAAAAACTTATACTAAAAAAATATATTTTTTATATTTTTTTTTGATTTTTTTTTCACTTAAAAAAAAAAAAAAGATATTTCACTTTTTTTAAATTTTAATTTATAATTACCTTTTGGCAACTGGTGATTAGCTTTATTATAAACAGGTATGTACATTAGGACGCAAAACAATATCATGGCGGTGCTGAAGAGAAAGAACTTCGCTAGGACAGTGAAAGTGGACCTCCTGTCTTTCTCTTCGGACGAGATCTGTTGGATGTATGGAGCGTATTGTCTTTGTCTGTCGTTCCTGAAAAAAAATGCACTTTCGGTGAGTGAGCGCAGTTCGATATTCATGATTACAAATTTGTACTCTATGCTCATACACATGAGGTTATTTTTTCTCTGTCACAGATAAAAGTAGAAAATCAAGATAGGTTTAAGAGCGCTCTCGTTTCAGTTCTCGCCGGCGCAGTGTAGTACTTTTATTTAATTTATTAAAAAAAAATAATAGTAGTCATTTAGAAAGTAAAAAGATGCATAATTTCAGAAAGAGTTGAAGATTATTTTAGTATAAAAATTACGTAAATATAACTTAGAACTTCGGAGATATATTAACTTGTTTTGAAGCCTTTCGGTCGATAATTGAATTACGTGTAGTTTTTTTATTCTTTACATAAAAGGCATATAACCAAAAAGTGTTTCATTATTATTAAAATAGAGGATACTTATAAGAAGAACATAATTTTTGTAATAATCTATATTGAACAGAATCTCCAAATTAGACTACACGATTGAGGTTTTCGTGAGTTTTTGCCAAAACATGCATCGAGAGAATGATCATTACTAAATAAATAAATAGGTTACCTAAAATTGGCTTCATTATTATTATAGAAGATAAAACTAACTAATATTACCACTTATTAGTTATTTCAAGCAACCAAAGGAAATCGTACAATTTGAACGAAGTAACCTTACAATCCTCGCGTTTTATTGTGAATCCCCTCTTAACGAAGTCAATTATACGTCCGTGGGGATGTCAGACTCACTGACCTGTATTATATAACACTGGACAGTCTGCTGTCAAATTAGTTTTATGTCTATTTGAAAAATGCCATTTTGGCACTGTAGGCCATACAATAGTCATACGATAATTAAAATTGTCCATGAAACATCTGTGATCGCAGCGCACTTGCAACTCGTGCAGCATTGCTCGTAGCCAAGTTACCTTTAAGTGGACAGTCAGCCTGTCTATCAATCCTTAACACAAAAAAAGCTTATCTATTACAACAATTCTTGAGATACCTGTACGACAATAATATGGGGCTTTCGTCGCTGTGTGAGGAACATATGGTGTCGTCGTCATCCCAATGTGATCTCCCATCTTCATAGGCCATGTATTGGTGCTGAAACAGGTAGTTAGGGACTTTTTAAAAGACAAAATGTACCCGACGGGCTGACAATCTATTATTGGAACTGATGCCGTAAGTAGATCTTTGTTACAAATGTTTTGTATTTCATTGTTTTAATCTAAACTAGCGCTTGCTGAAAGCGAGGAGAACTAACTCGCCAACGAGAACCGCCGTCACATTTAAAGTGGAAGTTAGCAGTTGTTATGGTAGCCGAGTTAACATAAGACTGAGCCACAGCGAAGCGTGCAAGGGTTCAGCTATTTAATTACCGACGCAAAAGAGGGGTTTTATAAATTTCACCTGTGTATGGCTTTTTCAATCGACTTCCAAAAATTCGGAGGTTCTCAATTCAACTGATTTTTTTTATGTTTGTTACCTCATAACTTTCGACTGGGTGGAACGATTTTGATTATTCCTTTTTTATTTGAAACCTGGTCCTTCCCGTGTGGTCCCATTTCAATTTGGTCCAGTTCTGACAATGGCATCCATGAGAAAAGACCATAAGACGGTTTGAAGTCTGTTTATTTTTTGTTATTTTGTTTGTAATATGTCCTTATCTATATAATTTAACTCCATAGTAAGTATATAATTTGCAGAAAAAGTTTAATCCGTGGAAACCGGAAACAGGTCGCTAGTTATATTTATTTATATATTACGATAACGATATATTTATGACTCGGTTATCGTTATCGTTATATGGCTAACAGAAATAATAGGTTAGAGGGAAACAATGTTTTAATACTACAATATAAAACTAAAAAATTGATAAAGTTAACAAAGTTCCATTATCCATTTAGTTCCATCCTTTTAAAATAAACTAAAAATAGTTGGAAAGTTAATTTATTTAAATCATAATATTTTTTTCCTTTATAAAATTCTAAATTAGTAATTTCATCAAATAAGGTTAAGAAATTTTAAATAGTCAATTAGTTACGTGACTATAAAATTTTTCCTGAAAAGTGAGTCTTACCCCGGCGCCAGATACAGTCAAATGTTTGCACGAAACCTTTGAGCTACTTTGCTCACACATTTGAACACTTGTTTGTTGTACTTGCCAGACATGCTTTGCCCCGGCGCCAGATACAGTCAAATGTTTGCACGAAGACTTTGAGCTACTTTGCTCACACATTTGGACACTTGTTTGTTGCACCTGCCAGACATGCTTTGCTTGTTTCAACTTTGCTTGTCACAACTGTTCGCTTCACAGTATTCAAATAGATAACACACAAGATGGACGACGACTTTATCTCTATTATTATATTTCTATTATTTAAGTCTACAAAAAATTACGCTCAAAAGTCTCTATTTTTTATTATTAAGCTAAGTAAGCTAAGCTAAGCTAGCTAAAAAGAGTTATTATGAAAATAACTCTTGGGACTTTGCACTGGACTTTGCGCAAGTGTAACAGGCGCGCACTGTTTGAAATTTGAACGCTTTGATGTGCGCTCCAAAAACCGACACCGAATGGAAAAGTGCAAAGTGGCAAGTCATACTTTGAATAAATACCCACATAGCCGTGCCACACAAGTGTTCAAATAAGTGATCACATAAGTGAATAAATGTTGTTGCTATGTCTGGCGCCGGCTTTAAGAGAACTGACTTGCTTTGAGGGTGCCAAATTGTATTTGCGTTGGCACTCTATACGACCTTGGATATTGAGTACCTAATTTACAAAATTCATAGCTATAACAATTGTCGACTTGGGTAGGTAGTAACCGTAGATGGAAGAAAAAGAAAGATTGGTGACTCACTATCTGCGCATGGTTCTCATATACTGAGTCCAATAAACTTAGTGTATCACACATTCGCTCAAAGATTTTGCATGTACTTAATTGATACACATGATACGTTAAAAATACGGTCCATTTTGACATTGGAAATGTCTTTTCGTTCGCTTCAGTATAGGCCCCGATTTCACGAAAAAGTGCGATCCCCTTATATCTCGGAGAGTTGTGAAGATATGATATTCAAAAGAGGCTCAAAAGACGCGTATTTATGAGAGCTGTAAGGTGCAAAAAGAATTTTTCAAAAAAGTCAAAAACGAAAAAAGTTATGGCCGAAATAGTAAAAAAAAAAATCAATATTTTCCGAATTTTTGATTTTGGCGCTCGATATTTTGAAAAAGAAGAATGATATCAAAAATTTGATAAAAACTCCTCTGGACAATTTAGTCAGCTACAATTTGAGCCTAAAATGAAGACGATCAGGATAAGGGTTTGCCCTGTAGCTTAACCTTTTTGAAAGAAGTCAACAAGTCATAACGACATATTTTTTCGAATTCCGTAGATTCATTTCCAATGTGCTCGATAGTCGTGTGAGGCACGAAATCTGTGTATTTTGTTTTGTTGAAAAATTTGAATACATTTTTCGACTATCTATCTATTATTAAATTACGCATGTTTGGTATTTGAATTGTAGTTGTAAGGATGAGTAATATTTTGTATACAGTTTTATAATTAGTCGATTACGTAATGTAGGAATGTACCGTATCTTACATTTTACTTCCATCTACGGTAAAAACAGGTATTTATTTACCTTTCGCGTGAAACTGTTAAAATTAATGTTTGCCTTTAAAAAATACATCACACATCACACACTATCATAACTAGAAGAAGTTGTTGTTAAATAAAGTTCCATGACAGTATCCAACATTCTGTCTGTCTGTCTGTTACCTTTTCACGTCTTATTTACTCAACTGATCAATGTGAAATTTTGCATACACGCCGTCAGGGATGCACGAGAGGACATAGGGTCTCTTTCATCTAGAAAAAAAGTACTATTCCCGAGGGATCATAACTATACTAATATTATAAAGAGGAAAGATTTGATTGTTTGTTTGTTTGTATAGAATAGGCTTCGAAACTACTGGACCGATTTGAAAAATTCTTTTACCATTAGAAGCCGACATTATCCGCGATGAACATAGGATACTTTTTACTGCGAGAAAATGCTTTATTCCTACGGGAAATCTAAAATAAAAGTAAATACTAGCGGCTTGACTCGGGAGATATAAGCGCCATCTATCCAAAATACGGTAGATAGCGTTTTATACTTTTCTACGCGGACGGAGTCGCGAGCACCAGCTTGTTAAAAATATAAAAGCAATAATTAGTTATAACGCTGACGCATTCTTGCTATAACACATTGGCCAGGCGTTAGTTACAGTTTTATATTTTAGATAATCCCTCGGGAACAGTACTTTTCTCCTGGATGAAAGGTACCCTATATCCTTTCTGGTGTCGCAGACAACGTGTATGCAAAATTTCATGGCGATCGGTTCAGCAGTTTTTGCGTGAAAGCGTAACAAACACACATTCATAATATTAGTAAGGAAGGATTGTGACGTCGTCGTCACGCACGACAATTAAATGTCAGGCGTTATATTACTCTTATATTTTCTCAGGTTTTATATTTTTATTTTTCAACGTATGTTCAATTTTTATTAAATACTTTGAGCCTCTATTTGTTATTAATACTAAATATACTAATAAATAAATCTTTGAGTGTATTGTAGGTATGTATGTATGTTCCTCCATAACTCTTAAACGAATTAATTGGTTCTCATGAAACTTGGTAGATAAACATTTAGACGTACGGGACACAGGAAACAGGATAAATTTTTTTTTCAACGCGGACGGAGTCGCGGGTGCCAGCCAGTCCAACATAATTCACTGAGGCGTGTACAGTCGGCCGCATAAGTCGATTAACGATAAGTCCCTAATCGAGACAACGACTTATGGCGCGTTGAGTGTTCAGTTGTTTTGCACTTTTGAATGTGTTAATCGACTTATGCGCCTGACTGTACATTACGTACGTAACTAAAAAGGTGGCCATAATTGAATTATGTAAAGACGAACATAACTACATATAGCTAACTATGAACACTTTTATGGTAACATTGTAATAGAGGTGTTGTTCCACATATTAATAACACGTGACCGTTAAGTCCAGCACAGACGTAGTTATAATACCTACTATTATCTATAGGTACTAATATTATAAATAGAAAAGATTTGTTTGTTTGTTTATAATGAATAAACTCCAAAACTAATGGATCGATTTTAAAAATTCTTTCACCTATAGAAAGCTACGTTATTAGCGAGTAACATAGGCTACTCCTTAGTCCTATAGTCCTTATAGGACTCAAAAACTACTGCACCGATTTTCATGCTGTTTTAGTATATACTTAATTTACAAAGTTACGCGGGCGAAGTCGCGACCAACAGCTAGTAACATTATAAACGCGAAAGTTTGTAGGTTATTCAATCACGCAAGAAAGGCTGAATAGGTTTTAATGAAATTTGGAACACACATAGTTTATTACCTGGATTAATATACAGGCTACTTTTTATCCTGAAAAGATTTAAGTTTCTGTAGGATTTTTAAAAAACGAACTAAGGCGCGTACGAAATCGCGGACATTTCTCTAGTAGGTATTTGTTTATTTATATACCTCAAATATACCTATACTAGCTTTTTCCTGCGACTTCGACCGCGTTCAAAATGTTATAGGGTATATCCTAAAACCCTTTTCGATAAATGGACTATCCAATACAATTTTTTTTTTTCAATTCGAACCAGTATGTACCTACCTACTTAGTTTCTTGAGATTTAACTAACGAGTTGGACCAAACAAACAGACTTCACATTCATAATATTAGTATATAGATTTTATAGGCGCGTCTTTGCTTCGTTTTATAAGTGGCGCAAGAACTGTACCTACATACATAATTTACAAAATAACAACCAGGTCGCTCTTTACAAATACTAAGTCTTCCATCCGGTTTTAAAATTACACAACAGACCGCGGTGCGGAACATAAGTACTTGGAAAATTACCTTTGACATAATAAAAAAGGCAATTAGACCTAAACGTCCCTCGATAAGACCTATTCAGATGAACTTAGATGCACAAATCTGCATTAAAACACGGGAGTTAATTAAATTAAATCTGCAATTCTGTAAAATAACTTACTTGTTGGCAATTGTTTAGCTTAAAACGTTCAACTTGGTTCGCAGAACTGATTATTATTTCATAACTTTGTTGTAATTTGTTCTGTAGTGTATTAAATTAGCAATTTGTCGCATTTATTTACATGAAGCACGAACCACAACACCACTACTCGCTCGATAAACTCAGACTGCAGACAATTTAGTGTTGCCAAAGTTCAAACGGATAATACCACATAAAAAAAATACAAAATAAAATTTTAATTGACTATTGATTGACTATTATTTTTTCTTAAATAAATATTTATAAAAATGCTACTATCAGTGTTAATATTGTTGATTGTTGATATTCACTCTTTGATAATTCTCAAGCCAATTAAAAAAATAAATGATCCTCCATTTAATACAAATGTGAATGATTAAATTAATTATATTAACATTTAATATCAATCTGTGTAAATCTTATTGAAGGAATAAATTTTTTTAAAAAGTAATTTCTTCCAATTCCAATTCCAATTTTGTTGTTATGGTAATTTCTTCGACGTGGCGTTGAAGAACGTAATGATTTAGTTATTATTCTATGTTAATGTCAATTGTCATTGTCATTGTCATAATGACAATCTCAATGTCATAATCATAATTGTCATATTCATATATTTTCACTTTTATTCTCTGCTTTGGTTATAAAAATTTTAGTGAAAAGGGAAATTAATTATGACTACTTTACAAAAGACACAGATTTTATCGATGTACAAAACACTCTTGAGAGAGGCACAAAAGTTTCCTAATTATAATTTCAGGTATTTTAATTTCTAAACAAATTGTGTTAACCTCAAAATTTTCTATAGAATAAATACTTTTTTTTTCTTATATTGCTGAGCGTATTAAACGCAAACAAACAAACAATCAAATCTTTCCTCTTTATAATATTAGTATAGATATATATCTATATTAAAACTATTTACAATGATTTAATGTTACAGATCCTATGCATTGAGAAGAATCAGAGATGCTTTTAAGGAAAACAAGAGTTTGAACGATCAGAAAACTATTAAAAATGAATTCGAATATGCTAAAAATAATCTCGACACTATCAGGCGTCAGGTAAGATTGACAACAGCTAAGCTAATACTAGGTTTTGCCTATCGCTACCAAACTTCACAGGATCACCCGCTGCACTAATCTGAAGATTATCTGAAAATTTCATCAAAATCGGTTCAGTGGTTTTGGAGTCCACAGGGAACATACATACATATTTCCACAGATTATTTAAATTACCTATCTATATTATACAGTCGATATAAACCTTGAATATTAAAGTTTTAAAATAATTTTAAATATTATTAATTTTAACTTGTGACTAATCTTGAAGAAAATTTCTTAAGATAATACAAGTCAGTTTTCCTCCATACAAACGTAGAATGTTAATTACTCCGCTGTTTTATGTTTAATTTACAAAAATAAGAATGATACCGATTTATCTTGTTGTTAACTAGGTTCGAATGCATAGAAACTTTAAAAAAAGTATTAATTTAAAAGATATGATCCTTGAAAAATTCATATTTTAACACAAGTTTTAATGCAACTTTGAGGGTGATTAGGTCATTCCAGTGTACAAAAACTCCAAAATACTTTGCATACAAACATTGATTAGTTATTCAAGAGTTGAAATAACTTTACACGAAATAGATGTATGCAGTAGTTTTGTCAAGAAGAGTATACGACCAAGGGTCTGTTTATGATTTTATTTTTGGTATGAATGATTGTGCATGTAAGTCGAGTGCTCTTCCCGCGCTTTGTGTTGTGTGAGACAGGACGCATTTTAGACATGAGACCGATGAGTTCGGGCTGCCGACTTGTGTCATCTTAAAGCTTTTAAGGCTTCGGCTTCAGTTTTTAGGCCGAAGGTTGTGGCGATCTTCAGCTAGAAATTGACCTCCCGAACGTTACATTCCGAACCTACGGACAAAAGATAGAATTTTAATGTTTTGTTTGAACATTTTTTTTCTTTTCAGGTTGCAATCGGAGACATGTATAAGAGTGACAAATTAGTAATTGAAAACTTGTGAGAGATATTATAGAGATTGTTTTTTAATTTGTAAAGTTATTTTGCTTTAGACATTTAAGTTATAGACTAGATTACACTACACCGACAGATTAAATCAAAAAAAATTTCTCCTTTTCTAAAATTACAATGATTTTGTAGCTCAAGTATAGTTCAGATCTTCAACATTTGTGCGAGACGGTACCATGTCATATTAAGAGGGCTTATAAAATTCTTTTACTGTTTTCACAGCTCAGATATGTCTTTCACCGTTCAGATATGTCTTTTAGTAATCAAAAGTATTTTTTAAAAAAATATTGATTATAGTAATAATTCATTCTAATTACGTTTACTCATTAATAACGTAATTAAATAATAAAAAAAGAAGCAAGAGGAATTAAAAACTATTAAAATATATTAAAATTATAATCTAACCCCCGACTTTCATACTATCTTAATATAAAGGCGATGTGTGACTGTGTATGTTGATGTCTATGGACCTTGATGTCCATAGGGAACCAGGATCCCCTCAGGGGATTCTGATGACCCCAAGGAGTTCACAAGGATCCACTGAGGGGATTCTGATTACCCAAGGAGTTCACAAAGATCCACTGAGGGGATTCTGATGAACCAAGGCGTTCACCAGGATCCTTGAGGGGATTCTGATGACCCCAAGGAGTTCACCAGGATCCCCTGAGAGGATTCTAATCACCCAAGGAGTTCACCAGGATCCCCTGAGAGGATTCTAATCTCCCAAGGAGGTCACCAGGATCCCCAGAGGGGATTCTGATGAATCAAAGCGTTCACCAGGATCCCCCAGGGGATCCTGGTGGACTCGTCCGTAAGAAACCTGTTTAGGTACAGATATATTTACTTACTTTCTAGTCTAGTGTATGTGTACTAGATTTTATGTTTCAAACACTCATGTTGTCTGAATTATGTTGCAAATTATATTGGATGTTACATAGATAAGAATGATTTAAGCATAGGTAATTAATTGCCTATGTTTAAAAATTATACGTTTTTTTAAACATGTGTTTTGGTCAAGAGGTCATAAATTTTTTAATGTTTTCCCCACTGACCAACTAGTGGTCAGGTGACCAACTTGGTCAGTGGGGAAAATAGTCTCGTGGACTACCAAGTAGTCCCTAAAACTATCGTAAGTCCAATAAGCACATAAAATTAGCCGCATATTGTGATTAACTGAAAAATGTATTATTTATTGCATTTTATTGTAGTTGTAATTCAATTATTGTAAATAAAACTATGTTTCAATTTATGAGTTGTTTTGTTTATTTAAAAAATGCATACCTAATTAAAATACATACCCAAGGTACCCAAATCTGTTGCTAATAATTGGTACAACATTGAAATGGATAAAAATCTATATACATCAAATATTCTCTCTCGTCTCGTGTCACAGTCTTTGTAAAAAAACTCCTCCAAAACTGCTTCACCAATTTTGATAAAATGTTGTAACTATCTGTAATTTGGTCCAACTTAAGCGATAGGATAATTTTTTCTCAATTATGGACCTCAACAAATGAAATGTCTATTATAGGTGAATTATTATATTAATTAAAGGTTTTGAAGGCGGTACTCGAGGTGCGCGAACGAAGTGCGGGAGGTGTGTAGCGTCTGAGTCTACCAATAAAGTGTCGGCACACGTTATTGGTAGACTCATCCGTCACGCTCCTCTGCCCCCTCAAACACCTAAAAATGGGATTCTGCGCACATTTGCCGAGAAGTCTTTATTCGCTACATGACCTATATCAATAGTGTGCATTTACTAGTTAGTTCTCCGAATTCCCAATAGATGGCGGTGTAAGTTAATTCATCGATACGTCTGTAACATAGTTAGACATCTAGGTTGCGTAGATATACGGTAGATGGCGTTGTGTTTCGATTAATTCTATTCAATCTCAACTTTGGAACAAACTCCCTTTGCTTTGCTCATGTCTGGGGGTTTTCTGTGAGAGGGGAGAGTGGTTACTGGGTGACTGCTGCCAATGAGAGAAAAAATTTAAAAAAAAATCACATCAGAAGAGGACGAACGCCGCGCGTCCCTTCACCTACGAGGCGTGACCAGGACCCAGCGCCTGCGAGGGACCTCACGGCCCGGGGACCACTTGTAGCTGCCGTGGCTCAAGCCGCGGCAGACGCAAGTGGCCCCACAGGACCAGCCGGTCCCTCATAGTTAAGTTAGTTCTTAAGCTTAATCTTTGTAAGGGGTCGGGCGCTTCTCGCCCCCCGACGCCCGGTGACGGTTCCAAAGTCCCCTCAGAACTGAACCATACCCATCTCGAGTTGGAGTTTTAGTGCGGTAAGAATCCCACATAACCTTATGCCATTTGTCTTTGCATGCGGTATTTGGCATAAGGTACTTTTTGAAAGTTTCTTCGCTCGTTAAAAAAAAAAACAAAATTAAAAAAAAAATTGAAATAGCTTTTATTGTTTCTTAGTAAGTACCGTACATTTATAGGCATTTTTTTTTAATTGCGCTTGTGATGTATTGACCCAAGTATAAGTCATACTATCAAGGACTCAAAATAAATAAAGTCGTAAGATTACTTACGAAGTATGAAAGTATGAAATCAAAAATCTTTCACCATAAAGTCAAAAATAGGTGCTACGAGAAGCGGAGCGAAGCAAAGCGAGGAGGAGCGTGTTAGATTTACATGGAAATAAATTTGGGGAGCCGAGCGAAGTGGAGCGGAGTGAGGCGACCCTTTCAGTTTTAACAGAAATATGATCTGCCCAGGAATATCATGATATGCCCAATACTACGATGTGCCGACGACATGTATATGATTTAAAACGTAGGCGGTCTATGATAGCAACTCGTCTAAAACGTAAAACGTAATGTTAAACTCTTGAGTAGGTATTAGGTACCACGTTTCCAATTGGACCGGTCAGAAGCAGCCTGGATCCATCGTCGACCCGCGGCCCTTATTAGGTCGTCTGTCCACATTGATTTATTTCTTACAAATATTAAGGAAGTTTACATTATAGCACGGTATATTAATATATATATTATAGCTACGTTTTTAACGGGCTTTAATTTGTGATTGAATCATACATGGGTCACATCACATCATTATGGATTTACATACTTAAATACATAAAAATTATTTGACTGCTCCACTGCTATCCTCAAGAGAAACTACCCCGCGGTTGGCCTCCAAGGAATTAGTTCGGGCCTTGGCTTTCCTCTTCTCGTCTTTATGCTGATGTTTCTTGTGGCTTTTCTTGTGTTTTTTCTTGTGTGTGTGCTTGTGTTTTTTGCGGCCATCGGTTGTGTCGGCAGCGTTTCTTCTGCCCGAAGTATCAACGGGCGCCATGTATGTTAACTGGGGTTCCTGAAGACATACAAAGATTCCATTAAGCGGTCCCTATAGACGATCGTGCAGCATGTGGTACGTGCTGTCATGCAAGCATGACGCCATGTGTTAAGTGCTGTCATGCAAGTATGACAATTATGTGTTACGTGCTGTCATGCAAGCATGACAATCATGTGTTACATGCTGTCATGCTAGCATGACAATAATGTGTTACATGCTGTCATGCAAGCATGACAATCATGTGTTACGCGCTGTCATGCAAGCATGACAATCATGTGTTACATGCTGTCATGCTAGCATGACAATAATGTGTTACATGCTGTCATGCAAGCATGACCGTTTAATTGTGTTGATTGATGTCAATGACATGAAAACTAGTACTTGCTGGCAGTTTAATAATAAGCGGTCCCTAGACTATCATGCGGCATGACAGCATTGCTACGTAACATATTCTAGTTTCAGTGATATTGTGTAGATTGCGCAATATCTCTGAAACTTCAGAAAAAAGCGTTTCTTAAGGTGAAACAAGTCGGCGGCCAGAACTCATCGGTCTCATGTCTAAAATGCGTCCTGTCTCACACAGCACAAAGCGCGGGAATAGCACTCGACTTACATGCACAATCATTCATACCAAAGATAAAATCATAAACAGACCTTTGGGCGTAAACTCTTTTTGACAAAACTACTGCATACATCTATTTCGTGTAAAGTTATTTCAACTCTTGAATAACTAATCAATGTTTGTATGCAAAAAATTTTGGAGTTTTTGTACACTGAATTGACCTAATCACCCTCAAAGTTGCATTAAAACTTGTGTTAAAATATGGATTTTTCAAGGGTTCATATCTTTTAAATTAATACTTTTTTTTTAAGTTTGTATGCATACGAACCTAGTTAACGACAAGATAAATCGGTAACATGCTTACTTTTGTAAATTTAACATAAAACAGCGGAGTAATTAACATTCTACGTTTGTATGGAGGAAAACTGACTTGTATTAAGGAGTAAACTCCAAAAGGTATGTTTTGGGGTTTTCCAAACTGTCATACTATTTGTTCTACGATAGAACAGCTTGGACATTAAATTTTCAACTAGTTCTATTACACAGTAAGACAGATTGGACTCGAATAATGTTAATGAAACATGTTCAAATAAATCGGGGGTTAAGAGTTGGCTGTACCTTTGAGGAATCGGCTCTTCTCACAACATTATTGCTGGCGTCGCTGAAGTAAGAGAATCCGCTCAGGTGAGGGTCTTCAACAAAGAGCGGCTGTTCAGTCTTCGTATCGATGTTCACGTGCACATATTTGCTGCGGGTTTGCGATTTGAATCTGATAAAAATATCATAACTAGGTAGGTACTAAAAAAAATGAAGAAAGTGGGCTAGATTTTGTATTCAAGCATCTTTATAATATACTAGCCGGTGCTCGCGACTTCGTCCACGTTGAAAAGTATAAAACCACCAAGTATATCACCAAGCAGTTGTCATTTTAGTCGTTTCACCCATTGAAATAATATATCACTGCGAGGTTTCACCTGATTTGGATAGATGGCGCTATCTCCCGGGCCAAGCTAGTATTTACTTTTTAAATTTCCCGTAGGAATGAAGCATTTTCCCGCGATAAAAAGTAGCCTATGTTCATCACGGATAATGTCGGCTTCTAATGGTAAAAGAATTTTTCAAATCGGTCCAGTAGTTTCGGAGCCTATTCAATACAAACAAACAATCCAATCGTTACTCTTTATAATATTAGTACCTATAAAAAATTCAGCATTTAAAATAAATAAAAAAACAGTGGAATTCAACTCCATACCTCTTATATTTATCTGCGTTGGCGTTGGAATCAGCTTTTTTGGGTTTTCCAAGCATTTTCTGAAGATGTTCCCTCGTTGATTCTAGGGCCGATCTGTTAATGTGAAAACATTTATATTTATGGGTCATCATCATCACTGTTCTATTTCTAACCTATTATATTATGATCTGTAATAAATTGCAAATAGGTACCTACTTTTTCTCACCACTAACTTCATCCGTCGGCTTCGTCTGCTGGACCATTTCGCTCATCTTCTGCACGACGTTCTCTATTTATGAGTCATCACTGCTCCATTTCTAACCTATTCTATTATGACATGTTATAAATCGCAAATAGGTACTTACTTTTTCTCCCCACTAACTTCTTCCGTCGGCTTCGTCTGCTGGACCTTTTCTATTATGATCTGTGATAAATCGCAAATAGGTACATACTTTTTCTCCCCACTAACTTCATCCGTCGGCTTCGTCTGCTGGACCTTTTCTATTACGATCTGTAATAAATCGCAAATAGGTACTTACTTTTTCTCACCACTAACTTCTTCCGTCGGCTTCGTCTGCTGGACCTTTTCTATTATGATCTGTGATAAATCGCAAATAGGTACTTACCTTTTCTCTCCACTAACTTCTTCTGTCGACTTCGTCTGCTGGACCTTTTCTATTATGATCTGTGATAAATCGCAAATAGGTACTTACCTTTTCTCTCCACTAACTTCTTCTGTCGACTTCGTCTGCTGGACCTTTTCTATTATGATCTGTGATAAATCGCAAATAGGTACTTACTTTTTCTCCCCACTAACTTCATCCGTCGGCTTCGTCTGCTGGACCTTTTCGCTCATTTTCTGCACGACGTTCTCAATATCCCGCATCCTGCTCCCGATAGCGTCCACCAGGGCTTGGAGGTTAGTTGACTTATCTTTCTCCCCCACAGCTGCCACTGCTTTCTCTTCATCACCAGACATGTCTGCGTCTGCATTGTCGTTATGGGCCTGTATTAAGGTAAAGAGAAGAAAAAATTACATCTTGTGTAATTTTATTTATATACTAGTTGGCGCCCGCGACTACATCCGCGTTAAAAAGTTCAAAATTATAACAATGGTAGATACCGTGGAGCGGATCGCTAAAAATATCACCAAGCAGTTCTAGCTGAATCCGATAGATGGCGTTATCAAGTGTATTCCGAGCCAAGCCGCTAGTATATACTTTTATTTTGGATTTCCCATAGGAATGAAGCATTTTCCCGCGGTAAAAAGTAGCCTATGTTCATCACGGATAATGTCGGCTTCTAATGGTAAAAGAATTTTTCAAATCGGTCCAGTAGTTTCGGAGCCTATTCAAAACAAACAAACAATGAAATATTTTCTCTTTATAATATTAGTGTAGATAAAGAGAAATGATTTGAAAAATTCTTTCACTGTTGGGAAGCTATATTATTGGCGAGTAACATAGGCTATGGGCTAGTTAAAAATATAATTAATAAAAAATATATTTACTTTGATATCCATTTCGTTCAACAATTCCGGTTCGCTCCACTGGCTCTGAGGTATCTCTGTCCAACTAGTCATATCATTCTTTTCAGCCTATAACGGAGAAAGAAAGAATTCAAATATAAATCATTATCTTTACACATTCCACAAAGCACCATCTAGTTCAACACTAAGCAACTAAACGCTTGTATTATGGATACCAGACAGTTGATATAATGTAATTGCAAGTCCATTATAATGCAAGTGCATTAATGCAAATGCAAGTGCCTCCTTAGCAAGTGCATTATATACTGATGCTTGTATTATGGATACCAGACAGTTGATATAATGTAATTGCAAGTCCATTATAATGCAAGTGCATTAATGCAAATGCAAGTGCCTCCTTAGCAAGTGCATTATATACTGATGCTTGTATTATGGATACCAGACAGTTGATATAATGTAATTGCAAGTCCATTATAATGCAAGTGCATTAATGCAAATGCAAGTGCCTCCTTAGCAAGTGCTTGTATTATGGATACCAGACAGTTGATATAATGTAATTGCAAGTCCATTATAATGCAAGTGCATTAATGCAAATGCAAGTGCCTCCTTAGCAAGTGCATTATATACTGATGCTTGTATTATGGATACCAGACAGTTGATATAATGTAATTGCAAGTCCATTATAATGCAAGTGCATTAATGCAAATGCAAGTGCCTCCTTAGCAAGTGCTTGTATTATGGATACCAGACAGTTGATATAATGTAATTGCAAGTCCATTATAATGCAAGTGAATTAATGCAAATGCAAGTGCCTCCTTAGCAAGTGCATTATATACTGATGCTTGTATTATGGATACCAGACAGTTGATATAATGTAATTGCAAGTCCATTATAATGCAAGTGCATTAATGCAAATGCAAGTGCCTCCTTAGCAAGTGCTTGTATTATGGATACCAGACAGTTGATATAATGTAATTGCAAGTCCATTATAATGCAAGTGCATTAATGCAAATGCAAGTGCCTCCTTAGCAAGTGCATTATATACTGATGCTTGTATTATGGATACCAGACAGTTGATATAATGTAATTGCAAGTCCATTATAATGCAAGTGCATTAATGCAAATGCAAGTGCCTCCTTAGCAAGTGCATTATATACTGATGCTTGTATTATGGATACCAGACAGTTTATATACTACATAGATTACTTTTTTTGTAAATATATACATACTAGCTGGTGCTCGCGACTTCGTACGCGATGTTAAATTAAAAATATAAAAGCAATTACAACGTTTGACAACATGTTGCTTTAACACATTGGCCAGGCGTGAGTTACAGTTTTATGTTTTAGATAATCCCTCGGGAACATTACTTTTTTCTTGGATGAAAGGTACCCTATGTCCTTTCTGGTGTTCCAGACAACGTGTATGCAAAATTTCATGGTGATCGGTTCAGTAGTTTTGGCGTGAAAGCGAGACAGACAGACAGAGTTACTTTCGCATTTATAATAATAGTAAGGATTATAAATACAAAACTGACTAATGGCTCAGGTAAAAAGGTAAAATGTTAACACATATACATTTGCCCCTAGCGGGATTCGAACCCGCGACCGTTTGGTTAATAAGTAAGGTTACTATTATTATAGCCACTAGACCAAACGTGTCGTCAAATATCTTTTCTTTTTTTAATCTAACTAGCGACTCGTCGCAGGCTTCGCACGAATACGGGTGCATTTTTTTTCTGCAAATCCATACTTATCTATACTAATATTATAAAGAGGAAAGATTTGTTTGTTTGTATTGAATAGGCTCCGAAACTAGTGGACCGATTTGAAAAATTCTTTTACCATTAGAAGCCGACATTATCCGTGATGAACATAGGCTACTTTTTACCGCGGGAAAATGCGTCAATCCTATGGGAAAACGTGTAATAGGACAACCGGTAGTAAGAATTATACTTCCGTACTTATCTTTTTCACATATAACTTCTAAACGGCTGAACCGATTGGGTTGAAATTTTGTATGGCTATTTCGATGGTTTCCTGGATTATTTAAAAATACAATTGGACCCGGTAGGTGGCGTTGCTGTCGCTATGTCAACTACTAAACGGCTTGACCGATTGGCTTGAAATTTTGTATGTGCATTTCCAATAGTTTCACAAACACGAATGTCTTATATTTTATAAAGTTACGCGAACGAAGTCGCGTGCAACAGCTAGTATTATATAAAGAGACGTGTTACCTTATCATTAGCGTCATAATGAGTATCTTCGACAGTGTCGAATTTGCTCTGTGGAACTTTCACGTATTCGTCAGTCGAAGAAGAACTCTTGCGCATCTTTTTCTTCTTCCTTCCCGTTTCGTTGCTTCTCTCTTTTTTCTCTTCATCCTTTGTCGACAACGCGATCTGACACATTTATAAAATTTACATTTTATAAAGATAGTATAAAATATAGAAGACATTTTATTATGTTCTGTTAAGACGTTCTCATTCTCACCACAATATCAGGTGACGCGGAGGCCCTCAGCTTGAGGTCTTTGCAAGGTTCTTCCTTAGAAATCTTGGTTGATCTCAACACTTTTTCCGGTTGCGATTCTGAACCCAATTCGTAAACGGGTCCTTCAGCTACACCTCTATGAAACGGAAACAAAATTATTACATTTTAACTTGAACCAGTTTAAACAGTATTAACAGTTAAAACAGTTTAAAAAGTTTAAACAGTCAAGACAGTTTAAAAGTTTAAACAGTCTGGGCAGTTAAATCAGTTTTAAAGTTAAAAGAGTCTTGACAGTTAAAACAGTTTACAAGTTTAAACAGTCTTGACAGTTAAAACAGTTTACAAAAGTTTAAACAGTCTGGACAGTTAAAACAGTTTACAAGTTTAAACAGTCTTGACAGTTAAAACAGTTTACAAAAGTTTAAACAGTCTGGACAGTTAAAACAGTTTACAAGTTTAAACAGTCTTGACAGTTAAAACAGTTTACAAAAGTTTAAACAGTCTGGACAGTTAAAACAGTTTACAAGTTTAAACAGTCTTGACAGTTAAAACAGTTTACAAGTTTAAACAGTCTTGACAGTTGAAACCGCTTGAAAGTTTAAACAGTCTGGACAATTAAAACAGTTTACAAGTTTAAACAGTCTGGACAATTAAAACAGTTTAAAAGTTTAAACAGTTTAAACCTCTTAGTCATGTGACCACAGCGAAGAATTTTGGTTTAAACAGCATAGATAATTAAAACAGTTTAAAAGTTTAAACAGTCTAGACAGTTGAAACAATAAACATTCATTAAAATAGGCTTCTAAGAAACACTTAGAAATCGTCAGTTTATTTTTAACTGGATTACTAAAAAGAAAATTCTATTACTAACTTTACAGAGAAGTAAGACTATGAGACGCAGGGCCTCTTTCACCAACTACAAGTAAAGTCTTGATTAACTACTTTTAAAGTAAAGCTTATTGGCGAGTAAATGTTACGAGTATCTTGTGTCAATTTCATTGAAATTACACATTGAGTAATGCTTTTTTTTTTTTTTTTTTTTATGTTAAGGTCGACAGACAGGCTGACGGTCCACTTGATGGAAGGTGGCTACCGTCGCCTATAACACAAGCAACGCCATAAGTGCTACAAGTGCGCTGCTGACCATAGAAGGATTAAGGATAAGGGATAAGGAAGGGAAGGGGGTAATGGGCTCTGGCATCCCTTACTCACTCACCGAAACACAACAGCACATATGCTGTTATTTCACGGTGGTATTCTGTAAGGGGGTGGTTACTGCCGCCAGACGGGTTGCCCAAATGACTGCGAAACGCAGTGTGCCCTACCACTACTAAATGCTACTCAAAGATGGTGAAACCCGTACGCTTTCTTGCCGGTGACTTTGCTCAGAGATGGTGAAAGAGGCCCGCAGGCAGATGTAAAAGTTTAGTGTAAGTATAACAATCATATGCTGCTTACTTTTGTGCAAATGGAGTTCCGCCTGTGGGCGGTGGTTTCTTCATTTTATACATGTGGCTCCATGGCGCAGCAGGGAGAGTCTCCCAAGGCTGCCCTAACACCCTCGTCCATACTTCGCCGCGGACTACCACCAGACATCTGAGGGGAAATATCACAATTTATATTATACATAATCCATACTATTCTATCCTATCTTTAACGCGGACGAAGTCGCTATTATCCGTACTAATATGGATGTATGGATGTTGCACTTTCAAGCAAAAACTACTGAACCGATCACAATGAAATTTTGCATACACGTTGTCTGGGATACCAGAAAAGACATAGGGTACCTTTCATCCAGAACGCGGACGAAGTCGCGGGCACCAGCTAGTCTATACTATAATAATATTATAAAAAGGAAAGATTTGGTTTTTTATTTGTTTGTTTGTATAGAATAGGCTCCGAAACTAGTGGACCGATTTGAAAAATTCTTTCACCATTAGAAGCGGACATTATCCGTGATGAACATAGGATACTTTTTACCGCGGGAAAATGCTTCATTCCTACGGGAAATCTAAAATAAAAGTAAATACTAACGGCTTGGCCCGGGAGATAGCCCCATCTATCCAAAATACGGTAGATGGCGTTTTATACTTTTCTACGCGGACGAAGTCGCGTGCAACAGCTAGTAAATGATAAACAAAATAAAAATAAATAGGTGAGCGAACGTACCTAAGCCGGGTGCAACAAAATGGGAATTGCATGTTTGTATCTTCAACGACTTCCTCGCATTCGATTGCTGATTCGGGAGCCTCCACACGTTTGCAACTGAAAAATTATACAAAAAAATTCTTTGTACGTAACTGGTTTCGTAGCAAGAAAAACAATTCTTGTCACGTAACTGGTTACGTAGCGTTGGTTTCGTAGGCGGCCGAAGGGGAAATACATTTTATGAAGACTTGCATTTTTGGAGTTTAGCATAAATATACTTATTGCCAGTGGTATGAAAATTTATGGGAGTAAAATCAGAATTGTCACATGAATGCGTTATGTTATGCGTTATATTTAGGTATATATACTATAATGTTCTATTTTTTTAATATTTTAGAATATCTCTGAAATTTCAGAGATATTGCGCCATCTACACAATATTATTTTAATAACAAACGATTGTAAAATGAAAATTTCAATTTTATAATCCAGTCGTGTGTCGGAGTTGACATACACTTTTTTGTTTGTAACCAATTAACTCAAAAACTACTGAATCGATTTAAAAAATTATTTCACCTGTAAAAAGCTACATTATCAGCGATAGGACATTATGGCGATCAGCGATCAGCGACCTTCCAGTGATATGTAATAGATATAATATTTAAACATACCCAACAGTGTATATGGCGAGATTCCGCCCTCCCGGTTGACAACGATGTCTGGTGCACGAATAGGCATCAGCCCATTCAGAATAGGCGGCATGCTTCTGCATAGTCCTAGGATCTGTGCAATCTGAAACCGGACATTTTGAAAGATAACTTATTGCATTTTACTAATGTGCACCGATATCAAAATCATTCTTGAATAATATCGCGATATTAACATATATAAATGTCGCAGTGACTTTACGAAATTGGTCAATCTTAAAACTGTTCAGTTCGACGATCGGTTGAGTTGTTTAAAGCTGGGAAAGGTAACAGACAGACACAGTTACTTTCACTTTTATAATATTACTAGCTGGTGCTCGCGACTTCGTCCGCGTAGAAAAGTATAAAACGCCATCTACCGTATTTTGGATAGATGGCGCTTTCTCCCGGGCCAAGCCGCTAGTATTTACTTTTATTTTAGATTTCCCGTAGGTATGAAGCATTTTCCCGCGGTAAAAAGTAGCCTATGTTCATCACGGATAATGTCGGCTTGTAATGGTAAAAGAATTTTTCAAATCGGTCCACTAATTTCGGAGCCTATTCAATACAAACAAACAAATCTTTCCCCTTTATAATATTAGTATAGATTACTAGATGACCCGGCAAACGTTGCCAAAAAAAAAATAGGGTTATCACTTAGGGGTATAAAAAATAGATAAAAACCTACTCTCAGACCTACCAAGTGCATATAAAATTTCATCGAAATCGGTTAAGCCGTTTCGGAGAAGTATGGCAACTAACACTATCATATTATACATCATATCATATTCATGTACATAATTGCATTCTGTTTACTTACTAAATGAAAAGCATCCTTTCTTGTATAATGACAAAGTGTACTGAAAATTTCAGTGGTAAATGCGTGAAAAGGTAACAGACAGGTGAAAAGGTTAGCAGTGGTAGGGCACACTGCGTTTCGCAGCCATTTGGGCAGCCCGTCTGGCGGCAGTAACCACCCCCTTACAGAATACCACCGTGAAATAACAGCACATTATTATGTGCTGTTGTGTTTCGGTGAGTGAGTAAGGGATGCCAGAGCCCATTACCCCATCCCTCCCTTATCCCTTATCCTTAATCCTTGTATGGTCGGCAGCGCACTTGTAGCACTTATGGCGTTGCTTGTGTTATAGGCGACAGTAGTCACCTACCATCAAGTGGACCGTCAGCCTGTCTGTCGAGCTTAACATAAAAGAAAGAAAAGACAGACAGACATGCACAGTGAATTTTACATTTATAATATTAATAATAAGTATAGTATGGAAACAATATACTTACACTGATCTTTATAATCATCGGCGACAGGATTGCCGTTGACAACAGACAATAATTTGACAAAAATTAAGTAGACCAAAATCATTTTATGTCTTAAAAAAATCACTTTAGTCAACTATTGCAACGAGAGCATTTGTCAAACTGATGATATAGCTAAGTTTTCATCACAAAGGTAACATGTACAGTCGAGAAAATAAACCAATCGAATTTGGATTTTATTTTTCCATTTATAAATCATTTTATGCGCAAGCGACATTTCCTGTAAACTAGACCTAGGGGACCTAAGTTTAATATTATCTGAATACTAGCTGTTGCACGCGACTTCGTCCGCGTGACTTTACAAAATATAGCCTATGTTATCCTTACATATTATAAAACAAAGTCGCCCGTCGCGTCAGTGTGTCTGTCTGTTCGCGATAAACTCAAAGAGTAGTGCAGCGTTTTTCATGCTGTTTTACCAATGGATAGAGGCTATATTATTGTAAAGTTTCATTGAAATCCATTCAGTAGTTTTTGCGTGAAAGAGCAACAAACATCCATACATCCATACATTCGCATTTATAATATTAGTAAGGATTTAATCAAAAATTGTTAAGTTCCCATGGGATTCAAAAATAAAACGAACTACAAGTTGGGGACACTTATTAGCTTTTATTTTATTTACAATTTTAAGGGCTAATATATAAAATAACATGTAAAATGATAACACTAAAAAGCACTCAGGTTTAATCTCGTGTTATCATTTTGTAATTATTAATAAATCAACTATATATAACTATATATTGTTTATTTTAGGTATTAGCACTTTTTTTGTACCTTTTATAAACTTTAAGATGACTAACCTTGTATAAAAATAAATAAAAATAAAAATAAAATAAAATATAAAAATTATGTCTTTTTTATGTATTTGTTAAATATTAAATACTGTATGGTTAGCTATTAAATAAACAAATAAAAAATAAATACTATCAATTACAATTTAAAAAATATTGTTTCAACTTAGATTTAATATTTTTAATCGATATATTGACACATAGATCTGAAGGTTACTAAAAAATTTAAACAGTTATATTGTGTTGACTGTACTTGAAAATTCTACCACAAATAGGAACTGTATTGTATACACAAATGTTATCAAAACGTCACCGTATCCTGCCTTTGTGTTAAGTGTTTCAGGTTTTTTTTAACTTTTTTATAGACAGGGGCAGGTCTAGAGGCTAGGCTCTAGCTAATGAGTATTTTTTTAAAAATATCTTCGCACATTCCACACAGCACCATCTAGTTTCACACTAAGCAACTATTAATGCTTGTATTATGGATACCAGACAGTTGATATACTACATACTATACACGTCAAGTCTATAATTTTTCTTAGTTTTCCAAAACAGGTCCGTCAAGTCCAAAGCAGTCGAGTCAAGTCCATGTTATTATCTTTCTAACGCGGACGAAGTCGCGGGCATAAGCTAGTAAATAAATAAATAAATAAACAGTACAATAACATTCTATACTAGGGATAGGGATAGATGTATTATCGCTGTCTCTCTTTTTCTGTCGACACTGACTGATATCAAGCGATCAAGTTTCCTTTGCGTGTTGCTGACTGAATACAAACACATTCCGTGTTTCGTGTCCACATAATAACCAGTACTTAAGTAAGTAAATATTTAAAAGCGAAAAATGATAAATTATTTCATTATTATTTGCGTCTGGTGCGCGGTAAGTCCAATTGTTATTTATTAAATCTATATAGATTAAAAATACATACTTAGATAGATTATTTATTATAACTACCCACATCTTATTATTATGTTATACTATAGTAGCTGTTGCAAGCGATTTCGCCCTCGTCATCAATCAATCAATTAATACTAATAATAAATCTATAATATATAATCAATTAATACTAATAATTAATACTAATACTAATAATAATGTATGTATGTAGTTACTTTATAAAATACTAGCTGTTGCACGCGACTTCGTCCGCGTAACATTATAAAATATATAATACATTCGTGTCTGTGAAACCATGGAAATACACATACAAAATTTCAACCCAATCGGTCAAGCAGTTTAGTAGTTGACATACCGACAGCAGCGCCACCTACCGGGTCCAATTGTATTTTTATATAATCCAGGAAACCATCGAAATAGCCATATAAAATTTCAACCCAATCGGTTCAGCCGTTTAGAAGTTATGTGAAAAAAAGATAAGTACGGAAGGATAATTCTTACTACCCGTTGTCCTATTACTCGTTTTACCGTGGGAATGAAGCATTTTCCCGCGGTAAAAAGTAGTCTATGTTCATCACGGATAATGTCGGCTTCTAATGGTAAAAGAATTTTTCAAATCGGTCCACTAGTTTCGGAGCCTATTCTATACAAACAAACAAATAATCAAATCTTTCCTCTTTATAATATTAGTATAGATAGACTAGCTGTGGTAGCGCGTGAAATTCGCGGACGAAGTCGCGTGCAACAATGGTATATAGTATATTATAAAGGTAGGTATACTTACTTACATATTTTTTCAATGACTCTTTGTTGACGACAAAAATATATGACTTGTTAACGTATTCTGATATGTGATATTTAATTAAATAAGTAAGTACTTATACTCAATTGCTTATTTGTTGTTTGATAATGAAATATATATATATCTACACTTAGCTGGCAATAAAATACAAAACAGCACATATGCTGTTATTTCAGGGTGCTATTTTGTAAGGACATTAGAATTGCATTAAAACCAATTGGTATTTCAATGCCTTTACAGAAGCACCTTGAAATAACAGCATATGTGCTGTTGTGTTTCGGTGAGTGAGTAAGGGATGCCAGAGCCTATTCATATTTGCTTTTATCTATATCTATAATTATATCTATATCTATTTTATTTTACATAAAAAAAAAAAAAACAGATATAATGTCGTCTTTTGTGTTCGTTTTTTATTGCATACTATAGCTGTTGCCCGCGACTTTGTCCGCGTTAAAAAAGATAAAAAGTAGCCTATCACGTGTCCCGTACTTTTAAATGTTTATCTACCAAGTTTCATGAAAATCAGATAATTCGTTTAAGAGTGATGGAGGAACATACATACATACAGAAATAAAATTGTAAAAATGGTCAATTTAGTTTCAGTGTCATGTATAGAGTCTATATACACGATATTTCTGAAAACAAAGTAAATTACTCCACGACCGATCCCTACACATTTATTATTAGTATATGAAGTATATGATAAGTGGAGTATACAATGTTATAAGAGATGTGAATAAGTGTATCGATTGTTGTAAACTAACACAGTTTAATAAAATCCATTTTAAGTATAGTGGTAGGACATACTGCGTTTCGCAGTCATTTGGGCAGCCCGTCTGGCGGCAGTAACCACCCCCTTACAGAATACCACCGTGAAATAACAGCACATGTGCTGTTGTGTTTCGGTGAGTGAGTAAGGTGAGAGAGTGACAGAGCCCATTACCCCATCCCTCCATTATCCCTTACCCTTATTCCTTGTATGGTCGCATCGCACTTGTAGCACTTATGGCGTTGCTTGAGTTATAGGCGACGGTAGCCACATACCATCAAGTGGACCGTCAGCCTGTCTGTCGACCTTAACATAAAAAATAAATAAATACATATCTATACCATTGAGTTATATTATACAGAGAAGACATCTCAAGCAAAAGTCGTGTCGTGTTCTATTTTTGGTTAAGATTCAAAACTAAATTTCGCTGCAGCGCTTCAACAATCCTTAACCGTCTAACCATACGATTCAAACATGCAGCGCTAGAGCGCTTCTAAAGTGTTGTTTTCTCGCGACCAATTAGCTTACGCCTATGAATTTTACCGAAACATGGCTGCCGCTGCGTATTTTTAGCTACTTTAATTGACAAAATATTATTCAATTGCATGTTATATCGATATATAGTGTGTACTTACAGGTGAAAGGTGATTCCTTGGGCTTTATTTGTATTTACTGAGTTGTTTAAACAACACCTCAGCACACATATAGGCATATTTAATTTAAATTAAATTTATACAGACCACAGAACACAAGTGTATCGTCGCCTGTAGCTTGCTGGCTCAAACTCGTGTTGCAAACAATCTGTTTGCCATGTCTTCTCTATACATTTAAACTCATTGATCTATACTAATATTATTAAGCTTGGAGGGTTCGTTTGTTTGGTTGTACGAGACCTGCCTGTAGGTAGACTTGAATATAAAAAGAAATATTTGTCTTAATTCTAATCTGCAGATATCAAGTATGGCTGGAGTGCAAACGATCAAACTTTCTGACGGTAATCACATGCCATCAATCGCTTTGGGAACCTATTTGGGATATGATCAGGTGACTATTTTGTTTAGAAACATCTATTTTTATTTTTAACTAGCTGGCGCCCGCGACTCCGTCCGCGTTGAAAGTGATAATATCACCAAGCAGTTGTCATGTTAGTCTCTTCACCTGATTCTATTTTAAATGGATAGATGACGCTATCAAGTGTATCCCTTGCCAAGCCGTTAGTATTTACTTTCATTTTAGATGAAGCAATGAAGCAATGAAGCATTTTCCCTCGGTAAAAAGTAGCCTATGTTCATCACGGATAATGTCGGCTTCTAATGGTAAAAGAATTTTTCAAATCGGTCCACTAGTTTCGGAGCCTATTGAATACAAACAAACAAAAAATCTAAAAAGTAGCCTATGTTCATCACGGATAATGTCGGCTTCTAATGGTAAAAGAATTTTTCAAATCGGTCCACTAGTTTCGGAGCCTATTGAATACAAACAAACAAAAAATCTAAAAAGTAGCCTATGTTCATCACGGATAATGTCGGCTTCTAATGGTAAAAGAATTTTTCAAATCGGTCCACTACTTTCGGAGCCTATTCAATACAAACAAACAAAAAATCTAAAAAGTAGCCTATGTTCATCACGGATAATGTCGGCTTCTAATGGTAAAAGAATTTTTCAAATCGGTCCACTAGTTTCGGAGCCTATTGAATACAAACAAACAAAAAATCTAAAAAGTAGCCTATGTTCATCACGGATAATGTCGGCTTCTAATGGTAAAAGAATTTTTCAAATCGGTCCACTAGTTTCGGAGCCTATTGAATACAAACAAACAAAAAATCTAAAAAGTAGCCTATGTTCATCACGGATAATGTCGGCTTCTAATGGTAAAAGAATTTTTCAAATCGGTCCACTAGTTTCGGAGCCTATTCTATACAAACAAACAAACATTCAAATCTTTCCTCTTTATAATATTATACTATAGACTATAGACCGCAACCTTCCTAGTTTCTCCCTCTTTCCGTGAGAAAAACCGAATTAAAATCGGCTGAGTAGTTTTGGAGTTTATACAGGACGAACATACTTATTATACAATTATTTTTATTGATATAAGTAGACTAGCTTAACGCCCTCGTCTTCGCACGGAGTTGAAATTTTCAAAATTCCTTTCTTACCTACGTTATAATATACCTAAAGCTATGTATTTTTTTTTGTTTATTGTCAAGCGACTTATCAGCTCCATCATTTCCGGTGGTGACTTTAAATGGCGGTTAGCCTACTTGATACTTTACTCAGAGATGGTGAAAGAGGCCCTTAGTAGTGATAGTCAGTGTCGAACAATTTTGTTAGTATAAAGATTAAAAGGTCATCGGTCTTATTGTTAATATTATCGGGGAAGCAATAATATTATGTCTGGCATTTAATTTAACATGATAAACATTGTGTAATTTCGCCAACAAATATTTAATTAGGTATAGGTATATATACTAATATTATAAAGAGGAAAGATTTGATTGTTTGTTTGTATAGAATAGGCCCCGAAACTAATGGACCGATTTGAAAAATTCTTTTACCATTAGAAGCCGACATTATCCATGATGAACATAGGCTACTTTTTACCGCGGGAAATTGCTTCATTCCTACGGGAAAACGGGTAATAGGACAACGGGTAGTAAGAATTATCCTTCCGTACTTATCTTTTTTCACATAACTTCTAAACGGCTGAACCGATTGGGTTGAAATTTTATATGGCATTTCGATGATTTCTTGGATTTACAATACAATGGGAAAAAGGTAAGGAAACAACGGTTGCCGGGTCAACTAGTAAAAGTATAAAAGCCTTATATGTACCTACATAATACATGTACATAGTACAGGTATAAACATATTATTAAATAGTAAATAATCTTCATTGATTGTGCCCATATATAGAGATGCAAACACTACTTGATATATATTATAAATATCAGAATGACAATAAATAAAATACTAAGGAGACAGTAAAATAATGAAGAAAAAATAGACCTAAAAAAATTAATTAATTTTTTAGTATTTTTTTTGAATAAAATTGAAAATTACCCTTCTAAGATTATTTATCCAGGCTATAGTCCTGTGGGGAGTACAGGAATAGGAGTCTAACAAGTATTTTAGACTTCCGCCACTTGGTACCTAAATGTTCCAGTTATGACGTCATATTCTTTTATGAGGGATAAAATATACTTATATTATACTAAGGCAAATTAAAAAGCTAATAAATTGTAATATGACAATATATTTTTCAAATTCCAGAATGGAATTGTAAAGCCAAAAAACAATGAATTCCGTGATGTCATCGCTAAAGCTATAGATTTGGGCTATCGGCATTTCGATACAGCCTTTATATACGGGACCGAAGAAGAACTGGGTGAAGGTATCAAGATGAAAATCGACGAAGGAGTCCTCAAAAGGGAGGACATATTTGTCACCACAAAGGTAAGTGGCGATAGAAGCTTTCGTAATCATTCTTCTAACATTTACTATCGCAACTTTGGGAGTTCCACAGGGATCAATGTTGGGACCGTTCTTAACTTTTATACTGCAGATATTAAAATCAGCTGAATTACCTAAATCGGTTTTTAGATTTTCAGGACCTAATTTGTTGATTAACTAGTTTTCAATATTTAACTTTAACTTTAAATTTATTTAACTAATCTTAACTCACTAGTAGATATTCTATGTATGTATATTCATTAATATACATACCTACTATGTAATGTAATCACATAATATATTTAAACTTCTTTAGGGATATTAAGATATAGATATACTTACTTACGTTATCGCCATAAATGTTACTTTGGGCCTCTTTCACCAACTACATGTAATATGTTGATTAGTTACTTTTCAAAAACGCTAATTGGAGAGTAATTTCATTGAAATTACCCATTAAGTAATGCTACTCGAAGATACTGAAACTCGTACGCTTTTTTACTGCTGTCTTTTAATGGCGGTTAGCCTACTTGACACTTTACTCAGAGATGGTGAAAGAGGCCCTTGTCTTTTCAACCGACTTCCAAAAAAAAGGATCTTAATTTGACTGTATTTTTTTTAATGTTTGTCTCATAACTTTCGACTGGATGGACCGATTTTGATGATTCTTTTTTTATTTGAAATCTTGTGCTTACCGTGTGGTCCCATTTCAATTTGGTCCAGTTCTGACAATGGCATCCATGAGAAAACGGTTTGAAGTCTGTTTTGTTTTTGTTAAAAAGAGTTATTGAGTATATCTGTATCTGTTCTTTTGTTCAAAAACCCTATTGTCTCTCGTAAGGGTGTTTTTTTTACTTTAAAAAACAGACTCCTCATTTTGTAATTATTTTTCAGTTATGGAATACCAGTCACAGAAGAGATGAAGTTGAGCCCGCACTCAGGGAATCGTTGAGAAAATTGTCTATGGAATATGTCGACTTATATTTGATGCATTGGCCTATTGGTTTGAACGTATGTGTGCATTATTTTGTTTGATATAGGTCTCGCAATATAAGCAATAAAACTCGATCTAAAGAAAAGCGGCCACATTCCTCTAAATCGTATTTTGTTGCTTCGTGTCTCAATTATGAAATTTTATAGAAGGTGTTAAAAAATTGTAGACATACTCACCGAGGGCTTTAGTGGAGCCGTTATTAATAATTCCCTCTCAGTCACGAGATAATATTTTTTAAAATGAGTGGCGCTAGTGTACCTTTATATAGATCGCGCGGCGAGAGTTTGGCTTTGACCTTCGGGTGGAGGGGATTACTGCGCATGGGTACTGTCACGCACACAATACTTTTCCTTTTTTATGTACCAGGTTGGATATTTGAGTGGGTCAAAATTCATGTACAGTGGTAATAATGCTAGAAAATAATACGAAATAGATAAACTTCTTCATTTATTAAAACTATTGATAGTTATTTTACTTATATAAAATGTTTATTTCCTTTTAAAGTTTACAGAGACAATGTTTTTTTTACGCATTTTCAAATCACTTTTTAATATTTAACAAAAAAAACTTAACTGACAAACTTAAACAAACAAACTCAACAAATAATAACAATCGACAACAATAAACAATTAACGAAAATAGCAATTCAGTTGTGAACGTGATTGTACAACAGGAGTGCGCGGTACGTCGTATCGATGCGAGAGGCAGGGAACGACTGGAGCGCCAATCAGAGCACCGCGTGCGCCTACACACCCGCCCCGCACCCCGCTAATTGCCCGTTGATACCCAATTTCTGATTTCTGCGCAATAACGGTCAAAGCCAAACTCTCGCCGCGCGATCTGTACCCGCTCTTAAGGTCAAACCGCGAAACTAGTGGGGGCAATCGGCGCATGTGTACAATTGCGCACAAAATTGCTAAGGGAAATTAATATATTTTTTTTATTTCGTGTTTTTTGCACCTTACTAACTAAACATTAGAGGCAGACTTCAAAGGTATTATTCTTTTCAAAGGTACAGTCGGCCGCATAAGTCGATTAACACGTTCAAAAGTGCAAAACAACTGAACACTCAACTTACTGGCTTTTTACGAATGTTTGTACTTCAAGTTTATTTTGTCCAACGACTTATGGCGCGTTGAGTGTTCAGTTGTTTTGCACTTTTAAATGTGTTAATCGACTTATGCGGCCGACTGTACTATTAATTTTAATCATCTATATTGGATGTTATATATTTGTTCTAATTAAGTTTTATAAGTGCGGCCATAGCTACTCAACCCGTAAGACAATATGCTCTCATATAAATAGTGAGTAATATATATAGTAAGTATATAAATTAGTATATTTTTATTAACCTTTAGAATTTTGTGCCATAAAAATTACTTTATTTATTATTTACTAGCTGTTGCACGCGACTTCGTCCGCGTAACATTATAAAATATAATACATTCGTGTCTGTGAAACCAATACACATACAATATTTCAACCCAATCGGTGAAGCCGTTTAGTAGTTGACACACCGACAGCAGCGCCACCTACCGGGTCCAATTGTATTTTTATATAATCCAGGAAACCATCGAAGTAGTCATATAAAATTTCAACCCAATCGGTTCAGCCGTTTAGAAGTTATGTGAAAGAGATGAGTACGGAAGGATAAAATTATTACTACCCGTTGTCCTATTACTCGTTTTCCCGTGGGAATGAAGCATTTTCCCGCGGTAAAAAGTATCCTATGTTCATCACAGATAATGTCGGCTTCTAATGGTAAAAGAATTTTTCAAATCGGTCCTGTAGTTTCGGAGCCTATTCTATACAAACAAACAATCAAATCTTTCCTCTTTATAATATTAGTGTAGATGTAGATTTAACAGCTAACCTTATAGCGAAAATATTACAAGGTTAGACAAATTAAAAGTTACTACAAAAATTACTATTTCTATGGGAGTTTATTTAGTCTATTTATTTTCTATGAGAAAGTGTCGCCTTTTGTTTCAGCAAGACTATACTTATTCCGATGTGGACTACTTAGAGACATGGGCAGCGATGGAAGATGTCCAAAGAAAATCTCTAACTAGGTCTATTGGAATATCAAATTTTAATCAAAATCAAATTGAAAGGCTTTTGAGCAAATGCAACATCCGGCCTGTGGCTTTGCAAATTGAGGTAAAATCCAGGGTTTAATCATAGTTCAGTTCACCATATACCTACCTACATAATATAACCATAGAGTTAAGGTCATCATATAGGTATATATTATAGTACTAGCTGGTGCTCGCGACTTCGTCCGCTTAGAAAAGTATAAAACGCCATCTACCGTATTTTGGATAGATGGCGCTATCTCCCGGGCCGAGCCGCTAGTATTTACTTTTATTTTAGATTTCCCGTAGGAATGCAGCATTTTCACGCGGTAAAAAGTAGCCTATGTTCATCGGGGATAATGTCGGCTTCTAATGGTAAAAGAATTTTTCAAATCGGTCCACTAGTTTCGGAGCCTATTCAATACAAACAAACAAAGAAACAAACAAACAATCAAATCTTTCCTTTTTATAATATTAGTATAGAATACTAGTTGGTGCCCGCGTAGTTGTGGACACGTTTGGTCTAGTGGCTAGTAACTCTAGCTATTAACCAAACGAATCCCGAATTCGAAGTTCGAATCCCGGTAAGGGAAAAATGTTTAAATATGTTAACATTATACCTTTGTACCCGAGTCATATATGTATTGTATTGTATTAAAAAGTAATCTATGTAGTATATCAACTGTCTGGTATAGGTGAATTATTATATTAACGTTTGAAGGCGACACTTGTGGGGAAATCGGCGCATGTGTACAATTGCGCACAAAATTGCTAAGGGAAATGTCATTTTTTTTTTTATTTCGTAATTTTTCACCTCACTAACTTAACATTACAGGCAGTGTTGATATTCCTTCCATTAAATCATAGTGCGATGTCGAAGAATAACGTTTTTTTAGGCATTTATTCACCATGACGTATTTACTAATACGATAAAACAATCTGTACGCAACAGTACCCAAGAGACTCGAGACGCGCGAACGAAGTGCGGGAGGTGTGTAGCGTCTGAGTCTACCAATAACGTGTCGGCACACGTTATTGGTAGACTCAGCCGCTCACGCTCCTCTGCCCCCTCAAACACCTAAAAATAGAGTTCTGCGGACATTTGCCGAGAAGTCTTTATTCGCTACACGACCTATATCCATAATACAAACATTAGTTGCTTAGTGTGGAACTAGATGGTGCTGTGTGGAATGGAATTATGTGCAAAATATTTCCTGACGATTCAAAAAGAGACGAGTAATTGTTTCAAGTTTTCACTTGTGTCTGTCGGCACTCCCGGAGTGCCACTGGAGTGCCACTATTTTTTTTCCAGGTCCACACTCAACTACCGCAAACTGATTTGGTTGTATACGCTCAAAAGCACAATATAACTGTAATGGGGTACAGCCCTTTCGGTTCTCTGGTCCAAAGACCTGGCTTTCAGGATTCAGTCTCGTCTATTTTGAAAACGATTCTTAATGGAATCGCTGAAAAATATAATAAGACTCAACAGCAAATAGTTTTGAGATGGCTGGTAAGTTTCCAAAAAATATTTTTTCAAGTAACACTGTCGTAAGACTCATTCCACTTCCATTTTCAACCGACTTGCAAAAATAGAGGCGTTTCTAAATTCGAAGCGTATGTTTTTTTTTTATTACCTCATAACTTTCGACTGGGTGAAATGATTTTGATGATTCTTCTTTTATTTGAAAGTTGGTGCTTCCCGTGTGGTCCCATTTCAATTTGGTCCAGTTCTGACAATGGCATCCACGAGAAAAGGCCATGAGACGGTTTAAAGTCGGTTTATTTTTTGTTAAAAAGAGTTATTTATGTGCATTTTTTCCATCATATAATAAGTTCTTTGATGCTAGAAGATGTTTATGATAATAATAAAGAAGAATATAATAAGATAATATGAATATTATAATATCTATATACCTAATAAAAATGTTATGTTGGTTTGTGTATTACTCAAAAACTCGAAAAATCGACGCGTCGAATTGACTTGAAATTTTTGAAAAAAAAAAAAAATATATTTTTTGTCTATTTTTTTTCTAATTATATAATATATCAAATATATGCATATCTATTTTTAAGTAGCATTAAATGTTTTAAGTACTTTTATAACAAGCTGAAACTAGAGGAGATATAATAAACATAGAAGTTAATTTTCAATATAAAAAAATATATCAAAATATACTAAATATTGAATGAAACAATCATAAGTCTTTTTGGAACATACAATATGAAGGATTGTGATTGTATTTTTGCAATAAAAACATCTCTATAAAATAAATAAAGAGTTTCCATATGAGATTACCTATTTATTATTTAAATTCATCTGTGTTACTGGTAATCAGCCTGCTTGCCATCATTTATCATTAAAAAAATACCCGTTTCAGGTGGACAGAAATATTGTGCCAATACCCAAGACGGTAACGCAAAAACGTCTCCAAGAAAACATAGACATATTCAATTTTAAACTTAATTCCAATGACATAGAAGCGATTAACAATATCCACGGTGAAACAAGATATACACTTCCCTCGTTCTGGCAAAACCATCCTTATTATCCGTTTGAGAGAGTTGAAAATCCTATAGCTGATCCTTTTAAAGCGACAGTGTAATTTTATTTATGTCACTTTTGAGAATAAAATTTAAAAAAAAAGAGGCTTTTTATATTATAATACCTACTATACTTAAATGAAAATATATCATAAGTACATAATGATGCTGAATAGGCAAGTCCGAAGACAAGCTCAACTGATGCTGAATAGGCGAGTTCGAAGACAAGCTCAACTGATGCTGAATAGGCAAGTCCGAAGACAAGCTCAACTGATGCTGAATAGGCGAGTTCGAAGACAAGCTCAACTGATGCTGAATAGGCAAGTCCGAAGACAAGCTCAACTGATGCTGAATAGGCGAGTCCGAAGACAAGCTCAACTGATGCTGAATAGGCGAGTTCGAAGACAAGCTCAACTGATGCTGAATAGGCGAGTCTGAAGACAAGCTCAACTGATGCTGAATAGGCGAGTTCGAAGACAAGCTCAACTGATGCTGAATAGGCAAGTCCGAAGACAAGCTCAACTGATGCTGAATAGGCGAGTCTGAAGACAAGCTCAACTGATGCTGAATAGGCGAGTCCGAAGACAAGCTCAACTGATGCTGAATAGGCGAGTTCGAAGACAAGCTCAACTGATGCTGAATAGGCGAGTCTGAAGACAAGCTCAACTGATGCTGAATAGGCGAGTCTGAAGACAAGCTCAACTGATGCTGAATAGGCGAGTTCGAAGACAAGCTCAACTGATGCTGAATAGGCGAGTCTGAAGACAAGCTCAACTGATGCTGAATAGGCGAGTCTGAAGACAAGCTCAACTGATGCTGAATAGGCGAGTCCGAAGACAAGCTCAACTGATGCTGAATAGGCGAGTTCGAAGACAAGCTCAACTGATGCTGAATAGGCGAGTCTGAAGACAAGCTCAACTGATGCTGAATAGGCGAGTCTGAAGACAAGCTAGTTGGCGCCCGCGACTTCGTCCGCGTTTAAAAAAAAAGTAGCCTATCTTGTGTCCTGTACGTCTAAATGTTTATCTACCAAGTTTTATGAAAATCAGTTAATTCGTTTAAGAGTTATGGAGGAAGTCTAAAAACAGTCAATTTATTTTCAGTATATCGTGTATAGAGTAGAGCCTGTAAACAATATATCTATGAAAACAAATAATTCAGTAATTCTAGACTTTGACTCTAGGGTCACTTCGGAAAAAGTCCAAGCTGAAAATTTGTATACACGTACCTGTTAACTCCCCAAACAACCCCTGAAAAGTCCCACGAGACCAGAGGTGGGCATAACTTTTGACAGATAAAAAATGGTGAAAAAAATACCTTTTTCGGTTTTTTGCCTATATCTTCTTTCCTGTCGATCTTACCGCTATGAGGTATACTTATAAAAAAGAAAGAATGGAAAATTCTCTATAAAAACGGTTATATAAAGTTTATTGATAACGCTAATAGTTTCTACGTAATCGGGCATTGAAACTCTGGTAAAAATGTTCCATTTTCTTTACCCGCATCGACGACGGTGGGGGGTAACACAACTGAACCGACTTGTTTCTGCCTACAGCTTCAATCCGATATTTCGCACCGTTTTCCAATGGAAATGACTAATTTTATCGTTAAACTTTCCATCACGCCACATTGCATAATAATATATACCCGATTGTATGAGTGTGCGTTGGACGCTCACTTTTAAGTTTACACTTCTGTCGGCAGTCTTCATGACTGCCTCCGTTTTTTAAGGTGGGAAAAAAATCCCTCCGTCCACTTGGCTCCCATGGGATCCAAAGATAATTTTTTGTCACTTTTACATGTCTTTTGTAACTATGTAGTTACAAAGTTTTATCAAAATCGGTCCAGTATTTTAGGAGTTCATCGGCGATAAACATGCGACGCGAAATTACAACATATTATAAAACAAAAAAGTCCTTCGCCGCGTCTATCTGTCTGTTTGTTCGCGATAAACACAAAAACTACTGCACCGATTTTCATGCTGTTCTCACCAATGGAAAGAGTGGTTCTCGAGGAAGGTTTTAATTTACAAAGTTACGCGGCCGAAGTCGCGGGCATACCTGCTAGTTTTTATATATGTACATAGAGATTGTACTCTGTGCGAAGTCAGGAGCGGGTTACTAGTGAAAAAGAAAAATGCCTTTTTTATAACAATATCTCTATAATTATGGCACTTTTCAAAGACATAAACTTTTTAACACTAAGTTCGAAGCAAACAAGGAATAATACTGTTCATTATTGTCAGTAACTTCGGTACAAGTCAAAGTTACTTTACACTTCAATTTTTAAGTGAGAACCTTAAAAAGTTTCTCCAGTTTTTTTAGAGATGGTCATCGAACTACTACAACATGGAATCCGCGTGCCATACAAAACACTATAACTTTATGGAACGTTTGAAAGTGACATATTATTATCGCTGCTTGAAAACTAAAGGGTCATAAAACAAAAAAAATCCAAAAATGGTTTTTATTGCAAAAACACAATCACAATCCTTCATATTGTATGTTGCAAAAAGACTTATGGTTGTTTTATTCCATATATTTAGTATATTTTGATCATTTTTTATATATTAAAAAGTGACTTATATGCTTATATGTCTCTTCTAGTATTCAGTTTATTATAAAAGTACTTGAAACATTTAATGCCACTTAAAAATATGCTTCTAACTTAATAATATGCACATGATAAGAAAAAAATAGACAAAAAATAATTTAATTATTTTTCGATTATAGCTCTCCTGTAAAAAAGTGTAATTTTGATTTGTGGCTCTTTAGTTTTTAGGCAGCGATATTTTTAGAGCATGAACTGTCACCTGTCATTTTAAACCAACCAAATGTCTGCCATTTATAAAAAATGTGACTTTACGTCAATACATTGGAGTTTATGAATAGTAGAAGTTGGTCGTTACCACCTTTTACCATTGACGCGCGAAGGCAAGAGTCCGCCACGATTCTGTCAAAGGCGTACTTCTCATGTGCCGCTTTGACATTTGTGACGCAAATTCCATTGTAGTATTTCGATGGAGAAGGTACAACTTATTGTGCAGTTACATTTTTTTATTATTTTAAAACAAACATTTAAAACTTAATTTAACTGTTGCAAATTAAATTGAATGAAAAATTAATATGTTTATGTAAACACAAACTTAGATATATAATAACACTTAAGTGTAGTAATAAAAAATATTATATATACTTAAAAAAAAAAAAAATAACTGCACTGAATAAGTGCACTAATTGGGTAAACCCTGTGTCGTACTGAAGAAACTCAACAGACAGGCCACAATATGTTTAGTGTGGCCATTAAATTAGCGATATACCTAGCACTTCAAAAATAGACTCGATTACGGCGGGCCTATTTATTATTTTAATTTTATATAGTAACTTTATAGTACTTTAATTATAGTTTATTAATGACAGTTTCTATTCGTGTACGTGGACGTGGAACACTTTTATATAAACCCAAAAATATAATTAAAAATTATTTCAATTTCAAAATATTACTTTTATAAAAATGTCAACTCCCAAAAAATGTCCCATTTTTTTCTTAGTTTTTTTATAATGTACTTATACTAATTTGGCTGCAACAGTATTAGCCTATTTGCAAAAAAAAAGCTTTGGCTAGTCGTGGGCCAGTTTTATATATATTAATCAATCTGGGCATTGTTTCAAAATTGCATAATTTTGAAGATTGTTAGCATTCTTAGACATTCTTGTGAAGAGGTCTTTCCTTATTTATTTTAACACCTATAAATAAATTAAAAATATTCAAAATTACAGAATTATGTCAGTGTTATTATTGCTCTTCAAATATATTATTACTTAATTTTTACAATGATAACTAAGTTTTCATTAAAACAAGTAACCTATGTAATACCTATGGACATTATATTATCACGACATTTGATATAGTAGAAGCAATCGCATATAAAACGTTTTGCAACTTTATACTACAAAAGTTACAATTTCGTCTATACGCTTGCTACATCTCTAATTTAATGGCCCCAACCGCATGTAATATTGTCGAGCCGGCGCAACTGTGAGCCTAAATAATAATTATGTTAGTTTCTTGCACAAGCATTAACAGCTCTGGTTAGAATCATCAAAAGTGCAGAGTTTATTAAAGAAAAACCTACTTATTTAGATAAACCGATTGATATAATTTTAATTCTGTCTCTTATTTAATAGGGGTGGCATTTGATCACTGGGGTGGCATTAGATCCTTAAGAAATTTGTTAAATAAATTACCTCCAATTAGAAAAATCACTTTAGTGTTTCTATTTATTTTTTTAAATATACTTAAACCCAAACAAACCACCGGAAACCTGGTTTATCTAAATAAAATACATGCTTAAATAAATTTGCCAGTCGTTATCACATTTGTACATGGCAATAAATTATGTTAAAAATTATATTAATAATAATTAATAAAAATTATCTAATTGACTAAAATCATCTGTTTTGTTCGGAACAGCTAAAATATCATCTAAGTATGCGTGATATGCAAGAACTTGATAGGTGAAAGGGAAGAAAGATTTATTTTTAAACTTTTGTTGAAATATATTTTCGGTCGCTTTTTAAATAAAAAATTGTACTTAAAAAAAAAATTTTTTTGGAAAATTTCATACATTTTTTTTGGAGTTAACTCCTTAAGAATCTTTTTTCATGTATCATATATATATATTTATAAGCCCGTGGTATGAAAATTTATGTCACACGGTATGCGTTACGTTCTATTTTCGAGTATTTCAGAATATATCTGAAGTTTCAGAGATGTTGCGCCATATACACATATACACACCTGAAACCAGAATATATTATGTCACGCCATAATACATCCTTGCGAACAGAGATGGCGTTGATATTATTCATTTATTGAATAATATTGAATCTGTGCATGTGCAAAAAATTGCTAAGGGAAATGATTTTTTTTCTTATTTCGTAATTTTTCACCTCACTAACTTAACATTACAGGCAGTGTTGATATTCCTTCAATTAAATCATCGTGCTATGTCGAAGAAGAACGTTTTTTAGGCATTTATTCACTATGACGTAGTACTAATACGATAAAACAATCTGTACGCAACAGTACCTAAGGGACTCGAGACGCGCGAACGAAGTGCGGGAGGTGTGTAGCGTCTGAGTCTACCAATAACGTGTCGCGAAGTGCGGGAGGTGTGTAGCGTCTGAGTCTACCAATAACGTGTCGCGAAGTGCGGGAGGTGTGTAGCGTCTGAGTCTACCAATAACGTGTCGCGAAGTGCGGGAGGGTGTAGCGTCTGAGTCTACCAATAACGTGTCGCGAAGTGCGGGAGGTGTGTAGCGTCTGAGTCTACCAATAACGTGTCGCGAAGTGCGGGAGGTGTGTAGCGTCTGAGTCTACCAATAACGTGTCGCGAAGTGCGGGAGGTGTGTAGCGTCTGAGTCTACCAATAACGTGTCGCGAAGTGCGGGAGGGTGTAGCGTCTGAGTCTACCAGTAACGTGTCGCGAAGTGCGGGAGGTGTGTAGCGTCTGAGTCTACCAATAACGTGTCGCGAAGTGCGGGAGGTGTGTAGCGTCTGAGTCTACCAATAACGTGTCGCGAAGTGCGGGAGGGTGTAGCGTCTGAGTCTACCAATAACGTGTCGCGATGTGCGGGAGGTGTGTAGCGTCTGAGTCTACCAATAACGTGTCGCGAAGTGCGGGAGGTGTGTAGCGTCTGAGTCTACCAATAACGTGTCGCGAAGTGCGGGAGGGTGTAGCGTCTGAGTCTACCAATAACGTGTCGCGAAGTGCGGGAGGTGTGTAGCGTCTGAGTCTACCAATAACGTGTCGGCACACGTTATTGGTAGACTCAGCCGTCACGCTCCTCTGCCCCCTCAAACACCTAAAAATAGAATTCTGCGCATACCCCCTCTAGTTTTGCCGAGAAGTCTTTATACGACGTGCGAACTATGTATATCTATTTATCGTTCGCAAGGAGTAAACTCCAGTCGTGTGTCTGACACACACATACATTTTTTTTCTAATATCAAACACAATATACCTACTGGCGAAATTATACTTCAACAATCAACAATACCATATAAATATTGCATTCTTAAACGACTAGTTATTTATAAATATTAGAATTAAAGCGATAAAGGTATTATAACGACATGTTACCTAACTTTCAATGGATGTTTTTTTTTATATAATTTTTTTATGGAATTTAAGTTAGCTGTTACAAAAAAAATAATTAAAAAAATCCCATGAAGAAACAGATGGCGCTGATAACACCAATGTAAATAGTACGCCATTTTGTTGTAGATGGCGTTATTTAAAATTTTCATTTTTTTATAACTTAAAAAGGAATTCTGGGAAAATTTATCAGAATATATTTTTTTATATAAAAAATATTATGTAGCAGAAGTGACAGCTATCTTAAATATTGACATATTTAGGTATCAGTTCTGCATTCCGATGTGTTTAATGGCTGGGTGGCAAGCCTGGCTATAGTGCTGTGTAACATGCTAGAACCACCTATAGTTATAGTACCTATAGGTATATTTCATAACAAATTCGTACTTTATAAGAATGAAAGAACGAACGAACGTTCTGCAACATTAACTGCTACTTGTAACGGTAGCAGTAACGATAACAGTTGTCATTTGTCTCCGAGACAAAATTGACAAATAAATAAAATATTTATTTGTGTTAGACAAACAGTCTCTTTTATTGTTATTTTTATTATCGATTTTTAAAAACAAGATTTTAATAATAAGCAATATAAAGTAAAAAACGAATAAATACCCTTTCTATCTATCAACTTAGTTAACTGCATAACAATTAAAATAAATAAATAAATATTATGCTGAAGTCATTTTTATTTAATCAATTATACTTAATAACGCCAATAAAATTGAAATACTGAGACTTTGTTTCAATAGTCCAATTTATTACCTAATGTAATTGAACTACTGAGACTAAAAAGTCACAATAGTTTGACTTTGGACTATGATGACTTTTTGTTTCGATAGTCCAATTAATTACCTAATGTAATTGAACTACTGAGACTAAAAGTCCCAATAGTCCAATCAATTGAACTAGTGGGAATAGATAGTTATTAATAATGTTGCAGAAAACTCGTCTATCGTTTTTTTTTTCATTAACATCTCCAACGATTTATCATGCAATGCAAATGTGATAATTTTCTTATGACATTATACAAGAGGTGTATATTTTATTTATTTATTAGATGAATTATAACACTAAATTAGTCGTAACAATTAAGGGAAGATATTAAGTATAATATTATGTAAGCTATTATATTTTTAACTATATATTACAATACGTTTTCATATATCTTAAACTAATATTTGCACTGAACATTATTTATTTGTTTTAAAAACTATTTTTAATAATACGATGATATGGTGGTAATGCAGCGCTACGTTGATATTTTTTTTAATTGTATTTTCAGCTTGGATTCTTAAATTTTTAATCTATCACACTAATTTGATACGAACGGAAAGTACGCGCGTGAAATCCTCAATATCACGTCTTTGCTTGCGGGGTATAACTACATGTTTATGGTTAAACCAAGGCCCATAATATTTACAGACTTTTTTTAACAATAATGGACTATAAGTGACACGAGTTTTTAAAAATTTTAAGGTAGCATAGCAAAGCAATGCACCAATATTTCAATAGAATATAAAAGCAGTCATGAAAGTATTACTAGCTCTTAGACGCAGCGCTGCTATGAACTTTATCAATTATTATTTATTTAATATATTATTATATACAATTTTTCTCTCAATTTCAACATTTTCCTAAACAAATTCAACATTTTCCCAAGCTCTTTCAACAGTTTGTCAAGCAATTTGCTTGGGAAAATGTTGAATTTGTTTAGGAAAATGTTGAAATTGAGAGAAAAATGGTACATAGGTATATAAATACGTAAAACCTAGCTATCATTTATACCGAGGCGGTAACTACATGTATGTAAACCTTGGAAAAGGAACTACATTTTGTATGTAAAGCTATGTATGAACTTTATCTCACTTATTTTCTCATTTTAACTATTAAACTCAAAGACTGTAAGCGTTCAGCGGCCGTCAGTAGCACGATTTAGATTATATTTAGTTTTGATACGATTTCACTTTATTAAAAGTAGTAAGTAGGCATTTTTTATTTATCAAATAAAAGAAAAATAATTGTTCAAAAACTCGACGTGCAACGTTGTTGAAACAACAAAAAATCATTTTTGGAATAGGATTTTTTAAGTAAGTGAGTGATCATCTTTTAAGCAAGTCAGTGATCATCTTTTAAGTAAGTGAGTGATCATTTTTAAGTAAGTAAGTAATTATTTTTAAGTAAGTAAGTGATCATCTTTTAAGCAAGTCAATGATCATCTTTTAAGTAAGTAAGTGATCATTTTTTAAGTAAGTGAGTGATCATCTTTTAAGCAAGTCAGTGATCATCTTTTAAGTAAGTAAGTAATATGTTTTTAGTAAGTAAGTGATCATCTTTTAAGCAAGTCAGTGATCATCTTTTAAGTAAGTGATCATCTTTTAAGTCAGTGATCATCTTTTAAGCAAGTCAGTGATCATCTTTTAAGTAAGTGAGTAATCATCTTTTAAGCAAGTGAGTAATCATCTTTTAAGCAAGTCAGTGATCATCTTTTAAGCAAGTCAGTGATCATCTTTTAAGTAAGTGAGTAATCATCTTTTAAGCAAGTGAGTAATCATCTTTTAAGCAAGTCAGTGATCATCTTTTAAGTAAGTAAGTGAGTAATCATCTTTTAAGCAGTAATCACATTTTAAGCAAGTAAGTAAGTCAATGATCATCTTTTAAGTAAGTAAGTAAGTCAATGATCATCTTTTAAGCAATTCAGTGATCATCTTTTAAGTAAGTGAGTAATCATCTTTTAAGCAAGTGAGTAATCATCTTTTAAGCAAGTCAGTGATCATCTTTTAAGTAAGTAAGTGAGTAATCATCTTTTAAGCAGTAATCACATTTTAAGCAAGTAAGTAAGTCAATGATCATCTTTTAAGTAAGTAAGTAAGTCAATGATCATCTTTTAAGCAAGTCAGTGATCATCTTTTAAGCAAGTAAGTAATTATCTGCTAAGTTAGTTAATTAGTCTTTTAAGTAAGCATATGATCATCTTTTAAGTAGGTAATCCATTTTGTAGGCAACGCTGAAATATTGGGCCACATTGGTCCAGAAGCTACATTTAAAAGGCTATTTTTTTTTACTTACAGTCTCTGCTAATCTAGATTTATTGAACTTTTTCTTTTAACCACTGACAAAAACATTGTTTCAAACACAAGTCAATCATTTTGTACTGATCTCACGCGCACACACTTGAACATTCAACTCTCTTTTACAAAACGCTTAGGAAACTTAACAAAAAATTATATATAATTATATATATTTTATATATAATTTATATTTAATGTTAAACATTAAATTACTTGGTGTTGATCTTCCTAAATTACTTTTATAGCTATATTTTATTAATACGAGGTCACAATTCATTTTATCTTATTGCCTCTAAAATCTCTATCTTTAATAATTATCCATTTTAAATAATCCTAAACTATCCGTTTCAAACACCACACGCGAATTATTTATTAGACAAAACGAAAAAAAAAAAAAAAATCCACTCTCAAACCATGCTTTATTAATTTGAAAAAAAAAAAAAAAAAAAAAAAAAAAAAAAAAAAAAAAATAGGTCGCCTCCTTATTTTCTACGAAAAATGACATAATTGAATATAAAGAGACATTTTTAAATTAAAAAAGGTGGAATTTTATTTCAAACTTCGAAGTTCACGATTTCCTTTACTTTGATTTACTTTGACGTCGCGTCGTATTAGTTTTCAACTTACTAAGAATTTATTTTTCCAGCTAGAAAGTGCCGATAGAAATAATTCGCCAACTTCTGTTACCACTACTCAAATCATGACTGACAATAAATATGAGGCTAACTTTCAAGTAAGTAATTAATTTGGGAAATCAAATAACTCTAGAAATTTTCCTTATTCATAGAATATAGATAATAATAATGAATACTACTATAGTCGGATTTTTAATTAGATGAACTAAAATGACATTTGGTGGGTTACCATTTTATTGTAATGTAAAAATAGTGTTGTATCCCGAGTAATCGAGTGTCAGGTAAGAATCGTGATTCAATCTTTTTTATTTTACAATAAGTTTGTTAGTTCAACTTATTATTCTAATAAGTTTTTTAATTGTTGCCAGCTGTCATTTTAGTCCATTAATAAGGCGGCTGAGTTCCGTTATTGTGTTCTCTTCTATAACGCGATCGATACTTACAACTTGACCGTAATGATCGTACTCGGTTGTAAATGAGTCACACTACAACACTACGCTTCATGCTTGCAACATTAAAAAAAAGGCCGATTTCAGCTGTAATTTTAGTCCATCTAATTAAAAATTCGATTATAGTGACTAGTGGCTAGTAAATACAGAGCTGTTAACCAAACGGTCGCTGGTTCGAATCCCGCTAGGGGCAAATGTTTATGTTTTTTTTTTATTATTTTTTATTTATCTATTTCTTATACAGTAATGTTTACATTTACCTTTATACCTTTAGTCATGGATGTTTGTATTTATAATATTATATGTACTAGCTGGCGCCCTGTATAGCCTATCCTGTGTAGTGTACGTCTAAACGTTTATATACCAAGTTTCATGAAAAATCAGTCAATTCGTTTAAGAGTTATGGAGAAACATACATACATACATACATACATACAATAAGTACACTTACAGATTTATTATTACTTAGTATTGATTTAAAAAAAAAAGTAGTAAGACATCAACTGACAAAAAAAATGCTATTGAAAAATACACCGAAGGCGGTGTATTTTTTTTTTCAGTGAAAGTGACTATTAAGTTAAGTTATTTTAGTGTAAGTGAGTGAACTTACTTATTTTTTTGAGCTTTTAGAACGTATTGTTAACAACATAAAGTATTACGTTTTTATTTATTGGATCAACACTATAATGGTCCGTGAGCCAGCGACAGATTTTCATGACCAATTTCCTCCCAGTCGATAACTCGTAAAATGACTGAGAGAGTTGTATCATGAAGCGTTGTGAACGTCAGCTGCGGCTCCGATGGTGGGTTGAGCAGTAGAGTGGTAGCCGCCCACGCATATAATACATTTTTTTTTAATAATTTATTCCCGATTAAAAATTCATCAAATTATAGTTTGCCTAATATTTTGAAGAAACAAAATTGTCAGCTATTTATAAAATGGTGGATTATGCGTCTGCAGGTCACACGAATATATACGTGTTCAGTGATTACATCCCAATAGAAAATTTATCAGATGATAGTTTATGTATTACTGTTAATAAATAAAAAAGTCAGCTGGCTATATCTTGGTGGAATGCTTGTCAGCTGATGCTCTGAAAGTGTAACGGGCTACCACTGCTCAACCCACCATCGGAGCCGCAGCTGACGTTCACAACGCATCATGATACAACTCTCTCAGGCATTTTACAAATTATAGACTGAGAGGAAATCATTGACGAAATTAGTGCCTGGCTTACGGATCATAAAGATTGGTATTTAGGTTTCAAATGAACACTAGGTAATTTTAAGAAAAACACAATATTTGTGTTATTTACTTTTTCTTTCTTTTTTTTAAGTATCCAATTTCTTTATTTAGTAATTGGTGGTAGCTGATTTCTGTTTTTTCTTGTATGTCTCATTTGAGACTGTATTTCCCAAATAAAATTTAAATAAAAAGTGTCATTACACGAAAATGTCTCTCTATTTTCCAAAGATGTCAAATTCCATAGAAAATTCTCAAGCATTACGTACACACACCTTTCCATAAATAATGGAGAGAAAAAAACCCCTCATTTAAAACCACAAACCGCTATCATGTCACTATTAGACTATTAGTCCTACTGCTGTCTAGAATTTCGGCAGTTCTGGCTAGTTCTTTATCGAAGTAACCTTTTAAATTTTATATTAAATTTTCTATCTACAGTGTGTTTCACATTTAATTTTATCAATAGTGCGTGTCTATGAGCAAAGTACGATACAGTCTGTACCGATTTAAGCGTCGCGAGAAAAAACTTCAAGAGTAACGTGTCGACTGTCGATAACGATAACGCGTTGAATTTATCAGTAACACATCACTATGTGACCAAACAATGCATGTACAGAATGTTCTCATTAATTTATAGGATTGTCAACGTGAAAATTGTTGAATTTATTAGTCGCACATCACTATGTGACCGAACAATGCATATACAGGATGTTCTCATTAATTTATAGAGTAGTCGACGTGAAAATGGTTTATTAATCGCACATCAATATGTGACCGAACAATGCATATACAGGATGTTCTCATTAATCGAAAGAATGGTCGATGTGAATTTTTTTAAATTTATTAATCGCACATCACTAATGCATATACAGGTTGTTCTCATTAATTTATAAGATGGTCGACGTGAATTTTTTAAATTTATTAATCGCATATCACTAATGCATATACAGGATGTTCTCATTAATTTATAGGATGGTCGACGTGAAAATTGTTGAATTTATTAATCACACATCATTGTGTGACCGAACAATGCATATACAGGATGTTCTCATTAATCGATAGAATGGTCGACGTGAAAAATGTGATTGTTTTCGTTCGCGCTGGACTATATGGTTATAAGTTTATTACTAACTAATTGCTAATTGATTTCATAGAATTGTTAAATATTAAGTATGCAGAGAAAATATAATAATAATTATGTAGAACGTGATAAGTTGCATTTGATGAAGTCCATTTGGTTTTCACAATTATACATGATTATACCAAATAACTGTTGCTTTTACACGTTATTTGAATTTAAATGACGAGATATGAAACAATTTCTTACAAGTGATTTTTATTTTATTATTATTATCTACTATAAAATCATAATTAATGACAATTTCTTCATATAAAATAGTGGGCGGCATAATTTAGCAAGTAGGCAATATATTTAAAAAAAATTTTTGTTAAAAAACTCATAAACAAACAAAAATATGACATGTACTTGACTTACAATCTGATTGGAAGTCGAACACATTTTATTTTACAAAATGTATACAAGTTTGCCGCTAGATGGCGCTGATGGTGACATGTATATAAAAAAAATCATAACTTTTTGCTATATATCATCATCATCATCATCATCATCAACAACAACAACAACAACAAACAACAACACCATCGACAAACGGCATTAATTTGTCGCATTAAAACAATAACACCACACCTTAGATGCAAATATTATTAATATTTAGCCAATATTTTTTTCTGTGTATATCTGTGAAAACCAAAGCGTTCAAACACTAAAAATCTACATCTACAATTATTTTTATTTTTTTTGGACGAAAAATGTTAAATCTCAACTAGATTCGGGACGCCGGTACTCTTAGTCGGTTCGATTGTGATTGTGAATCGTAACGTGCGTTCAATCGCGTCAACGTAATCGTTACGTTACGTTACGTAACGTAACGTTAACAACGCGCTCGCGACTAAGCGAATCGGCCATCACTAGCGTCCTACTTCACCTGCGGCATGCGCATGCTAACAAAGCCAGTGCTGCGATCAGGGCCAGTGTTGTGCCGACTGCTGTTGTGGCCGTATTGCACATGTCCTCCTCGCAGAAACACATGTGGCCATTGCCTGAACTTTCCATCATACACACATGGTCGACCATGAACAAATTAATCTGCAGTTGGGAAGTGCACGTCCGTCGTACGACCTCGTACGCTGAAACAACACGAATATAATAATAGAGATAAAGTCGTCGTCCATCCTGTTTGTTATCTATTTGAATACTGTAAAGCGAACGTGTCTGCAAAGCATGTCTGGCAAGTACAACAAACAAGTGTTCAAATGTGTGAGCAAAGTAACTCAAAGTCTTTGTGCAAACATTTGACTGTATCTGGCGCCGGCTTTATATTAAGATTTGAAGGCGACACTTGTGGGGGTAATCGGCGCATGTGTACAATTGTGCACAAAATTGCTAAGGAAAATGACATATTTTTTTTTCTTATTTCGTAATTTTTCACCTCACTATCTTAACATTACCGGTTGATATTCCTTCCATTAAATCATCGTGCCATGTCGAAGAAGAACGTTTTTTTAGGCATTTATTCACGATGACGTATTTACTAATACGATAAAACAATCTGTACGCAACAGTTCCTAAGAGACTCGAGACGCGCGGACGAAGTGCGGGAGGTGTGTAGCGACTGAGTCTACCAATACAATAACGTGTCGCGAAGTGCGGGAGGTGTGTAGCGACTGAGTCTACCAATACAATAACGTGTCGCGAAGTGCGGGAGGTGTGTAGCGACTGAGTCTACCAATACAATAACGTGTCGCGAAGTGCGGGAGGGGAAGAGCGACTGAGTCTACCAATAACGTGTTTCGGCACTGCCGCGCACCCGCCCATTGCGGGGGAGATAAACCAAAAAGTTTGCTAAAAGGAGGTCGCCACAGATTAAATCAAAATACTTACGACTCTTTGAGTAGCGCACCATTTTGACGCAGCACCCGCTACAAGTCTGCAGAGGAGGCTGGTCTCTCGGCAACGCAGTGTAGTTGAAGGGATCCTTACACCTGGGATCCGTCCAGCTGTCGCACTCATAGCAGTATATCGTTCGTGCTGGAATAAGTTCATACAAATTGAAACATGAAAATATGTTTGCGAGCCTCTTATTTTAGTAAAGCAATGGGTATAAGTAATGTTTGCGAATTACTTTGATAAGGCATTACATATTTTTACAACTTAAAAACTGTATGCGTTTAAATAAATAATTACGGAGTTACAAGGATATTCGGTCGCTTACATAGACATATAGAAAGAACGGTCTGAGCAGTACCTACACGAAATTGACCACTCTCTAGAATGAGAGAAAGCAATCGTGCGGCCAATACCATGGGCGTAGCCACAGTGGGGCAGAATGGGGCGCTTGCCCTAATCTGGCTCTGACCTGTACTACAATACTTAATATCCGTAAGAAAGTTCACACTCGCTTGACATTTTTGTATGGAAGATTTCGTGGTGTATGTAAGTGAGTAATAAGAAAGTGTTTTGGTTATTTCGAATTATACATACAGATACAGTTATATATTATTTTAGACTGCTGCCCCACCCTGACTCCTGAACCCATAGCTGGCTACGCCCCTTGCCAATACCAGTCTCTTTCCTGTAGGTCTGTACTAACTTTGAGGAACAATCAAAATTTTAGAAAAAGACAACTACTGGCCGCACGATTGCTTCGTCTCTCTCACACCTTTCTGTTCACATTTACTTTACAACTGGATGTGAAACGCTCAGTCCATTTTCTCTATGTCTATGAATACCTCCTAGTTATTATATAGTGTTCTGTTATCAATACAGACCAATTAATTTTACAGTGGTAATTGAGTTACAGATGTCAGATTTCAATTCTATATTTATTTATTATCTTCCATTTTTAAATCTAATTTCAATTGTTAGGGTTGGAATTCATTATTATAAATATAAAAAAAAACAGCGGCTAATCAATTAAATTCCTTCGTTACCATCTTACTACTAGTAGTAACACGGGAATTTTTTCCTACTTGCTATCGCTACTTACTTTTAATAGAAGAGTACAGAATAAAAAAGCAACTGTCAACACGCATGAAGCTGAGGAAACAGGAAGTACTTTCGTTACTCTGTGGACATCGCGTGTGTTACATCAAATCATGGAGAATAAAGGTAAGGACGATCGAACCGACTAATTGTAAAACTACAACTATTAATTAATTGTAGTGGTTCATAAATTGGTCAGATTTGGGTTTTTGTGGTGGTTTGGTGCGATTGGTTGGTTGCGTAGTTCATGAAACCACCGTAAATAAAATGCTACTATAGCACCACACCCCAATGCTACTATAGCGCCTCCTGTTGACTGTATGGACTTCTCATGTACCCTTTCTCATGTACAGCGTTGGTCCTCCTTAACTTTACTCTTCATGGTTACATCAAGTAAGATTTGTCACCTTAAAGTCGCGACATTTCCTTGCACCAAGGCAATTAGTAGTCGTGCCAAAATTTCAATCGGTGAAAATATCAGGACAGTGGTGGGTTGCCCCCTAGGTCGGTCCCTAGATCACCTCTAGTTATGTTTACGATTTGCCTCCACGTGAGGCGATCAGGCTGCGATCTAGGGGACTCCCCAGAACTGCCCCAATAAGTTTACCGATTTTAGGGCCATAGCTTTTACATTTTTTTCAGGCAATATTATCTTTAATTTTTTAAGGACGAAGTACGGCACCAGTTAGTATAAAACAAAATTATTTATATAATATGAAAATTACTTAAATTACAATAATTATTTTAATAACTACACTGAAGTCTGAAGACTATTGCTGAAAGATTTTTTTTAATGAATTATTAACGCCTACATTCAAACTCTTTATAATAATATCTTTATAATAATAATTTTATTATAAATAAATAATATCTAATACTTATATTATATGATATTCTTTTCATTTATACCTATATTTTTTTGTATGTGTGTGTGAAATGACCAAGAACACACATAAAATCTAAACGGTTACCTAATGCTATGGAGTCTAGGTACTGAACAATTCAGTCGCTATGCAAACCTATGACCTACATTCACTGTAAGTCCGTGCTTTTCGTTTAAAGCAATCTAACATCAAGGCCAAACAGTCACGCGACCGTTTAGCCTTTATCTTTATATCCATACTAATATTATAAATAAATTTCTAGAAATAATTTTATGTTTCATTAAATTATGCACTCGGTTTATTGCATCCTTCGATAGGCGAATATTTTTCATTATTTTCTTTTCAATGTTTCGAGACTTTTACCGTACAAGGGCCTTCGATAGGCCCTAAGGGCCTCTTTTCCATCTGTCAAGTAGGCTACCGCCATTTTAAAGTCACCGGTCACCGAGGATAACGGACCTGATATATAGTTTTGTTTGTATAGGTGAATTATTATATTAAGGTTTGAAGGCGGGACTTGTGGGGGAATCGGCGCATGTGTACAATTGCGCACAAAATTGCGAAGGAAAATGAGATTTTTTTTAATTCGTAATTTTTCACCTCACTAACTTAACATTACAGGCAGTGTTATTCCTTCCATTTAATCATCGTGCGAGGTCGAAGGACAACGTTGTTTTAGGCATTTATTCACCATGACGTATTTACTAATACGATAAAACAATCTGTACGCAACAGTACCCAAGAGACTCGAGACGCGCGAACGAAGTGCGTGAGGTGTGTAGCGACTGAGTCTACCAATAACGTGTCGGCACACGTTATTGGTAGACTCATCCGTCACGCTCCTCTGCCCTCTCAAAGACCTAAAAATAGTATTCTGCGCACATTTGCCGAGAAGTCTTTATTCGCTGTACGACCTATACAGTAAAAGTTCCAAACATTAAAAAGGGAATAATAAAAAAAAACCCCTATCGAAGGATGCAGTAAACCGAGTGCATAAATAATTTAATGAAACATAAAATTATTTCTAAAATTAACTAACCAACACTTCACTTGTAGTTGGTGAAATTAGATATAATTTTATGTTTCATTAAATTATTTATGCACTCGGTTTTCTGCATCCTTCGCAACGAGTGATTTTTTTATTATTTTCTTTTTAATGTTTGGGACTTTTACCGTACAAACAAAGGTCCATTATCTCCGGTTACCGGTGACTTTAAATGACAGTTAGCCCACTTGACACATGGTGAAAGAGGCCTTTAAGTGACATAAGATAATCTTTTTGAAGTAATAGTTTAAGTGGGCATAGAATCCTATTATAATATAAGTGTAGTAAGTACCCACTGCGTACTCACAAATTGGTTTAATATAAGCGTTTCATTATGACGTGTAAGCAATATCGATCGCGATGGAAAATAAGCACACATGCAAGCGAAAAAAAATACAGTGCTTGTTTTCTAACCATATAATAATAGATAGCATACATGCTATGAATTTTAAAGTTCATAACATAATATCTTTGTAAGGTGAAAATCTCAAAAATAAAGCGAATGTGTCCCAAGTGAGTTCATTATTTATTTTGAAAACGATTTCACAATAATTATCTTTTAATTAGAAAACAAACACTGTTTTAACGAATATATTTTTAGCAACTAACGCCTACGTATAAATAAGCTCTTAACAATTAAACACTCAAATCAAATTACCTTTTTTACGTTTCGACTCAGTCGAGGGTATTTTCAAAATTCATTTTTTAAACTATAATTACCCACATTTTCGATGAAAAAAGAAATCATTCGTCTGTAAATATTATACGAATGAATTCGAATTCGACATTAATTTATCGAGGGTATTTTCGAATTCCATTTCTATAACTAACTACCCGCATTTTCGTATAAATAATTAGACATTAATCTGTACCTAAATATTATTGAGAAATAGATGTCCCTAAAAAGCAATGATGCAGATGAACTCCTATAATAATAATATGCTTTTTAAAAAGCTGTCAGCGCTTCACAAAAAGCTTACAAAATTCGTTTCATATAAGAGTATTTTGAGTACTTACTTTGGCATTCCGCCTGTACAAGGGGGCTGAGACTTAGTGCCCATAATGCTGAAAATCCATGCATTAGTTAGTGTAAAACAAATTAAAATCAATAGGAAACAATTGAAAAAACAAATCAAACGACAAAATTTAACAAATTATACATTGTCCTGTAAATAACTGAATTTTCAGTAAAAGAAAAATGGAGCATGGCTGTGTCGTAAACGCGACCATGTTTCACGTGAATATGTGTACCTACCTTAAGAGTAATGCCCGTAACACACGTAGCTATAATATATACAGGTGTCCCAAGACTATTCGACATGAAGGGAAAGTGTTTGTCACTTTCCCTTCATGTAGCATAGTTTTCGGACACCTGATATATAATTATACCTTGCTATAATATATATTACGGTGTACGTTGGTGACGTTATAGTAAAGAAATATACATAATATGTTATATTTAGAATGTGGTCACTCCAATATTCGTATAGAAAATATATCGTAATAAGCCTTGCTATAATTTATAGCCACGTGTATGACGGGCTTTATGTTTTCTTTGAGAGTAAGTATTATTATAATGTATATATCCAACGAAAACGAAATACCATATATACCAAAAAAATCTTAAATATTATAGCAATCGAGTGGTGTAATTGCCACCTATCCATGTATCCAAATTTAAGGAACTATTACGTCATAAAAATTTGGTTTATAGAGTGATATAAATAAAAAATACCAAAGACTGAGCCGATTTTTTTTACAAAGAATAATATACCTAGTAGCGATACTATATTTACTATTAAATATATATATATATCCAGGCCACAATCTTTTGAATCCACAATTAATCCTATCTTTAATATAGACTAAAGATCTATCAAAGATATAGACAGAATATTTGTATTTTTGCATGTTTGTAATAATGTAATAAACTCAAAATTGAGCGGACCAATTTTAGAAATTCTTTCACCTATAGAAAGCTACGTTATCAGCGAGTAACATAGGCTATCTATATACTAATATTATAAAGAGGAAAGATTTGTTTGTTTGTATAGAATAGGCTCCGAAACTAGTGGACCGATTTGAAAAATTATTTTACCATTAGAAGCCGACATTATCCGTGATGAACATAGGCTACTTTTTACCGCGGGAAAATGCTTCATTCGTACGGGAAATCTAAAATAAAAGTAAATACTAGCGGCTTGGCCCGGGAGATAGCGCCATCAATCCAAATTAAGTGAAACCTCGCAGAGATATATTATTTCGATGGGTGAAACGACTAACATGACAACTGCTTGGTGATATTCCACGGTAGATGACGTTTTACACTTTTCAACGCGGACGAAGTCGCGAGCATCAGCTAGTGTATTATAATTGAAATTTGAAACGTTGCTTGTATTTTATAAAGATACGCGATCGAAGTCGCGTCCAATAGCTAGTTATATTATATTATTCAAGTCTTAAGTGTTTTGAGATTTCAATAAGGTTTTCAATAATTTTTTTCACATTATAAGTATAAAAAAAAACACGGTAAGTATCTTCTATATAAATTAATAATACGACAATTTTTGTAACCTTCAGATAACATTTTTTTTTCTTACTACAGTTTGACCCATTTTATCTTTACTTCGATATATATTTTTTTAAAATAGTTTAATATTATGTAATATGCACAAATATATATATATATTTATATAAGTATTTTATATTGAACATTCTACATATATTTTTTTATATTTCATTTATATTAGGCAAACATATACGTTAACAAAAAAATTATTCAATTTTCGACTCGTAGAGCGTGACCTGAATATAATTAGGACGTATTTTTTAAAAAAAAAAAAAAAAAAAAAAAACTACCTTACCATTTAAAAAAAAATTGCTTTTTTTGGAAATCAGGAATATTTTATTTCTGAAAAAAAAAAAAAAAAAAAAAAACAGTAGGTACCTACATACTTCGATAATATCTGAAAATCAAACTTCAGTTATTCACAGGAGTGTAAGTAAGTACGTCTGAACTGAACCTGATTCCCACGTGTTATTTTTTTTTTTAATATTTTTTAGTGTATTTAATATGTGTATTGAATTTAAGAAAAAAATATATTATTAATTTTTGTCACATGCAACATTTAATTACCCATTATACCTTTTTAAAACATAGCAACACACAGTCGTACAACCAACATTTCGAGACGAACAATAGCGCTGCAAACACATCGATAAAACTTATATATTATTATAATTTTGACAGGTCACATCACTATAAAGTGCAGGGAAGAAAACGCTAAAAGAGGACATACATTGTCGTCACTAGATGGCGTTACCGGTTCGATCGTGAAATGTACCAACATTTGGAGATATTGTATGGACAATTTTGTGGACAAATAGCGCCATCTAGCGACGGAAAGGAGACCAAATCGATTGAAATGCATTTGCAGCTACCACCAACACAACACTTGAACACCTACATACAGACGTACAGTAAGGTATCATAGGTATATTATGTAATATATACACAAATATACGCTCAATAAACGCATATTACCAGTCCTGATGCACGAATTTGCCTTTACTTGGTCCACTCCGAACCAGGACATGAGGAGAACTGGAAAAATAAACATTCAAGTTACAATACATAATCCTTACTAATCCATACTAACATTATAAATGCGAAAGTAACTCTGTCTGTCTGTCTCGCTTTCACGCCAAAACTACTGAACCGATCACCATGAAATTTTGCATACACGTTGTCTGGGACACCGGAAAGGACATAGGGTACCATTCATCCAAGAAAAAAGTAATGTTCCCGAGGGATTATCTAAAATATAAAACTGTAACTAACGCCTGGCCAATGTGTTGTAGCAACAAGTTGTCAAGCGTTGTAATTGCTTTTATATTTTTAATTTATCATCGCGTACGAAGTCGCGGGCACCAACTAGTATATTATATTGAAGACGCGTTTGGGTTTATGTGTTAACATTTTTACCTTTGTACCCCTAGTCATGGATGTTTGTATCCTATAACATATCTGTATATTTACAAAAGAAAATAATCTATGTAGTATATCAACTGTCTGATATCCATAATACAAGCATTAGTTGCTTAGTGTGAAACTAGATGGTGCTGTGTGGAATATGTGAAAATATCCTTACTAATATTATAAAATATGTGAATGTGAGTTTGTTTGTTACGCTTTCACGCAAAAACTGTAGAACCGATCACAGAATTATGTAGTAGAGTATTCTGTGGGGAAGACTGTAATAAAAGTGGACCGTCTAACGACAATATCTTAAAAATGCACAGATTTCGTGCCTCACACGACTATCGAGCACATTGGAAATGAATCTACGGAATTCGAAAAAATATGTCGTTATGACTTGTTGACTTCTTTCAAAAAGGTTAAGCTACAGGGCAAACCCTTAACCCGATCGTCTTCATTTTAGGCTCAAATTGTAGCTGACTAAATTGTCCAGAGGAGTTTTTCCTCAAAATTTTTTATATCATTCTTCGTTTCCAAAATATCGAGCGCCAAAATCAAAAATATTTTTTTCACTATTCCGGCCATAACTTTTTTCTTTTTTGACTTTTTCAAAAAATTCTTTTTGCACCTTACAGCTCTAGCGAATACGCGTCTTTTGAGTCTTTTTGTCATGTCTTTTTAAATATCATGGTCTTTACAACTCTCCGAGATTTAACATCACACATTTTCGTAAAATCGGGGCCTATACTGAAGCGAACGAAAAGACATTTCCAATGTCAAAAAAATATATCCCGAAAGTACACTTTTGCACATAAGTAGCACATTTTGGTTTGACAACGACGATGTCTACGTAAAATATAATAAAAATATGAAAGTATATCACCGGTGGGCCACGATATTACGATAGTAAGACAGAAATAGATAGCAATATTAATAATGTTGCGATATCGTAGTTCGCACCCACATTATGTTATGACGTGAAAAAATTATATATAACTAGTTAGGTAAAGTGGGATATGTTTGGCAGTGGGTCACACGAATATGCGACACGCAGTTATTTATATTCTTTTATTAATTAATCGCGACTTGACTTTTCATCGCGATTGTACAATGAAAAAATAACAATGTACAATCGCGTTGAAAAGTTGACTATTCCAATTTATAATTTATTGTTATTGACAATAATTTTAGAGAAACAAAAAGTTAATAAAATATGTTACATACCACATTGACTTTTCATCGCGATTGTACAATAAAAAAATGTACAATCGCGTTGAAATGTTGACTATTCCGATTTATATTATTGTCATTGACAATAATTTTAGAGAAACAAAAAGTTCATAAAATACCACATTGACTTTTCAACGCGATTGTACAATAAAAAAAATGTAAAATCGCGTTGAAACGTTAATGATTCACAAGATATAGGCTACTTTTTTTTCTTTTTCAACGCGGACGAAGTCGCGGGCGCCAGCTAGTCTATACTAATATTATAAAGAGGAAAGATTTGATTGTTTGTTTGTATAGAATAGGCTCTGAAACTAGTGGACCGATTTGAAAAATTCTTTTACCATTAGAAGCCGACATTATCCGTGATGAACATAGGCTACTTTTTATCGCGGGAAAATGCTTCATTCATACGGGAAATCTAAAATAAAAGTAAATACTAGCGGCTTGGCCCGGGAGATAGCGCCATCTATCCAAAATACGGTTGATGGCGTTTTATACTTTTCTACGCGGACGAAGTCGCGGGCACCAGCTAGTGAATTATATTTTTCGAAATTTTCGAAGTTGCCATTTTTGATTACCTCAGTTAATAAGTGGGTACATAAAATATATATGTGTAGGTAATATACTCGTATGTTACTTATAAGCGGTTTGACCTCAGGCAGGAAGTAAATTGACATCCGTTAGGTAAAGCGTTTACCGAATCCAGTTATGTAATCTGGTAATTAAACTTTAACCACCTCATGACCGGGAGTGAATAATTATACTAGCGGGCCGCCCCGGCTTGGCACGGAAAGCGATTTTTCTGCAAACCCATCCATCTATATTCTATACTAATATTATAAAGAGGAAAGATTTGATTGTTTGTTTGTTTGTATTGAATAGGCTCCGAAACTAGTGGACCGATTTGAAAAATTCCATTACCATTAGAAGCCGACATTATCCGTGATGAACATAGGCTACTTTTTATCGCGGGAAAATGCTTCATTCCTACGGGAAAATGGGTAATAGGACAACGGGTAGTAAGAATTATCCTTTCGTACTTAACTTCTTTTTCACATAACTTCTAAACGGCTGAACCGATTGGGTTGAAATTTTATATGGCTATTTCGATGGTTTCCTGGATGATTTAAAAATACAATTGGACCCGTTAGGTGGCGCTGCTGTCGGCATGTTATGTCAACTACTAAACGGCTTGACCGATTGGGTTGAAATTTTGTATGTGTATTTCCATGGTTTCACAGACACGAATGTATTATCTATACTAATATTATAAAGAGGAAAGATGTGATTGTTTGTTTGTTTACATTTTATAAAGTTACGCCGACAAAGTCGCGTGCAACAGCCATCTATACACTACAGTAACTCTTATTTAATTTGTGTCTATACTAACATTATAATGAGAGAAGATTTGTATTTTTGTTTGCAATGAATGAACTCAAAAACTACTACATTTATTTTAAAAATTCTTTCACACATAGAAAGCCACATTATCAGCGAGTGACGTGGGCTATATTTTATTTAAGAAGTCACTTTCAGCAGCTATCAAAGAAATAGAAATAAAAATACCTGGCACGGGAAATATCCACCGCATTGTTACAACTCGCCCGTAGCGCATCGTCCACCGTGAGGCCCTCAGCTCGGCTGGTCAGCCATCACCTCCATGGACACAGAACAACAAAATGAAATTAGGCCCCTCACACACGTAGCTATCCTTACTAATATTATAAATGCGAAAGTAACTCTGTCTGTCTCGCTTTCACGCCAAAACTACTGAACCGATCACCATGAAATTTTGCATACACGTTGTCTGAGACACCAGAAAGGACATAGGATACCTTTCAACCAAGAAAAAAGTAATGTTCCCGAGGGATTATCTAAAATATAAAACTGTAACTAACGCCTGGCCACTGTGTTATAGCAACAAGTTGTCAAGCGTTGAAATTGCTTTTATAATTTTAATTTATCATCGCGTACGAAGTCGCGGGCACCAGCTAGTAATATATAGCTAAGTATATATAACTATTATAGCTAAGTATATATAGCTATTATAGCTAAGTATATAATAGCTAGTAATATATATTAATATAAATTTGACGACACGTTTGTTCTAGTGGTTAGTAACCCTAGCTGTTAACCAAACGGTCGCGGGTTCGAATCCCGCCAGGGTCAAAATGTTTATGTGTAACATTTTAGCTTTGTGCCTGAGTCATGGATGTTTTGTATTTATAATATGTATGTATTTACAAAAAAAAGTAATGTATGTAGTATATAAACTGTCTGGTATCCATAATACAAGCATTAGTTGCTTAGTGTGGAACTAGATGGTGCTGTGTGGAATGTGTGTCATATTATTATTATTAATATAAATTATAGCAAGGCATATTACGATATATTTTCTAGTTTCTACTAGCTGGTGCCCGCGACTTCGGCCGCGTTAAAAGTAAGGGAAGTGTAGCGCCTGACTAAATGTGTAAAGCAATATAACGCCTGACATCTTTGCTGTTATAAATTTTTCAGGGGTTGTATCTTTATTTTTAGTAGATAGCTGGTGCCCGCGACTTCGCTCGCGTATCTTTGTAAATTATATACTAAAACCTTCCTCGAGAACCACTCTATCCATTGGTGAAAACAGAATGAAAATCGGTGCAGTAGTTTTTGAGTTTATCGCAAAGAGACAGACAGACGCGGCGGACGACTTTGTTTTATTATACGTATGTAAGGATTATTAGCACGATATATTATTATTATAGCTACGTTTGTGACGGGCTTTAGCTACGAACACTGAGACAGTTCTTTTTACAAGCTTTTTGGTTGCCATAACAAAGGTTAATGTATGAAAATTATGTTTTTTGGAAAATTATGTTTTTTTTTAAAAAAAAAAAAAAAAAAAAAGCATAGACAAACCAACATAAAACTTTTATATACTCGTACTAGCTAAACGCTCCCGGCTTCAACGGATTCAAAATAAAAACTATCCTATCTTTTAAGTTGTATCAAATTACACATAGTTACGAAGTTTTATCAAAATTGGTTCAGTAGTTTGAGTTTGATTTTGATAAAATTTCGTAAATATGTGTAATTTGGTCCAACTTAAAATATAGGATATATAAGTAGATATAAAAATAATATAATATAAAAATTGATAAAACAATACACACACACACATACACACACACTTATACATGTGTATTGTATGTATATTGTTATCATTTATTTTTTTTAATTAGGTACTAGCACTTTTTTTTGTATTTAGAAAATTTAAGATGCCTCACCTTGTAATAGGCTATATAAAAATATATAATCTATTTTATATATTTGTTAAATATTAAATGCTGTAAGGTTAACTATTAAATAAATAAATAAATAAATATAAAATTTTATTTGCAATTAACGTACCTAATATAATCTATCAATACTAATAAGAAATCTGTAAGTGTAGGTATTGTACGTATGTATGTTCCTCCATAACTCTTACGAATTAACAGATTGTCATGAAACTTGGTAGATAAACATTTAGACGTACGGGACACAGGATATAGGCTACTTTTCTCTTTTTCAACGCGGACGAAGTCGCGGGCGCCAGCTAGTAGTTTAGGTACAATTTTTAATTTTAGTTTATTAAAAAATAAAATATAACTTTAATTTTCATCTAGGTTGCCTAATCTGTCTGTAACTAAACTAAGTAAATTTCATAAAACATTCACTCTTACCTTTTGTATCTATCTTCTTACGTAATTTATAAAAAAATATTATCATTGAACGCACTGATTTTGATTCGCACTGATTCAGCACATGATTTTTTTTTTAATTAAAAAAAAAACTAAATCAAGGTGTAAAAACTAAACACATAGGTACACTTAAGTGTGGCATTTTTATGTAACCAAGCCTCTATGTTTATTGAAAAAAATACTGGATCTGTTCGCACTGATGATTAAAAAAACTAAATCAAGGTTATCACACATATTATTATTATACTTAAGTGTGTCATTTTTATGTAACCAAGCCTCGTTTGTTTATTAAAAAAATATTAGACCTGTTCGCACTGATCACGAATTTTGGATGATTTTTGTGTATTTCATTTTGCAGCAAACAAAAGAAAGAGTGTAAAAAACAAGGTGACAATTTGTTTCACGATATAAATCTTATATATGCTTTTGTAGAGTAGGTAACACGTTTTAGTGAAGAAATGTGTGCGCGGACATTATCGATTTTTGACAAGTTCCGCTACCTAGTAATATCGTATTTGTTTACTAGTGAGGCCTTTTTTTCCCTTTTTCTCTACTAGACACAACCAAATTCCTTTTTTTACAAATTGTAACCAAAATTTTTAATCAAATTTATTATTAAACACAATTTTTGAACGTACCTAATATTGTAACAGTGAAATATTGGAATTACACATTACGAAAAATCTATTTTGAAGAAAAATCTTCAAAATAGATTTTACTTAATTGAATGAGTACCGAGAAAATTATAATGTAAGTGAAAAAGACTAGTACTTACCGGCCGATTCGTTTATTTAATTTACTTAACAATGACGCAAACTACTGTACAGGATTAGCACCGAACGTTATAAACATTTTCTTATCATTTTAAGAATTTAATTTTGTAAAAATTTATAATATTTTATTAAATGTTAGAAGGAAATTGTCGTTTTTGATTTCATTTTTTTATTATTGCGGTGCAAAACATCTGCACCGCGCGCGCTTATGTAGCAACTGTCAATGTTGCACGCAAGAAAATAATTTCTACCACTTTTTCAGTTTCATTTGTTAAACTACTGTCTGACAGAAAATTCTGGCTGACATAAAAAAATGTGCTCATAATAATATGGATTGATTGATTTATTATTACTAATAATAACAACTTGATAGTTATAAACTTAGGTTAAATTCATGTGAATAAGAAAGAAAGAAATTTTTGGTACCTTTATTAAACAGAAGAATTAGATCATTCTGTGTTATCTAAGAAGTTCTAATTATAAATTACTTCTTTTTATATTTTTAATTTTTTTCTTTAAAATAAAAGTTGATGTGACCTAATTCATAAATAAAATATAAAAAACATAAACATAATTTAAGTAAATCTGCAATTGTTTGATTACCAACATGACAGTTCACTGTCATTATAAACCAAATATTTTTACAATTTTTACCTTTACATTTTATACACATGATGAACATAAAATATTATTTTTATTAAAATAAATGTTAAAGATAATGTTTTTTCATTAAATTTACAAAAAACATTGTCTTTCGTCTGTAAAATTGTACCTAATTGTCTGTAAAATAGGGTATTTTATAACGATAATGTATGCACACTTTCCTTGCATCCATTTCAAGATTTTTTTTATTAAAATAAAAAAATATATTTAATTAGAACCAAATTGTTCTAAACTTAATTCTTGATTAATGTTTAGACATGCATTGAAATCGGTTCTCCTAGTGTAGTTTTAAACCAATGCAAGAATCTTCTGTCATTTATGTTGAGGCATTTGATTATTGATACGATTTGTTCATTGTACTTAATTCTACCAAAATGGTAGCATTTTTTTTAGGTCAGAATACAGACGAACCGGCATTGGCCGCGAGGTGCCGCTATGCGGAGATGTGAAACATTTGTCTCCCTTGAATAAACTAATGTCATTCCATTCGTATTCATATTCGTATAGCATTAATAATAAACACATACTTTTCAAGCTTCCACTACAAAATGAAAAGCAAACATTTTTTGATTTATTTAGGACATTAATTACAAAAATTGGTAATTAAAAATATGAATATCACAAACCAGCCCTGTTATTACAATTTGAGGAAAATATCTCCTAGAACTATGATTTACAACCTTTTACAACTACACTGGTAGAATCTGCAATAGATGGCGCTAAACTAATATTTAGTAACCTAATTTAAATAAGATGTGGGTATATATATAGATAAATAAAATTATTATATTAAGGTTTGAAGACGATCCTAATTATGGGGGAATCGGCGCATGTGTACAATTGCGCACAAAATTGCTAAGAAAAAGTCATTTTTTTTTTTATTTCGTAATTTTTCACCTCACTAACTTAACATTACAGGCAGTGTTATTCCTTCCATTTAATCATCGTGCGAGGTCGAAGGACAACGTTTTTTAGGCATTTATTCACCATGACGTATTTACTAATACGATAAAACAATCTGTACGCAACAGTACCTAAGGGACTCGAGACGCGCGAACGAAGTACGGGAGGTGTGTAGCGTCTGAGTCTACCAATAACGTGTCGGCACACGTTATTGGTAGACTCAGACGCTCACGCTCCTCTGCCCCCTCAAACACCTAAAAATAGAGTTGCGCACATTTGCCGAGAAGTCTTTATTCGCTACACGAACTATATCTAAAATACAGTGTGCTCTGCCACTACTTACCAGTTAGCCCTGCCGGGAATCGAACCTAGCGTCAGCGCAATGTCTAGTCTAAGGATTCAGCGCAATGTCTTTGAATAGAAATTGAGTTTCAAAAAAATTTAAATAGGTGTTCATTTGAGAAAATATTTTATTTTTTTCCTAATTAATTTATTACATGTAATGATTATATAAAAAAAAAAATCGACACCTTATCGACCCCCTTTTTTATTTAACCTATGTATATAGTTAATTAGACTAAAAATTAAACTAGTGGAAATATATATATTATGACCTTATCGTTGTAATGTATCGTTATCGTAATAAACCCTCAAACCGGACGCCGTGCTCTTCCGGCAGAGATATAATATTATGGACTGGCTGGTGCCCGCAACTTCGTACGTTCGTTTTTTAAAAACTCGACAGAAACCTAACACTTTTCCACAATAAAAAGTATACTACAGTTTATTCCAGTTAATCATCAATTTTTTTGGTGAAAACCGCATTCACATCGGTCAAGCCTTCTCCGAGTTTAACGCTTACAAACCCAGAACTCATAAAATACACCATGTTACTCGCTGATAATATAGTTTAGCTTTCTATCGCCATAGATGAAACCATTTTAAAAACCGGTCCACTATGGTTAGGGAGCCTACGATGCTAAATGTGTAGTCACTCGAGCGTCGTTATCGGAGACACGTGGGGAATATTACATTGGCAATATCTGACGCGCTCGAGTAAATCCAAAAATTCCTCTTGGGCTCACCTACCACTAGTTTTTGAGTTTTTTCCTTTCGAAGCATGTGTATGAAGGTGTTTTTATTTTAGGGTTACAAAAATGATAAAAACATGAAAGTGGAAACATTTTTTTATTTAAATATATAAAATTTATTCAAAAATATAAAACGGCTGGTTACGCGACGATACGGTGACAAAATTCAGTTATTAAATTCAGTTATTGAATTCAGTCATTAAATTCAGTTATTAAAATTCAGTTATTAAATTCAGTTAATAAATTCCGTTATAAAATTCAGTTATTGAAATTCAGTTATTAAATTCAGTTATTGAATTCAGTTATTAAATTCAGTTATAAAATTCAATTATTTAAATTCAGTTTTTAAATTCAGTTACTAAAATTCAGTTACTAAAATTCAGTTACTAAAATTCAGTTATTAAATTCCGATATAAAATTCAGTTATGGAAATTCAGTTATTAAATTCAGTTATTGAATTCAGTTAATAAATTCCGTTATAAAATTCAGTTATTAAAATTCAGTTATTAAATTCAGTTAATAAATTCCGTTATAAAATTCAATTATTTAAATTCAGTTTTTAAATTAAGTTATTTAAATTCAGTCATTAAATTCAGTTAATAAATTCCGTTATAAAATTCAATTATTTAAATTCAGTTATTAAAATTCAGTTAATAAATTCCGTTATTAAATTCAGTTACTAAAATTCAGTAATAAAAATTCAGTAATTAAATTTCAGTTATTTAAATTCAGTTATTAAATTATTGCAAGCGTTTACAATATGTTGTCCGTTTCTTGGACTTACAATGCATACATACATCATCGTCAGTGTTCTCCTCAATTTCTGTCATAGTATGTCCGCATTGAGGGCATATCTTTCTTGTGTCTTTTACTGACGCACCACATTTCGGTTTTTCACAACAACTGTTATTTATATTTAAATAATCATTTTGTGACTTTCTAATCGAAACATTTCTACCTTCATCTACATCAAGTGAATGTCTCGATTTGCAACCTGGACAACTCATTCGTTCAGCGTCATCAAACGCAGACGAATTACTTCTTAAACTTAGTTTGGAACCGAAACTTGGACGTGATAATCTTGGGTCTGATTTTAACATTTTCAACTCGGATCTACTCTCTTGACTTGATCTGTATTTTGTATTCGGATAATAATTTTCTTTATTATCAGTATCCCTGTCTATTTGAGAAGACTTTCTTTTGGAACAAACTTTTGATTCCTTGACATGTGTTTTTGGATGTGTTTTTCGTGCATCCTCTGTATTTTTTAATTTATCAATAAAGTTTTCTATCAACTTGGAATTGTTGTCAAAATTAATGCATATTTTTTTTAGGGATTTCTCAATTTCTTTTTTCATTTGTTCACGAGTGGCGCAGTTGTGTCCCACCGATTCAATGTCGTTCAAACGTTTTGCCATAATGTTTCTAATTTCATGTATTATTTCCTCTTGTTGGCAGTTGAATTCGAAAGCGTTCAAGAAATCTGATACTTCCTTTTTCATTCTGACCTCAAGGATTTCGTCTCTAATCAAACTTTCATCAGGCGATTCAACTTTAGTAAGCTCGGTTATTAACTTATTTCTTTTAATTAGTGCATCTTGAGCTGCGTTACCCGAATCAGTCGCTTGTTCTTGATATTTCATTAAAGCGTTTTGTATTTGTACTTTAGGAAGCATTTGGCTATCCATATCTTCTTTATTGTACGAATATTCAATGAAGTTGTCCACAATATCTTCTGTGACTCTCTTTCTTGTGAAACTATCCTGTGGTTTTATATTTCCTTTATTTAGAAAATCATCAACGGTTTTGTTCAATTCTTGTCTGTACTCTTGACGCATAACTTCATTCCTTATAGCTATTTTAATAATATTTAAATTTTTAATTAATGACTTTTTTCTCAAACCTTTACATTCGTGTCGATTACAACAAAAGCTTAAATTAGTTAATATTTTGTCCAATTCACTGTCAAGTTGTTGGCAATAAAAACAATCACTATGAAGAGCTTTGCTGTCAGCATTAAGTTCACTAACTATAGTGATTATTTGAGTAAGTATTTGTCCTCTAATGTTTATTTCTTCTTCTTCTGTCTCAAATTTTAGCGGCAAATCTCGACACCACGAATCGACAGTCTCTTCTATAATATCAGCGGTATTTTTGTAAGGTACGGGAGTAGATTTTGGGCAACACTCTCTATTAACTGGACTCGGTGAAACATCAGGGACAAAATCGGTTAATTTTTTATTCTTTTTAGTAAGACTTTTAATTTTGCCATTATTGTTCACTGTAAAACATTTTCTTGTTTCTTTGGATGATTTTAATGAACATTGAAGTATATCCGCATAGTCATCTAAATTGGCTTCTTTTCCTGGCTTCAACGGTAATTTGGTTAAAATTTTAACTATTTCCTTGTGAATTACTTCATCTTTATCATTGTTTAATTCCATTTCACGGAGACGTAAAGCCAATGTGTCTAATAATTGATCTCTTTGAAATATTTCACACATGTCATTAGTTTCTTTTGTGGGTATTTCATCCAGCCAATTATCTATTTCCACTCTTGTTTTGATCTGATCTACTTTATTTTGCAGAGAGAAATTAGACATAGGGACTGCAAATAAAGATCTATATAGTTCATTATATATTTGATCATTCGGTAATGGAACATTATTGTTTCTATAAACGTCTTGAGTATATTTATCAAGGTCCGCTTTTATCCTTTTTTCGTATTTCGTTTTTATTGGTTCGTCAGAGTTATCGAAATTTTGTATTATAAACAATTTGGCTAAATTACTTTTGTACATTTGTAGACCAGGGTCAGTAGATACAACTGAAATTGGCATTGATGTTTCTATTGTATTTTCTAAATCTCGTTTATAAATATCTCCTGCATTTTTTTCGTCTATTAGACTTTTATAGTTCATTACTTTTTTAATGAAATCGTTCTTTAACTTCTCTTTCTTTTTCATTACTTCTGGATATTCCCGAAGATTATGCAGGATTACATTTACTTTGCCAAGCAGAAGTTCTTCATATAAATCGTTATCTCTGGAGCCTAAGTTTAAATTTAATTTTTCAATTTCTTGGAAAATTTCTTTAGCTATGTTGTTTTTTAGTGTTTTCACTTCATCTTTTCCTTTAATGGGTAGATCATTTGTCCATTTTTCAATGAATTCTACTAATAATTGATCAGGATTTCTTGGTTTGGTTTGACAAGAAGGCGAGGTACACAATTGAGATTTTGTCTTAGGCTTTGAAGAGAGTAATCGCTGCATGTTTGAAGTTTTTGATTTATCTTTTACTTTTGAAACATCTTTGGAATTTAACTTGTTTTGGTATTCAACGTAACTGTTTGTTTTGAGATCTTCTTTATTAACTCTCTCCATTCTGTTTTTTAATTGAGTCAATACAACGGACTTAGCCATTTCTTGAGTGCTTACAAGAGGTAACTCATCAACCCAGTTATCGATATAACTATTTAGTTCTGAATCAGCTTCAGTGTCATTAGGATTGGCCATTATTTTTCTTTCTCGTGCTGCCATTTTTTCTGCTAAATTACAAACCATAGAAACTAAAGCTTCTCTGTCTTGTTGGCTTTGTACTGATTGTAAAGACAAATTGCGTAACCAATCAGAAATTTCTTTAGCGTAACCAAGTTTTAAGCCAAATATTCTTACCGATTCGTCATCAGGCACAGGCACGTCAGCAAGTGCATTATAGCAGGCCCCTTTTGTTGGTTTAGATGTATTCTGTAATATTATCTTTATTTCTTGTATTAACCGTGTAACCCATGCCTCTAATTTTAATTCGTCGTCAATGTCACTGCCGTGAATACGAATGTACTCTTCTAAGAAATCAGCTAAATTTTGTTCGTTAAGTCCGCTTGTTTCATTTGATACCATATTGTGTTCAGTATCAGATAGACCACAGTAAGAGCATTTATGTTTATGATTAGCAATATTTTTTAAAAGATTTTCGGTTGCGTGAGAGATGTGTTTAGAATTTTTTTCAAGAATAGGAAGCTTTTTCATGCTTTCTAATATGACTTCTTTTGCTTTATCTTCAAAAGAACAACTACAAGGAGTAACTTCTTCCACATTTGAAAGTTCTTGAGACAGATCGATAACGAACTCAGTGCGTTGTGAATTATTGGTTGTATTAAATGACTCATCCATTGCTGTATCTTTAACCCAATCTGATATTATTTTGATATAATGCAATTGTTTTCCCAATTTTTTTGGTGTAGACAATTGTTCTGTTTCATTTGAACCATGTTTTATACTTTGGTTATTAAGAATAGATACTTCGTTTTCTAAAAGTTTTCCAATCGCATTTGCAGCTATTGGATCATCCACTTCATCTTTGTATTGTATGAACTTTGTTACAACGTCTTTTATTGCATTACTATTATCATCATCCAATGAAGTACAAGGCTCAGAGGAGCCTGGTGGTCGGCAACATGAATTCGCAGCAAACACATCAACGTGTTCTTGATTCATTTTTATCTCAGTCCTAAACATTTTTCTAGTAATAACAAGTAATTCTGTATTCGATTGATATTTTGCATCACTTTTTAAGCAATTAGTTTTGTTTTTATATAATTCTTCAATTTTCATTTTACTCTGTTCATTTTCATCTTCATTTATTTTAAAATCACATTCAGAATATTTTTGTCCTATTTCACCAGTGCCTTTTCCTTGATTATCATTGTTTGTGTTCAGTAAATTGTTTATTAATGCATCTCTAACAGTTTTCGAAGGATTTTCGTTTATTTCTTTATCTGTGTAAAGGTTTTCTGTATAACATTCATTTTCTATCGACCCTTTTTCAGAGTTTTGAGCTTCATCTTTACTCGTCATGTTTTTGTCTATATCTATAAATATAGCACATGTCTCTAAAGAATTTTCATTATCATCTTCGGCATTTGTATTCGCTAGCAACGTTTCTTCAAAATTCATTGAGTTTATTTTACGTAACCTTTGCATAAAATTATCAATTACTCCATTATCATAAGTGTTTTCGTTACTCGCGTTTGATGTTTTCTTTAAAATGTTTAGAGAACGCAATGTCTTTTCAATTTCACGCCTCACATCGTTTTCGTAATTCGTATCGTTAATATTGAAATACAATAACTTACTGATAAGCCTTTCAATAGATTTTTCAGTTTCAATTTCCATTGAATTTGTTTTATAGAAATAAGATAATATATTTTGTAACCACTTCGTTATTTCTTCTCTAAGATTTGCTTCGTATATTTTTTTACTTTTCAAAGACACAACATCATATGTCACAGTATTTCTAAGGGGAACTGTGGATGCATCATCTGAGGAAATAATATTTAACATTTCTGTTCCGTTCTCGTATTCCTTATTATTTTCTTCGTCGAGTTGGCAACAATTAGAATTTTCATTCATTTGGATATTTAATTTTGAGTGTTGCATTAGTTGTAATTTTGAAGTGACTGGGGTAACTGGTGTCTGAAAACAAAGACAATATAAAAATAATATTTACACACCAATAACTCACCGAAACACAACAGCACATATGATGTTATTTATTCTATAATGGGGTGGTTAAAATCATTTTTGTTCATAACACATTTAATTCAAAATAGTAAATACTAGCTGGCGCCCGCGACTTCGTTCGTATTGAAAAAGAAAATAGCACATACATACATTTAGTATTGATTGATGATGATTGGTATTGATTGATGATAATTCATGTTATCTACACTTTAACTTACTACAAGAATATCCGGCTTGATTTTGGTGTAACTCACGTTCAAGGGACACTGTTTCCGATGCTCTTCCAGTCTTTTTTTCAACTTTGGGCACATTTTTGAATTGCTTGGCTGAAATAAAAAAAAAATTCATGGCAATCACCAGACGGGCACTTATAGAACACGTTTAATAATAATAATAATAATAATAATAATAATAATAATAATAATAATAATAATAATAATATTTATTTATTCACACAAATTCAATGTTATAAATATACAGTTATAATGTAATAAATATACGTTTAAAATGGTAAGAGTCGTAGATGGAGGCAAAAAGACAGATACGGTAGGTTCTTATATTACGTAATCAATAAATTGACCACATAAATATGTATGACTATATTATATTTACTTATCAATACAACTTCAATTCAAATTTATACTATACTAATATTATAAAGAGGAAATATTTGTTTGTTTGTTTGTATAGAATAGGCTCCGAAACTAGTGGACCGATTTGAAAAATTCTTTTACCATTAGAAGCCGACATTATCCGTGATGAACATAGGATACTTTTTACCGCGGGAAAATGCTTCATTCCTACGTGAAATCTAAAATAAAAGTAAATACTAGCGGCTTGACTTGGGAGATAGCGCCATCTATCCAAAAACAAGTGAAGCGACTAACATGACCACTGCTTGGTGATGTTATATGAAGTGACTCATATACTGAGTCCATTGGACTCAGTACACCTGTTCCACGCGCCGACAGCTGAAACACTAATCTATCTTTTTGCTTCCATCTATACGGGCACAGTAGATTCGATGGGGAATAACATACGTACCTGTACAATTTTTCACGCGAGCGTAGCCGCAGGAAAAGCTAGTTTAGAGGTAAAAATACTTACAACAGCTCTCGATTTGAAAATGTATCTGAGTAATATGTCAACATTTTTGTTTTTCTTCATATTATTTTTGTTATTCTCAACACTATCTCTTGCAGCTGGGTTTTGGTGTCTCTTGCCGCTGAGTCCTTTTACTTTAACGGGTATCCTACTTTTTGACGATGACGTTGATCTGAAAACTTGAAAAATGAAGTAATATATTAATATACTAGCTGTTGCACGCGACTTCGTCCGCGTAACTTTATAAAATATAATACATTCGTGTTTGTGAAACCATGGAAATACACATACAACATTTCAACCCGTTTAGTAGTTGACATACCAACAGCAGCGCCACCTATCGGGTCCAATTGTATTTTTAAATCATCCAGAAACCATCGAAATAGCCATATAAAATTTCAACCCAATCGGTTCAGCCGTTTAGAAGTTATATGTGAAAAAGATAAGTACGGAAGGAAAATTCTTACTACCCGTTGTCCTATTACTCGTTTTCCCGTAGCAATGAAGCATTTTCCCTCGGTAAAAAGTATCCTATGTTCATCACGGATAATGTCGGCTTCTAATGGTAAAAGAATTTTTCAAATCGGTCCTTTAGTTTCGGAGCCTATTCAATACAAACATACAAACAATCAAATCTTTCCTCTTTATGATATTAGTGTAGATAACAAATAATTTTCCTTTCATATAAACTGAATTTTACATATAAATAAAACATATAAATAAACTGAATTTGAAAAATTATCTAACTGAATCAGTTAGAAAAATCAAACCGACTTCAAACCGTTTTCTGATGGATGCCATTGTCAGAACTGGACCAAATTGAAATGGGACCACACGGGAAGCACTAGCTTTCAAATAAAAAAGAAAACATCAAAAACGTTTTACCCAGTCGAAAGTTATGAGGTAATAAACATTAAAAAAAATACAATCGAAATGAAAACCTTTTCAACCGACTTCCAAAAAATTCGACTCAATTCTCAATTCGACATGTATGTTTTTTTTTGTTACCTCATAACTTTCGACTGGGTGAAACGATTTTGACGATTCTTTTTTTATTAGAAAGCTGGTCCTTCCCGTGTGGTCCCATCTCAATTTGGCCCAGTTCTGATAATGGCATCCACGAGAAAAGACCATGAGACGGTTTGAAGTCTGTTTATTTTTTGTTATTTTGGGAGTCGGTTGAAAATATACCTTGTCTATTAAAAGGGTTGGTACATAGCAGTGTGATGGCAAGTCCGGAAGATGGCAGACCGTGTATGACACCCAGCACACCGTCTTCGACCTCCATCGTTTATCATTCCCATCATAAAACTTAAATCACCAGTCATCACACTACTACAGAAATTTTCATTAAAATTTTTGTAAATATATCAATAATTTTTTACATATTTTTCACTTGTCAAATAATTTGTCAAGAGAGTCGTGAGTTTGGAAGTTTTCGTACTATTTTAAATATGGAGTAAAGAGGTAAGTAAGGTGGCACACTCTATACATGAGAATGTGTTGTAGAATACGCTCATATAGGCGGCGCTGTAGTAGCATTGGTGTGTGAAGCACTATAAAAATATAGTTCGTGTAGCGAATAAAGACTTCTCGGCAAATGTGCGTAGAACTCTATTGTTAGGTCTTTGAGGGGGCAGAGGTGTGTAGCGTCTGAGTCTACCAATAACGTGTGCCGACACGTTATTGGTAGACTCAGACGCTACACACCTCCCGCACTTCGTTCGCGCGTCTCGAGTCTCTCGGGTACTGTTGCGTACAGATTGTTTTATCGTATTAGTAATACGTCATAGTGAATAAATGCCTAAAAAACGTTCTTCTTCGACATCGCACGATGGTTTTATGGAAGGAATATCAACACTGCCTGTAATGTTTTAGTTAGAGTGAGGTGAAAAATTACGAAATAAAAAAAAAGTCATTTTCCTTAGCAATTTTGTGCGCAATTGTACACATGCGCCGATTCCCCCACAAGTGTCGCCTTCAAACCTTAATATAATAATTCACCTATATCTCCTTACACTATACAGCATAGACTAATAAATTAATATACTAACGTATACAGGTTGGAATTTTGTAATGCCACCTGGAGGGAAAGTACTCTTAATACTGTAGTTAGAAAGTTTTACTCAAAAAAAAACATTCTTTTATCTTTGAATAGAAAGAAAACTGCATTCAAAGATTTTCGAAAATTCGCTTGCCACACCCGGGAATCGAACTGACTAAAATCTAAAAGAATTTTCGCAAAGGAAAAAGTTGTTCGTCTCGACAAACTGAAGCAACTCACGAAGATTCAGCCTGTTATATAAGAATCAGAAAAGAAATCCTTTGAGGGATACTGGACTAAAAATTATTTTTGTAAATTTCTAGGTAATATACCTAGAAATTTTAAAACAAATCCTTCTTACATTATATAATATCAAAGAAATAAAATAATAGAAATATATACTTACTTCTTAGTTTATACATATAATATCTGATAAAAAAAAAATAAAGAAAAAGGACAAAAACACCTAAAAAAAAAAAAATATATATATATAAGAAGAAACATTGACGTTTTGACATTTTAGAAAGAATTTTTGAAAATTCTAAATTTCTCCGTAGGTAATGTTATAGTTTTTTTGTGTGTGTTATTATTTGCAAAACAGAGTATTTTCGTTACATATTTTATTAAAATAAAATTAAAAATAACAGAAAGAAATGTAAGTATAAAAGTAATTAGTACTAGCTGTGCCATTAGGTCCTAGTTCCAGGATGTCTGGTCCCACCTGCGCACATGGCTGGCTGGCTGTGTGTGCCTGCACGGGTCCCCTCCATCTGGGGATTGCTCGGGTGTCTCCGGGCAATCCCCCCGTTGGCGTCAGTCTAGCCAGCAATGGCTAGGCCGCCCGAGGAGGGTGGGTCGGAGCAGTTGCCTCGGCAGAGCCCGTCCGCCCCCCTTTCAATGGGCAAAGGAGGCACCGGGGAGATTTAGTGGGTAGGGGCCAGTTCCGCCTGCACGTGCGCAAGCGGAAATACTGGTCGACCCCCACATACCCCTGTCGTCTAGCCAGCGGCAGGGGATCAATAAAAGGATTTCTCCTCGACAAAAAAGAAAAAAAAAAAGGATGTCTGGTCCCATGGCTCGGCAGACCAAAAATATAGTAACTTGGGTCAAATAGGCGGGATGTACATATTATATGTAACTCAAAGTTGCTCGGGCTCGGGCTATCCTTGTTATGAATAACTAGGTGTTGCATGAGGCTTCGCTCGCGTAACTTTATAAAACACTAGCTGGTGCTCGCGACTTCGTCCGCGTTAAAAAGTATAAAACCGCCATCTAAAAATATCACCAAGCAGTTGTCATGTTAGTCGCTTCACTTGTTTTTGGATAGAAGGCGCTATCTCCCGAGCCAAGCCACTAGTATTTACTTTTATTTTAGATTTCCCGTAGGAATGAAGCATTTTCCCGCGGTAAAAAGTAACCTATGTTCATCACGGATAATGTCGGCTTCTAATGGTAAAAGATTTTTTCACCTCAGTGATGAACATAGGCTACTTTTTATCGAGGGAAAATGATTCATTCTTACGGGAAATCTAAAATAAAAGATAGGCTTGGCCCGGGAGATAGCACCATCTATCCAAAAAACGGTAGATGACGTTTTATACTTTTCTACGCGGACGAAGTCGCGAGCACCAGCTAGTATTTTAAAAATTATGCGGCTGAGATGAGGATCGCACTAACATTTTGCAAATTTGTTGCAGGCCAATCAGTCACCACGACCTCTGGCAGAATTTCTACAGAAACCACATCTCTTCAGTGAGAAACGTCCGGACCTCGGTATTTTTTTTTTAATTTAGTAATCTTAGTATTACAGCTGTCTACTTTATAATTACCATTTAATTTTCCAGCATATCCCTGAAGATCTTAGCAATTGAAAATGGAGATGGGAGGCGGGATGGTGGCCGTTGTTCGCGGTTTGGGGGAGGATGGTCTGGCTGTCACACTGCTCGACGCCGGCAAACAGTACACTCTTGTCCCAAACAAAGGTTTGTTTATTTAACACTAGCTGGTGCTAGCGACTTCGTCCGTGTTAAAAATAAAAAAGAAATAAGACCTAGCATCTTTATTGTTGTTATACTTTTGCAAAGGCGTTGCATTTTTATTTTTAGTGGGGTTTAGAGGGTTCAGATCCTACGAGGGTCTACGAGGGCCTATTGCGAGTTTTACTCGATCAAACGCGTCGAACCGTCGATCGCCTCGAACGTGTAAAAGCCAATTTGTATCCGAATGATGCAGCGCCACCTGGTAGAGATTTAGATATTTAGAGATGGGCTTGCTTTTGGCCAAGAACTAGCCATGTAGCAAGGATGATTTGGTTGCATTGCATTGGTTTGCTTTTGGCTAGAGCCCCTGGGCCCCTAGCCAAGAGCAAACCAATGCAAACGGGAGCGTTGCGATTAACGAAATGATAGAAAATAAAGCCCAGTGATTGGTCAAAATTTTATGTGGGCGTTACAACAACCAATCACCGGACTTTATTTTCTATCGTTTCGTAAATACACAACGCTCCCGTTTGCACTGGTTGCTCTTGGCTAGGGTCCCTGGTGTGAATGCGTCTTTATTTATTCTCTGTCCTCTAGAGTGCAAAAACATCGTGGGGAAAAATCACAATTCGCATCAGTCGTGTTATGCTGCTGTCGATGCGGGCACTCAGTCTTCAGAACAATGTGACTCCAGCATCCAGGTGACTGACGACGCTTACGTCAGTACTTATAAGGTACGGACTTTTATACATATTATAGTTAAACCTCTCTATTTATTTTATTCTGTTAGCACCCTCTACTTCGGGTACATTTAAATCAATTTATGTTTTCAAATTCAAATTCAAATTGAAAATATTTTATTCGAAATAAGATTTAAAAAAATCGCTTTTCGACGTCAAAGAATGGCAGTTTATTTATTTATCTATACTATATACTATATAATTACTATATCTATACTAATATTATAAAGAGGAAAGATTTGATTGTTTGTTTGTATTGAATAGGCTCCGAAACTAGTGGACCGATTTGATAAATTCTTTTACCATTAGAAGCCGACATTATCCGTGATGAACATAGGCTACTATTTACCGCGGGAAAATGCTTCATTCCTACGGGAAATCTAAAATAAAAGTAAATAAGCGGCTTGTCCTGGGATACACTTTATAGCGTCATCTATCCATTTAAAATGGAATCAGGTGAAGCGACTAACATGACAACTGCTTGGTGATATTTTTAGCGATCCGCTCCACAGTAGATGGCGTTTTATACTTTTCAACGCGGACGAAGTCGCGAAGACGAAGACGAAGCTATAGTTAATTAATGAATAAATAAGTAACGTTATAATTAAAAAGACTACCAAGTTTGACGGTAGAATCTTACCATCAAATTGACAGTCAGCTTGACAAATTGATTTTTCAGAACGCCCACTGTAACATAAGATCTACATCTCCAAATGTCCTTGTGTCGGAATTTCCACCACAACGCGCTCAATGGCATAGAGGTAAAACTAATGTTTCTGACATTGGAAATGTGTTTTCGTTCGCTTCAGTATAGGCCCCGATTTCACGAAAAAGTGCGATCCACTTATATCTCGGAGAGTTGTAAAGATATAATCTTCGAAAAGGACTCAAAAGACGCGTATTTACGAGAGTTGTAAGGTGCAAAAAGAATTTTTCGAAAAAGTCAAAAATGAAAAAAGTTATGGCAGAAAAAGTGAAAAAAAAAATTTGGGTTTTTGTCCCGAATTTTTTATCTTGGCGCTCGATATTTTGGAAACGAAGAATGATATAAAAAAAATTGAGAAAAACTCCTCTGGACAATTTAGTCAGCTACAATTTGAGCCTAAAATGAAGACGATCGGGTTAAGGGTTTGCCCTGTAGCTTAAACTTTTTGAAAGAAGTCAACAAGTCATAACGACATATTTTTTCGAATTCCGTAGATTCATTTCCAATGTGCTCGACAGTCGTGTGAGGCAGGTCCAATTTTATATTTGTTTTCGTTACTAGGCCAATCAAACTTTGAAGTTGGCGGTGTCAGCAGCGGAGGGATTCCTTTGGTCGGGTTCCAGGAAGAGACGAGTCGCATTGAAAGAGGTAGGTAAACTAATTGCAATTTTTTTTTTTTTTTTTTTCAAAAAAAAAAAAACGAATTCTTTAACGTCCATTAATTTAATTTAATAATTATATTTTAAAATGGATCTAAAGTTAATGATTCTAAGAAACATAATATTACAAGCGAGAAAATATTAGTTCATGGACTAATATTATTAGTCTAATAGGTTTTGAGAAATAGGGCCCCTGGAGGGATACATAACATACATACATTTACATACAATACCTACAGCTACACTAATGTGTGAAGATTATTTCTCTAATTAATTTAATTTTTGGATTGCACAGTACCAAAAGTGTCTAGAGAGTTTGACGCGTTTGCGAAGACCCTCCGCAAGTATCCAGTACCAGCGGCGAAGTCTTCTGAAATGGTTCAAAGACTGATCAGCTACACGTCGAAGAGGAATTGTAAATTTCGGAGTTAGTACGTAAAATTTGTGTGCTGAGTTTGTCTTTACACAAACAACAATCTCCCGGAAGTGTACAGTCGGCCGCATAAGTCGATTAACACATTCAAAAGTGCAAAACAACTGAACACTCAACTTACTTACTTACTGAAACTTTTTACGATTATTTGTAAGTGAAGTTTATTTTATTCTATAGTCGTGACAACGACTTACGGCGCGTTGAATGTTCAGTTTTGTTACACTTTTGAATGTGTTAATCGACTTATGCGGCCCATTGTACTTACGTCCCGTTGTGGCCATATTATATCGCTGCTTAAGAACTAAAGGACCCCAAATCAAAATTACTTAGCGTTCACACAACGTCACTTTAGCAAAATGTCACTTTCGCACAACGTCACTTTAGCAAAATGTCACTTTCGCACAACGTCACTTTAGCAAAATGTCACTTTCGCACAACGCCACTTTAGCAAAATGTCACTTTCGCACAACGCCACTTTAGCAAAATGTCACGTTTGCACAACGTCACTTTAGCAAAATGTCACTTTCGCACGTCACTTTAGCAAAATGTCACTTTCGCACAACGTCACTAGCAAAATGTCACGTTTGCACAACGTCACTTTAGCAAAATGTCACTTTCGCACAACGTCACTAGCAAAATGTCACGTTTGCACAACGTCACTTTAGCAAAATGTCACGTTTGCACAACGTCACTTTAGCAAAATGTCACATTTGCACAACGTCACGTTCGCACAATGTCACGTTTGCATAGTGTCACCTTAGCAACATACGAAACCGATTTTGATACGGTTTTCGCTAACGGAAAGCGCAGTAAACGAGAAAAGTTTACATACGATATGAAGAGATGAGATTTGTAACTTACAAAATATAATGAATAAACTCGAGTAGCACATGGGCTTCGTTTATAAAGTTGCACGAGCGAAGTCGCGTGCAACACCTAGTGTAATGGTAAAATGAACACTTTCAGGCGAAGTCCACAGTTCCATGGCGAAGGAGATATTGTTGGAGACGTCAAATAAGAGAACGCCTAAACCATCCGACTCCGATTCCATAGATATGAAAATAGTAGATGAGCCTCCAACAAGAGATGACGAGTCTGAACAAGGGAAGAAGTTATTGAGGAAAGATTCTTGTAAAAATTTTGGTCTAATGAAGGGTAAAAATGAAATTAATAATGTGAGTATGAAAAGTTGACTATTTTGATATATTGTCATCTATACTTACTAAAATTATAAAGAGGAAAAATTTGTTTGTTTGTATTGAATAGGCTCCGAAACTAGTGGACCGATTTGAAAAATTCTTTTACCATTAGAAGCAGACATTATCCGTGATGAACATAGGCTACTTTTTAAATTTTTTGTTTGTTTGTATTGAATAGGCTCCGAAACTAGTGGACCGATTTGAAAAATTCTTTTACCATTAGAAGCCGACATTATCCGTGATGAACATAGGCTACTTTTTAAATTTTTTGTTTGTTTGTATTGAATAGGCTCCGAAACTAGTGGACCGATTTGAAAAATTCTTTTACCATTAGAAGCCGACATTATCCGTGATGAACATAGGCTACTTTTTAAATTTTTTGTTTGTTTGTATTGAATAGGCTCCGAAACTAGTGGACCGATTTGAAAAATTCTTTTACCATTAGAAGCCGACATTATCCGTGATGAACATAGGCTACTTTTTAAATTTTTTGTTTGTTTGTATTGAATAGGCTCCGAAACTAGTGGACCGATTTGAAAAATTCTTTTACCATTAGAAGCCGACATTATCCGTGATGAACATAGGCTACTTTTTAAATTTTTTGTTTGTTTGTATTGAATAGGCTCCGAAACTAGTGGACCGATTTGAAAAATTCTTTTACCATTAGAAGCCGACATTATCCGCGATGAACATAGGCTACTTTTTACCGCGGAAAAATGCTTCATTCCTACGGTAAATCTAAAATGAAAGTAAAGGGGGCCGGGAGATGGCGCCATCTATCCAAAATACGGTAGATGGCGTTTTATACTTTAATACGCGGACGAAGTCGCGGGCACCAGCTAGTAATTACTATGTTTTGTTTCAGAATAATAACTCTGTAAATATAGAAGTTCAAGGTAAGTTTCTTTTTTTATGCCTATATATTATATTTTATGATTACATTTAGACAAAAGAAGGTGACAAAATGTCTTTCGGCTTGCAGAGTCTGCAGTAATGGTTTCGAAGGGAGTTATGACATTTCAAAAAATAAGAAATGTGAGTTAATTTTTTTTTTGCTTATTGGTGTCTCAAATATCTCTTTAACACACGTTAACTACTTTGTCTTATAACTCTTTAACAAAAATATTGTATAGGAAACAGTTATGTCACATCACTAATGTGTTGCTACAACACTACTGTAAAAAATTAGTTAAAAATGTCTACCTAGTTTAGGAAAAGTTGAAAATATAGTTGAAAAGCTTCGTTCACAGTTAAATAGTTTTATTCAAATACTTACATAGTTTAAAATAGTTAAAATCAAGGAAATAGGAAGGAAAACAACCCAAAAACCGACTTCAAACAGTCTCACGGTCTTTTATCACGGATGCCATTGTCAGAACTGGACCAAATTGTAATGGGACCACACGGGAAGCAAGAGCTTTTAAATAAAAAAATTATCATTAAAATCGTTTCACCCAGTCGAAAGTTATGAGGTAACAAAAGTGAAAAAAAAATACAGTCGAATTGAGGAAAGATTTGTTTGTTTGTATTGAACAAGCTCCGAAACTACTGGACCGATTTGAAAAATTCTTTTACCATTAGAAGCCGACATTATCCGCGATAAACATAGGCTATGTTTTACCGCGGGAAAATGCTTCATTCCTACGGGAAATCTAAAATAAAAGTAAATACTAGCGGCTTGGCCCGGGAGACAGCGCCATCTATCCAAATCAGGTGAAGCGACTAACATGACAACTGCTTGGTGATATTTTTAGCGATCCGCTACGGTAGATGGCGTTTTATACTTTTTAACGCGGACGAAGTCGCGAGCACCAGCTAGTCCGAAATAAATAAATAATTATTATTATTAAACTTTGCAGGTTGCCGTGTCTCTCACGCCGGTGTCTTCATCTACTCGTCGTCACAATTGCATTCAAACAACATTGAACCACGAAGCTGCCTTCAAAAGTATTCAAACAACACTAAGCGAAATTAAAATGAGAAAATCGGTCCAAACAATGAGCTCGATAGATGTGCGTAAGAGGAGATGCAGGAATGTTAGAAGGACCAGGTCTCAAGAGGAGTTTAGAGTCAAGAAAAGTGATATTTTGGAATGGTTTGAGGACATATTGAAGGACCACTTTCGATTCACAGCGAAAGGAAGTCGCAAAAGGAAGAATTGCAGCTTCAAACATGATGATTGTGGAAATATTCGCATTAGGTTCGGTGAATGTTTAACTAATGTTCCAATGGAAGATTGCAAAACAGATTCTGAAGAGTATTTACCGTGTGAAGAAAGTTGTCAACATGTAGATAATAACAAAAATGTATTTCGTTCGGTCGCTCAAGTGTTTACAGCTAATGTAGCGAACAATCCTAATTTGAAACTTGATAGCACCAAGTTGAAGTATGTGGCTTACAATTGGTTTCAAGATATACCAATGAAATTATATGATTTTCTCAACAGAGATGTGAACAAGGATGAAATTTTTAATGTACTTTTTCATAAAATAATCTCAACATATGAAAGAACTTTGGGTTTTAAAGCGATGAGGAGATTTAAGGAACAAATTGTGAATTTTCTTGATGAAATCCCTTTGATTATTAATGGACGCAGCAACAAGAGCGTTTATTTAAATCAACTAGTCGATTTGTTGATTGAGAATCTTGAGAGCAAAGGTCTTAACAATAAGCTTGGGAATGATAATCAAACTAACACAAATCAGAATATTAAGTATAATTTGTCTGGTTGTCAATACAGGAGACCTGTTATGTTATCAGAACAAGAGTTAAGGGCGTTTGTAACTGATGAAATAGAAGATTTATTTAATAAATTTGATTTAATAGTAAAAATGAATTTATTAGAAAGCATTGTCACACGCATAGTTTTTACACTTTCAAGAAGAGCAGAAAATTGTACTTTCTTATGTGACGATAGGAAAGTTAAAGAAGAAATTGTTGCTATTTTCCATGAAGTTGGCATATTGTCTCCTGAACAGGCTTCCGTTTTTGCAAATTCATTAAAAGATAATTTCGTACAACTCTTGAAAAGGGTCCAAAGAGAACACGTGAATGTTTTCAATGTTTTTCAAAATTCATGTGAATTTTCCAATTCTAGAACGCCAAAAAGTAAAATTGCGACAGTGGAAAGTAACAGTTCTGAAATGGATTATTTAGTACAAAAAATACATGAATGGTTAAGAAACTTGCAGTTAGATGTAGATCATTATAATAGGTTCCGAATAGTGAAAAAATTAGCTGAAGACATTTTGGATAGATGCAAATACTTAGTATTGAATCCTTCAAGTAGAGGTTCGGCTGAAGAGGAGTTGAGCTATTTAAAATATCAGATCTTCAAACGGGTCGGTAAGGTTGTTGGTGAAGATAATACAGAAATTATAGAAGCGGCGCCAGATCTCATGGCAAGAATAAAAACTATTATCGACATGTACAATACGAACCACGAAGAAACTAGGCAATATGGTCAACAGGCAAACCGTACTAGAAGAATTCCTAATTTTTCAGATAATCTTAAAGAAGTTATTCTGACGAACGCTTTTGATCCAGTCATAGAAAGTCAACAGTTTGACGAAATATTGAATTTTAAGCAGAAAATTGAGAGAAGCCCTGCGAATTTTCTAAACATTCCTTTTGAGATACATCCAAGTTTAAACAAATCAAAACCTCTAAGTGCAAACAATGATTGTTTGGGGCGTGGGGCTTGTTGTTCAAAAGATCCAACAATTGGGGATGAAACAGCCGCTTACGTAGAACAAATTAATATGGAACACGCAAATTATCTTGATCAGTGGGTTCAAGAAATACCGTTGCCTGAAGAGACTGAAACTAAAGAAAATATAGATAAGGCAAGGCAAGGCATTCTGGCAGCAGTTTGGAAAGCTATAGCGAAGGTGAAATGCAATCCCGAGGTTTACAACAACAGTTACCTATTTGAAGATCTTTTTGACGATGAACTTGAAAAGGTTTTTGATATGATTCCTGACTCACCGCAGCTAGATGCGATCAAAACAGTTTTAAAATCAAAATTAATAGCAAAAACGTCTGATACTTTAAGAAATCTCAGAGAACGTCATCCAAATTATAGAAATCAGGTAATTGCCAATGTTACTCGCAGAAAAAATATACTCACTCGTGATAAAGTAGTACCAGACGAAGTAGAATTGTACGAGGAATTCAAAATTAAAAAACTCGTGGACGATTTTATACTTAGTGTGAGGTACACAGACGATGATAAGGTGAAAGCTAATATTTATAGAAAGAAATTAATAAAGGGAGTGGAACATTTTGTGGCACAATTAAAGGAAATTTACGGCGGCCAGTTACATGAAATAAATGAAGAAGTGTATCGAAATGATATTTTAAATGCCATGATCCGTGTTCCACAACCAAACGATGACACTATTAGGCAAGAAGTAGATAAAATAGTTCTTGAAATCGAAATTGAGAAATGGTTCGATGACCTCCCTCTGGTAGAGAACAGTGATCAGATTGAACAACAAATGAGAAAAAGAAAGAGAGATATGTTGGCGATGAAAATTTATGAAATGGAAAAAGAATTAAACTTTCAAGAAAGCTGCGGTGAAAGAGCTTTAAAGCATGAAATATCAAATTTCTTAGACAAAATGCCTATGAAAAAAGAAGAGAAGCCTAACATTAATTTTATGATTGAAGAACTTGTAAACAGAGTAAAAAATAGGCAGAAAGAGCCCACCTTTGAAAATGGTAGAGAAAGACGAAATTCGGTAGAGTTTCAAGCGCCTTTAAATTACGATGACTTTAAAAAAAATATGCCTGGTCATTCAACTTTTGTTGAAGCTAAAGTAGAAAACCAATCTGAAAATGGTCAAACCTCACAATTTCCTAATGTTTGCGGCTATGATTCTTTTGCAGGCCATAAACCTGTATCCTCAACTTTACGTCAAGATATTGATCAAGCTGGTCATCGTAGAGCCAGTTTTGTACCTTCGGTCTCTGGACCTATTGAGGAAGAACAGAAATGGTACACTCTACACGAATCAGCAGACATTAAAGATTCGCGGTCTTGTGTAAAACCTGATGGAACGTCTTGTTGTAAGAGAACAGATGCAACAGATGTTGACAGAAGAGCAAGACAATCGACTCCAGTACCAAAAGAAGTAAGATCCGGGGCGGGACAAAATAAAAGCTTTCACAGAGACTCGAATGTGGCAATGAAGACAAATTCACAGGACATGTGTCCAAAACAATGCTCAAAACAAAAAGAAGACAATCAGTATCAAAGAGACAAGATGACGAGAATCAGTGGTAGTCACATTCCAGGTTCAACAAACATTGAAACACAGGCCGGGCAAGGAGTGTTGGGTACTAGTCAAGTGCCAGGACCTAGTTGGAAGTCTAGACCTTGGGTTAGTCAACAGAACGAATCAGGCCAAATATCAAAAGATAATAGAGCAAAATGGCCACATCAAAGTATAGACACTCCCAATACTATGAGCTTGTTGAAGCTTGTTGAAAATCCGAACCAATATGGTGCTACGCCTGAACAAAATATACCTAATAGAGTTCCAACGCGACCAGGCAAAGATGCAGTGCCAAGGAATATACCAAAAGATATGCCGAGACAACGTTTAAATTTTGACAATCTGGGAGAACAACTGCCAGGAACAGAAGAAGACTTCCGTTGCAGATGTCTAGAACGATATAAAGCTTGGAGGAAAATGTGCGAGACAAGACCAGACGATAACAATATGTTCCCCCCTCCTTGTATTGGATGGTCTCCTTATGCGCTTTGGCCACCGTATTCCTGTTTCTTTCCATAATTGCATAATTGCTTTATTTGGGTTTCTGATGTTAATTTTTTTTTCAATAATTTTCGGATACAATACATTCTTTTCACCCTATTATAACCCCTGTAGCTAATTTTATTATGTTCAAAACGTATTGGTACTATATTTTGCTATATTTAATTGTGCAATTAAATATGTATTTATTAAATTGATTGGTTTATCCCCCTGATCAGTTTTTCATTTTAAACGTTAATTTCCATTTAGTACACATTCGTCAGATTTCGCTTTCGTCATAATGGCCTTGTATGAAAATTTAGTTAGCTTTGGTCAGAAATGACGAATGTGGAAAACCAATGACGCTTTCGTCAGTTTCCTACCAAATGGTGTAACGGACTTGTAATAAATATTAAAAATAAAATCGAAAATTGCCTTTACTTTCAAAAGGTCAGAGGGCCTAGTGCGAGTTTTACTCTATCAAACTCGTCGAACGCGTAAATGTCAATTTGTATGGGAATGAAGCAGCGCTACCTGGTGGCTAACGTGTAGCACTACTTCATTTCCATACATACTTCATTCGTTCGACGAGTTTGATAGAGCAAAACTCGCACTAGGCCCTCAGATTTTCAAAAAGTCAGACTCAAAAATAGAGGATTGTTTGATTTAGTGCACATTTGTGAATGTGAGCTTTTTTGTTACGCTTTCACGCAAAAACTACTGAACCGATCACCATGAAATTTTGCATACACGTTGTCTGCGACTCCAGAACGTTGTCCGGATTTCAGTATAAATTTGCGTCAACGCCATCTGTGGGTGGAAAGTGACATTATATAAAAATTGACATTATAGGATAATATTTTATAATACTGGCAGACATTATTTTCAACCATCAGATGGCGCAAATATCGTATAAATTTCATTTTTTCACAGCGGACGAAGTCGCGGGCATCCAGCTCGTAGGTTAAATAAAAATGATTTCAAAATATAATTTGTTATATTTATTTGAATTTATATGGTTGTTATAAACCTAAGTGGATTAAAACAATTGAAATACCATAAACTTTCGATTTATTTATCTTGAAAACAAATTACTTTTGTGAGAACAAATACCTCTACGACATTTAGGGTTTGGGTGAATATTACAATGTCTGAATGAATTTCCTTGAGAGGTGCAAGATTGAAAACACGAATTCCTTGGTCTTGTTCCGTCGCATTTTGTCCACATGTAGCTTTTGCATTTACACCCGTTTAAATCTTCATCGAAGGTTTTATTGTATTCGTCAGGTACGTACGCCGAACAAGGCTCATAATCATCGTTGTCCATAGACATCAAAAACTCTTTGCTAGAATCTCGAACTTGACTTCGAGGCTTCGTACAAGGAGTTGTCGGATGTGATTGTGACCTGTTACCATCATCGGAATCTATGACGAATGATTGAGTTTCTGTCGCTACATAGTTAGGCTGTAAGAAATCCGAATTTTCATCTTGTCTGGGAATCTCGAATTTTGCATTTGGACAAGAGAAAGAGAGACGTTTTGGACTTTTCAGCTGCGGTTTTCTGTTAGGGCAATCTGGACTATTATATAATGGACAGGGAATTGTACTTTGTTGTGGACAATATTCCAGAGTTTCATCTGGACAGATAGAATTTGATATTTCAGTCGACTCCCAAGCGTACTCATTGATTTTTACTTTTGGAATTATTTCTTGGGGCCTCACACTTGAGCGACAAGGTGGAACCTGTGTTGAGGAACTGAGTTGTTTTTTAGGTTGTCTACCCGAATTGACTTTTGTAAAACTCGGGCACTGTTTGTAAGAGGGACAAACTTCAGTTTGACTGCCGGCGTTCATAGGCGAAGAACCTAACAAGTTGTCTCGACAGGAAGGGGGCCTTGCATATTGTAATGGTTTGTTACATGCTACTCTCTCTCTAATTCTACGTAAATAATCTCTATCTTCATCGCTCAATGAACTTCCTGGTATCACTACTGTTGAAGGATCACAGCCGCCACCGCAAATAGCTTTTTGCGATAGATATTTCTGATAGGCACATGCAATTTCTGCACCGTCAACCCTACCGGGAGGGTTGAACTTTCTAGTATTTTCTGTATTTTTTAAACTATCTATTAATCTCGTTGCAAACTGATCCACATTATTTGTATCTGGTCTTAAGTATTTTTTCAAAAATTTTACTATTTCATTCTTCATCAAAGCAGTATAGTCACTTTCGGAATATGTCTCTTTTGCCATTTCAGCTTCATGTAAGTATTTCGCTAGGAGTGTAATTAATTTACTCCTCTGTAATTCTTCAGCTCCTGTCAAAGTTTTTAATGGTAATCTTTCAAGCCAATCATTGATTTCATTTTTAATTCTTGTTTGCTCTATTTGGTTTTTTATTGCTTCGTCGCTCGGTACTGGTATTTTCAGTAATGCATTGTATAAACCTTGACTTAATTTAGTTGTATCCAATGGAGTTGCTGGACAACGTTTGAGATAACTGTCGCAAAATCTCTCAAGTTCGTCATGGATTTTTCGTCTGTATTTATTCTTTAGGTTTTCATCATCTGCGGTAAAATGCAAATTGACGAAAGCATCGGCAAGATTCTCTTTTATGATTTCAAAAGAAGCTTCTTTGTCAATTGATGAAAAAGTCGGTGCAGGTAGATATTTAGATACAGTATCGCGCAGTCGTTCTTTATAATCTCGCGCGGCAAGTTCATCCTGGGTTTTCTTTTTTCCCTCTTTAACTACAGTTATAAGTTTTTCTTTTAATGCAGGTAAATTGGATTCATCTACCGGTAAATTCAATAGCAAGGTATCAACTTCTTCTCTTAATAAATCTTCATAAAGCATGTCGTCATTGAAAATATCTGGGATCATATTAAGTTCGCCAATTTTATGTAATAATTTATTTGTAATATCACGCTTTATAGGTTTTATTTTTTCTATTTCCGTAACAGATGTTCCTAATTTAAATGGAATTTCGTCACACCATTTTTCAATGTTTTTGTGAAAAGTATTTAAGCCAGTTCCCATAGATTCAGAGCGTTTTTGCAGAGAATCACCAGACATTTTTCGTTTTGATATATCTTGAAACATTTGAGTAGCTTTCAGTTTATCAATCAAATTCTTTGCTAATACTCGGATATTGTCGCTCTCTTGACTCTGATCTAATGGAAATTTATTTAAATGATCCATGGTTTCTTTTATTAGTATTTCGTCAAGTGCATCTTCAGAATAAGATTCTGGTTGTCTCAAAATATCTTTTAAACTTTTAGCCAAATTAATTACTAAGTCTTCCATCTCACGTTTTTCTGAAGAATTTCGTGTTTGATATGTTGATAAATCTTTAAGCCAGTCCGTAATGACTCCACGGAGATTTTCTTCTATAAATTCACTAGTGTCTTCCATTAAGATACTTTGAGTCAACTGGCCGTCTTTTAAAAAGCCTTTATTAGTTAGTATGTTTTTAAGTTGTTGAGTGAGATTGTTGAAGTCGTATTGAATGTTTGGTTTAAACAATTTTCGTAAACAATCAGTAATTTCAGTATCAACATCACAATTACTTAATTTAAGTTTGTTAAACAACTCCTTAATAATTTGTTCGTTATACTTTTGGTCATTAGAAGCAAAAGCATCTGATGGGAAACCGCTAATGAATGTTGAAATTTCTTCTTGTAGTTGAGAACCAGTTAGCATTGGACCAGTCATTCTATGTAGATTTTTAGGTTTAATTAGAATTGGAACTGATATATTTTTTAACATGTCCCTAAGACTCTTTACTTGAGACATTACGTTTTCCACGACATTGTTATTGAACTTTTTGTTGAACCATCTAAACATTTGATATTTCAAATGTTCCAACTCTTCTGTCTCCGAGAGAGTAGTGGGATTAAGTTGCAAATATTTCTGTCTATCGATAATGTCTGAGGTCAAATCTTTTATGAAGGCTTTTTTGAACTTTTTGTCGTCCTCAGAGTCAAAGTCAAGTGGTAATTTGTCGATCCATGATTCTATTGAGTCGTTTAATTTATTCATGTACATAACTTCTTCAGGACTTGTTGATGAGACATTGTAGTCTAAACTATCTACAAAAATAGGTGATAATTCGTTCTCATCTCTTTCAGAGTGAAAAGAAATAATTGATCCTCGAGGTGTAGAAGTTTTATAAACGTTTTTCAAACGATCCATTAGCGTTTTGGCATAGTTATTTTGTAAACTTTCACCGATCTGCAACTTCTTGAGACAATTTTTAATTTCTTTATTCATAAGGTCTTCCTTCTGAATAGGATTTATTAGCGGATCATACATTATCTCTTCGAGTTTTGGAACAAGTTCATGAACAGCTTCTTTTTTCTTGTCAGGGAATTTTTTGCCCATAATTTCATCAAAAAAATTGGATACAATTTTACTGGCACCATTTTTAAATTGATTATCTGTTAAAACACTTGTGCCTTCTTTTACGTTTTTTTTCTTTTGTCCTGGTCTTTGTCTTTGTGAGCTACTTATATATTTTCTTTCATCACTATCGTCTTTACTAACGTTCTCAAAATTTAATCCTGTAATTGCCTTATGTTTTGGATCTAGTGTTTGTGGACTCCAGCGCTTTCGTTGTTTAGGTAATTTCTTATATATGAGGTCAGTCGCAAGTTTATCAATAATTTTAGGGTCTAGATTAATGGCTGCCTTTTTCGAAACCTTCTCCAACCAATTTTTTGTTAAATCCTTTAATTTTGTTTTAACATTTTCATCATCACTAGACTTAGATAGTAATGTTTGTAAATTACGCGATAGGTCCGTGATATCTTTGTCAGGCACAGAAGCCGCCAACTCGGGTATGTTATTTAGCCAATCTAAAATTAACGGCTCTGTCGTCTTTTTTTGTGAATCGTTTGATGACTCGGGCGACTCATTCCTATTTTGCTTAATTTTTGGTATTTCCTCCTGCATTATCTTGCGACAGGTTTCATCGTCCACCCCATTTTCTTGCAATTCTTTTAATTTTAGTTCTAATTGTTTGACCTTCTCTTTATTGTTTGGATACAGTAATTCAGGATTATCTTGTAGCAAATCCATTAACTGCGGCAAATAATTTTCATCAAAATTTGCTGTAGTCTTGTCTACAGATTTAGTAACATCCAACAATTGGTTTACTATATCATCAACATATTCGTCTTCATCTTTTAAACTCTTTTCATTACCCCTCATTACGTTTAATTGATTTAACAAATCTTTCACTTCTTTCCGTATTTCTTTTTGAATGTCCTCTTCATTACCTTTTTTTAATGGTATTGTATCCAGTCTTTCGCAAAGCTTTTCAACCATATTATTAATTTTTGATATATCACTTGAATCATCAGTAGAAATCTCGGGAATATTAAAAATCCAATCAGAAACAAGTTTTTGAAACTCCTCTTTCAAACCAACACAATGTCTTTTTTCAGAAAATATTTCAGGTGATACAGTAATTAGTTCATCAGCAAATTTATTATTTAGTTGCTCCAAGTTATCTAAACTCAATTGGCTTTGTAAAGGCAGTTCTTGGTTTATTTGCTTTAGTTTATCTCTTAACATTTCTTTGTATTGGTAATTACTTTTAGGTCTATTTTTTATTATTTCTTTGAGTTCATTAATAATGTTTTCTCTGAGACCTGCTTTATCTATTGGTTGACCTTCGAAATCTACTGATTCCAAAGGTAATTTGTCCAACCAATTCATTACCAACTGTTCAAATTCAGCTGTAGGTTTTGATATTTCCTTTAACCTACTTAAAAGATTATCACTTAGTTTATTTCTAAATTCTTCACTTTCGTCTTCACCTTCCGGACACCATATAGGCAATGCCTTAACAGCTGTCTGAATTTCATTTTTAACTGCATCAATATTGTCGTCATTGATTTTATTATTTTTTAATTTATCCGCTAAAGATTTAACTATATCTTCCCTTTTCTTTCTAGCTTTTGGACATTCAGTAGCAAATATTGGCAGCTCGTTAAGCCACGCAGTCAATTGGAGGTCGACGTTTCTTTCGTATTTACTTTTTGAACAAAAACAGGGTTTAGTTTTCTTCAGAGATCGTGGGCAATGTTCCCATGATGGTTTCTGTTTTAACTCTTGCGATCTGCATAGGCATTCTTGTTCTGGATCATTAATTTTGGAAATATTTAGTGCATCGCGCAAATTTGACTCTCGACAAGAGCATTTATTCTCCGACTTCATGCAGTATGTACCTATCTGTAATAAAATTCAAAATCTTCAATTAAATAAATTTCTGTATCCGGAAAAAGACTCTAAAGTTCTCTGAGCCTATTATTTCTAAGATATATTGTGTACTAGAACTCAGATACCACATTTTTAGAAGTCTGACTTCTGGTCTATACTAATACTAATATTATAAAGAGGAAAGATTTGTTTGTTTGATTGTTTGTTTGCATTGAATTGGCTCCCAAACTACCGGAGCGATATGAAAAAATCTTTCAATGTTGGGAAGCTATAATATCAGCGAGTAACATAGGCTATATTTTATAAAGTTACGCGCACGAAGTCGCATGCAACAGCTCGTCACGAATATATTTGTGTTCCTTGGTTAAAGGTTGCCATATATTTTTTATTTTTATTAAAGACTAGCTGGTGCTCGCGACTTCGTCCGCGTAGAAAAGTATAAAACGCCATCTACCGTACTTTGGATAGATGGCGCTATCTCCCGGCCCCCTTTACTTTTATTTTAGATTTTCCGAAGGAATGAAGCATTTTCCGCAGTAAAAAGTAACCTATGTTCATCACGGATAATGTCGGCTTTTAATGGTAAAAAAATTTTTCAAATCGGTCCAATGGTTTCGGAGCTTATTCTATACAAACAAACAAATAAATCTTTCCTCTTTATAATATTAGTATAGATTTCTTTGCTTTGGGCTAGCATCCAGCCGTGTAGCCGTATGACGATCTATCTATGATGAGGTCTACCATCGATTGGATAATCAGCCTACCATCCGACCGTTAACAAAAAATAAACAGACTTCAAACAGTCTCACGCTCTTTTCTCATGGATGCCATTGTCAGAACTGGACCAAATTGAAATGGGACCACACGGGACGCACCAGCTTTCAAATAAAAAAAGAATCATCAAAATAGACCCAGATGTAGACGTGAAGAGCAGAATAGAGATAGCAAGAACTGCCTTCAATAAAATGAGACAATTACTCTGCAACGACAACATGAACCTTAAACTTCGCCAGCGTATGGTTAAGTGCTACATTTGGTCTGTCTTGTTGTATGGCTCGGAAGCGTGGACCTTAAGAGTAAACACCATGAACCGGTTGGAGGCGTTTGAAATGTGGTTACACAGAAGAATGCTCCGTGTCTCATGGACTGACAGGGTCTCCAATATGGAAATTCTTAGAAGAGCTCATACTAACAGAGAGCTACTGGCGAATATTAGGGTTCGTAAAGTTGCATATCTGGGTCATATCCTGAGGGGCGAAAAGTACCATGTGCTCCACCTTATCATGGGGGGCAAAATTGAGGGGCGAAGAGGAGTCGGTAGAAGACAGATGTCTTGGCTGAGAAACATTCGTCAATGGACCGAAATTGCGGGAGTGGGAGAGCTGTTCCGGGTGGCCCGTGACAAGGATGCTTTTTCAAAGGTGATCGCCAACGTCAGGGAGACCTGATAGGATACCTAAAGAAGAAGAAGAAAATAGTTTCACCCAGTTAAAAGTTATGAGGTAACAAACATAAAAAAATACAGTCGAATTTAGAACCTCCTCCTCCATTTTGGAAGTCGGTTGAAAGAAACATACTCACTGCCCATGGAGGTTCACTGGACAATTGTTCTTCATTTCTGGATGATGTGAGTGTCCCTGGAACAAAAAAAAACACGTCAGTCGTTTTTTTTTTTTTCACTTAACGTCAAAGTGAAAAATTTGCTTGACAAAAAAGTTCAAGTAGTTAATTTTTTCGACGATAGATGTCGCTGCGTTGGCAGATTATAACGCGCTATCATTTTGGTTCCTCAATGCGAACTTCTAAATACTTTTTTCACATGAGTATTCTATTTTTTCCTTTTTTCACATAAATAAGACTAATAAATAACTATTTAATTTTATAAAGTCGACAGACAGGCTGACGGTCCACTTGATGGTAGGTGGCCACCGTCGCCTATGACACAAGCAACGCCATAAGTACTACAAGTGCGCTGCCGACCATAGAAGGACCTAATTGACGTTTGTGAAAGAGACACTAAATCTAATATCTATCACACCATTCAATATTCAATTTGGATGTTTCCTAATTTTCCTATTTAATTTAGGAATCTAAGTAGTGAGCTCGTGAACACACTTACGTGTGTACGCTTACGCTAAATCGATATCTAAATTGAAGACATAGAGTTGAAAATGGACAATAGAATCTAAAATCTAAATTGAATCGCTGTTCTTTCTGCGATCACACCTTTCGATTTCACTCCTAAATTGGATGCGTTCGAATTGAATGGTGTGATAGCCACTTAGTAATAATGCTGGTAATTTTTGTTGCAACAACATGAAATATTGTCTTGTCTCTTCTCTTACCTTGACTCCGCGCGTTTGTGGAACGAGGACACTGAAATGAAAATCAATCTACAGTAGAGCAATAAATTAACTACGTAAAAGAAAGATCCAATAGTGGGTGGATTAATTAACCTGAAGAATAAAAAATAATTAGGGTAAAATGACCTAACGTTGGCACCCCTCCAATTTATTGGCACCCTAAACTTTTCACAGAAAAATAAGAAAACTACTCCATAGACTGTGTTCCTACAAAAAAGGTTTTATGGTTTATGAGAATTGCTAACACTAAACAGTCAAATGATTTTTAAACATTGTCAAAGTTTCAAATTTTAAAAGATAACCCTTTTAAAATTTGAAAGTTTGACAATGTTAGATTATATAAATGACGACTGTCCTTGGAGTCAAATATAGTTGATTATTGTGTTATGTAGATTGCTATGTATTGTTACGTATTACTTTGTAATTTATTTATGAAAAGAGCAACTAGGGGGTTTCTTGCCGTGTTCTTCCCCCTAGAAACAGCTTTCCGAACCGGTGGTAGTTTGTAAAGAATGTTGACGAAGATAAATGTTTTTTTAAAAACTTACGTCGAATAAATGATTTATTATTATTATTTATTTGAGTTGAACAATAAATAGGTCGAAAGGTGCCAATAAATGGTCGTATTTCTTAAAGTGCCAATAATTGGGTACTTTCCCCTACTCATGAGAACTGAGACTGAAAAGAAAGGAGATCCTACAAAGAAAATCCACTCGTAACTCGTAACTACCATTCTTGTCCGCAACCACATCTGCTTGTGGTCAAAAAATCAAAAAATCTAATAAAAAAAAAAGTAATAAACAAAGCGTACTTATATAAACACTAGCTATTGCACGCGACTTCGTCCGCGTTGAAAGTATAAAACGCCATTTACCGTGGAATATCACCAAGCAGTTGTCATGTTAGTCGTTTCAACCATCGAAATAATATATCTCTGCGAGGTTTCACCTGATTTGAATAGATGGCGCTATCTCCCTGACCAAGCCGCTAGTATTTACTTTTATTTTAGATTTACCGTAGGAATGAAGCTTTTTACCGCGGTAAAAAGTAGCCTATGTTCATCACGGATAATGTCGGCTTCTAATGGTAAAAGAATTTTTCAAATCGGTCCACTAGTTTCGGAGCCTATTCAATACAAACAAACAAACAATCAATCAAATCTTTCCTCTTTATAATATTAAGTAGGTATAGATATCCACCCAAGTCTTAAATGCTTATTAAGACTCCTATTAAACTTTAATCGACAATAAATCAAAGAAAATCCACTTTATTGTTAACTTACATTCGTATCACAATGATTCAACTCTGGATGATGACTCAATTGATGATTTCTCAAACGGCTCGATATATTCATGCACTCCTGTAACAAATACAATAATATTGCATCTTCTATACATTAGTAAGTATATACAGGGTGTCCCAAGACTGTGCGACATGAAGGGAAAGTACCTTAAATATCATAGACAGGATATTTTGCTGAAACGAGACTTTGTTATTTCTAAAAGTTAGTAATACTGAATTCAAAGATTTTCTAAAAATTACCACGTCATCGGCAATAAATAATATCTTGAAATTTGAATCAAACATTTTACGTTATTCCCTTCTTTTAAGATACTATCTTACTTAAGAAGAGTTATTATTTTATGTCCATTCTTTCGATTGGCATCACAAAAATATGGGTGATTTTTTTTTTCACATTTAACGCGGTTCGATTCCCAGATGACGCAAGTAATTTTTGGAAAATCTTTGAATGCAGTATTACTATTTTTTAAAAATAACATAAAGTCTTGTTTCAGCAAAACATTCTATCTACGATATTTAAGGTACTTTCCCTTCATGTCGCATAGTCTTGGGACACCTGTACAATATGTAACTTGACTACATAGTAATGACCACACCCCGGTCACTGGCGATCAAATGTATGAAACAAACGCGTTGCTACGCACACAGTCTAAGCTCGTGTAGGTGAACGCGTACCATGCTTGTGTGAGTGAGATAAAACATGCATGAGATAAGACGTCCTTGCCAGCCGGTAACTGTGAGGTAACTGAGCGCGGGTGGGGGCACTTTCAACGGGAGGCAGGGATGGTCCCTGCCTCCCGTTACGCTAGTACTGTACGCTAGTACTCATTATTATACTGTGGTAATGACTAGAGTAGTTCTTTTCTTACTTGTGATCCCTCGTCGACAATCTGTTTTAATGTGTCCTTTATAAAGTTGGTCAGATACAGTACATCTCTCTCACTCGAACGCCCGGGCTTCATGTGTGAGGGAGATGCGTTCAAATAATCGTACATTTCACTGGGATCATCATCACTTCTTAATCTTGAATTGTAAAAAAATAATATTTATATAGGCATATAAAATCTATATCTATACTAATATTATAAAGAGGAAAGATTTGATTGTTTGTTTGTTTGTTTGTATAGAATAGGCTCCGAAACTAGTGGACCGATTTGAAAAATTCTTTTACCATTAGAAGCCGACATTATCCGTGATGAACATAGGCAACTTTTTACCGCGGGAAAATGCTTCATTCCTACGGGAAATCTAAAATAAAAGTAAATAGCGGCTTGGCCCGGGATACACTTGACAGCGCCATCTATTCAGAATCCGGTGAAGCGACTACATGACAACTGCCTGGTGATATTTTTAGCGATCCATTCCACGGTAGATGGCGTTTTATACTTTTCAACGCGGACGAAGTCGCGAGCACCAGCTAGTGGTCTACAAAACTGTCTTAAAATGCTTGCAAGAGACAACAGCAAAAATCGATCTTGCTGCAAGTTTTTAAACACACCCTTTTCGTGCTGAAAGTTAAATAAAGATAATTATATTAAAATACCTTGTAAATAACACATACCTATCGTTCAATATAGGCGACATAGAATGTCTAGATCTTAGATTTCTATTGATATTCAATCTAATCTCCAATTTCTTGACGTGGCCGTCTGACATATCAGTTTGAGTCATTAAATCTGATACAGTCTGCACTAACTTCGACGGGTTCTTGCAGACTTCTCTCCTTTTTCCATCAGATTTTCTTTTTTCAGCGTGTCTCCTTACTGGAATTATAATAATAAAGAGCTTTGGGTCCAATTGAGATTTTTTGAAAAAAAAAAAAAATTTTTTTTTTATTTTTTTTTATTAATAATATTGATATTTAATGCGAAAAACCTAAAAAAAAAATGTTCAATTAATTATAAACAATTAAAAATTGATAAAATTTTAAAAACACGACAAAACACGTGACTATGAACGCGCCAAGATTGGTCACCATAGTTGCGAGTGGTTGTGACGTCATAATGTTAAAGCTATTTTAGAACAGTACGGAGTACACGTGACTAAAACTAAGATTATGACGTCACGCGCGCTCGGGTTTGTTCGGGAGCGGTCGGCGGGTTTTCGGTACTGGATTCAAAAATTAATTCTTATTTTGATATAATAACTTTTGAATTATTGCGGAAAAAAAATCACCAACAATTCTTACCTGCTGTGAATTTACATGTTTTTTTAACGACTGTAGCGAAACAACTTTAAATATATTGAAATACAAAAGTGTGGCGAATCAACAGTGTGGCGAAACACTTACTATGCTTAGCCTGTGTTCGGTCCAACAGTTTCTGTATGAGTTCTGCAGATCTTGTGTCAGCAGCGATCGGATACTTTCTCAGCGAATTGGCGAACAATTCCGTATGGACTGATGTGCGCACGCGCAGGGGACCTAAAGAAGCTCAAAGTTACAAGGCTTCATATCATATATTCATATATTGTCTTTGTCATATATTCATATTATATTGTCTTTGTCATATATTCATATATTGTCTTTGTCATATATTCATATATTGTCTTTGTCATATATTCATATATTGTCTTTGTCATATATTCATATTATATTGTCTTTGTCATATATTCATATTATATTGTCTTTGTCATATATTCATATTATTGTCTTTATCATATTTTCATATATTGTCTTTGTCATATATTCATATATTGTCTTTATCACATTTTCATATATTGTCTTTATCACATATTCATATATTGTCTTTATCACATTTTCATATATTGTCTTTATCACATATTCATATATTGTCTTTATCATATATTCATATATTGTCTTCACATTTTCATATATTGTCTTTATCATATATTCATATATTGTCTTTGTCATATATTCATATATTGTCTTTATCACATTTTCATATATTGTCTTTATCATATTTTCATATATTGTCTTTATCATATATTCATATATTGTCTTTGTCATATATTCATATATTGTCTTTATCACATTTTCATATATTGTCTTTATCTTGTCTTTATCATATATTCATATATTGTCTTCATATATTCATATATTGTCTTTATCATATTTTCATATATTGTCTTTGTCATATATTCATATATTGTCTTTGTCATATATTCATATTATATTGTCTTCGTCATATATTCATATATTGTCTTTATCACATATTCATATTATATTGTCCTTGTCATATATTCATATATTGTCTTTATCATATATTCATATTATATTGTCTTTGTCATATATTGTACTTAGTCCCAAAAATTATAAAACCGTAATAAAACATTTAATATTTACTTACTTCGACAGACTTCTGGTTTTTGCATTGGAGTCTCAATAGAATATGAAGGCGAAGGCTTTTCGACTTTGCAATGATTTACCTGCTAAATTGAATTATTTATTTATATATTTATTTATTTACAAAAACACACAAGAAATTACATGAATAATAAACCAAAATTACGTAATAGTCCCAAATACAAACCATCACAAGTAGTCATTATAATTAATTATTTTTATTTTTAACTAGCTGTTGCCCGCGACTTCGTCCGCGTTAAAAAAGATAAAAAGTAGCCTATCACGTGTCCCTTACTTCTAAATGTTTATCTACCAAGTTTCATGGAAATCAGTCAATTCGTTTAAGAGTTATGGAGGAACATACATACATACAGAAAAAAATTGTAAAAATGGTATATTTAGTTTCAGTATCATATGTATTATATAGAGCCTATATACACGATATTTCTGAAAACAAAGTAAATTACTCCATGACCGACCTCTACAGATTTATTATTATAATCGAATTTTTAATTAGATGGACTAATTAAAAATGACAGCTGAAATCGGCCTTTTATTTTTTTAATGTTGCAAGCATGAAGCGTAGTGCTGTAGTGTGACTCATTTACAACCGAGTACGATCATTACGGTCAAGTTGTAAGTATCGATCGCGTTATAGAAGAGAACAAAATAACGGAACTCTCTCCATAACTCTTAAACGAATTGACTGATTTTTCATGAAACTTGGTATATAAACATTTAGACGTACACTACACAGGATAGGCTATACAGGGCGCCAGCTACTACATATAATATTATAAATACAAACATCCATGACTAAAGGTATAAAGGTAAATGTAAACATTACTGTATAACAAATAGATAAATAAAAAATAAAAATAAAAAACATATAAACATTTGCCCCTAGCGGGATTCGAACCAGCGACCGTTTGGTTAACAGCTCTGTATTTACTAGCCACTAGTCACTATAATCGAATATTTAATTAGATGGACTAAAATGACAGCTGAAATCGGCCTTTTTTTTAATGTTGCAAGCATGAAGCGTAGTGTGACTCATTTACAACCAAGTACGAGCATTACGGTCAAGTTGTAAGCATCGATCGCGTTATAGAAGGGAACAAAATAACGGAACTCAGCCGCCTTATTAATGGACTAAAATGACAGCTGGCAACAACTAAAAAACTTATTAGAATAATAAGTTGAACTAACAAACTTATTGTAAAATAAAAAAGATTGAATCACGATTCTTACCTGACACTCGATTACTCGGGATACAACACTATTTTTACACTACAATAAAATGGTAACCCACCAAATGTCATTTTAGTTCATCTAATTAAAAATCCGACTATAGTAGTATTCATTATTATTATCTATATTCTATGAATAAGGAAAATTTCTAGAGTTATTTGATTTCCCAAATTAATTACTTACTTGAAAGTTAGCCTCATATTTATTGTCATTCATGATTTGAGTAGTGGTAACAGAAGTTGGCGAATTATTTCTATCGGCACTTTCTAGCTGGAAAAATAAATTCTTAGTAAGTCGATTTGACGGTCTACTTCTGTTACATACTTGATGGTATGTAAACAGACACACAGTTTCACATTTATAATATTACTAGCTGTGGTGCTCGCGACTTCGTCCGCTTAGAAAAGTATAAGACGCCATCTACCGTACTTTGGATAGATGACGCTATCTCCCGGGCCAAGCCGCTCTAGTGTTTACTATTATTTTAGATTTCCCGTAGGAATGAAGCATTTTCCCGAGGTAAAAAGTAGCCTATGTTCATCACGGATAATGTCGGCTTCTAATGGTGAAAGAAATTTTCAAATCGGTCCACTAGTTTCGGAGCCTATTCTATACAAACAAACAAATATTTCCTCTTTACGATATTAGTATAGACTAGCTGCTGCCCGCGACTTCGCCCGCGTAACTTTGTAAATTGTATACTGAAATCTCCTTTGAGAACCACTCTATCAATTGGTAAAAACACCATGAAAATGGGTGCAGCAGTTTTTGAGTTTATCGCGAACAGATAGACAGACGCGGCGGAGGACTTTGTCACTTTGTTTTATAATATGTAGCGATAATATAGAAGGTTAGCTGGTCCACGCGATTTCGTCCGCGTTCTCCTATAGCCTATAGCCTTCCTCGATAAATGGACTATTCAACACAAAAATAATTTTCAATTCGAACCACTAGTTGCTGAGATTAGCCCAAACAAACAAACAAACTCTTCAGTTTTTTTATATATATTAGTACCAGCTGGTGCCCGCGACTTCGTCCGCTTAAAATACGGTGTAATAATGTGATGTGATTTTGCCAATACTCGCCACGCTTGGCAGGCGGGTTGGCGAGCGCAGTTTAGTATAAATAAATGTCCTCAAAAGGCGCTGCTGCCCACCCTTTGGTGGTTTTTCCCTTGGCCGATTACTAAGGCACCCACGGGTTGAGATGGGGGGATACTATTCTAGGCCGGTATCCCCAATGTGTGTTGCCAGTGATGACATATGGCGCTGAAACGTGATCTCTAACCATGGGCCTCGTAAGGAAGCTCAATGTCGCTCAACGAGCTATGGAAAGGGCTATATGCTCGGGGTTACACTGCGAGATCGAATCAGAAATGAGGAGATCCGCAGACGTACCAAAGTTACCGACATACGCCGTCGAATCAGTCAGTTGAAGTGGCAGTGGGCAGGGCACATAGTACGAAGAGCCTTGGGCCGCTGGGGCCGGAAGGTTCTCGACTTCTCGAGTGGAGGCCACGGACTCGAGTGGAGCAAGCGCAGCGTAGGACGTCCACCCACAAGGTGGACAGACGACCTAATAAGGGCCGCGGGTCGACGGTGGATCCAGGCTGCTTCTGACCGGTCCAATTGGAAAATTTTGGGGAGGCCTATGTCCAGCAGTGGACGTCCTACGGCTGAGATGATGATTTTTAGATGACTCCTTTCGTCAGCGAAAGCAATATAAATACTTGATGTATTGTTGCTATAACGCTTTCGCCAGGCTAGTTAGTTTTTTATTTTATCCCTCGGGAACAGTACCTACTTTTTTTCTGGATGAAAAGTATCCTATATCCTTTCCCAGGCTCTAGACTACCTGTATACCAAATTTCATTTAAATCCGTTCAGTAGTTTTGGCGTGAAAGCGAGACAGACAGACAGACAGAGTTACTTTCGCATTTATAATATTAGTAAGGATAGATTGTACCGAGGACGAAGCCGGAGCGGGTAGCTAGTAGTCTAAAAAAATCTTACTGGTAGTTAAGCTGTTGGGATCTGCATTCGAATCCTTCAGTCCTGAGTTGTGCTGAGATGTGTTTCTGTGTTTTCTTAACAAAGTGACTTCCAATCCTGCATCTCGAAGGTTTCGTATGACAGCAAGAAGACAGTCTCTATTATCCATTTTTAATAAAGCGGTAAAGGGATGTTCTGTGAAACAAAACAGGCTTATTAATCTAAATGCTGCTGAGCGACAGTCGAAAGATGCGCAAAAATTTGTGCAATATCACACTACATTGTTAATTTTTACCCAAACCACACTAGTGTTATGAGCTACGTGATACGATTTAGTGTGATATTGCACAAATTTTTCGCCTAAATCGTTAATTTTTACACAAACCACGTGATACGATATGAGCTACAGTATTTTTGTATTGAAATTGTGGATAATGTAAACAAACACTTTAGTCCTCATTTCTCCATGCACTACAACACTATAGACGATCAAATTTGATTCCTTCATAAAGTATTAACTTTCTCATCATTCTTAACTCATTCACAAGAAAATATATTCATTAAAACTAAATAATTTCACTAAAACCTGAAATTTGAAACTGAAACATTTGCATGTCAAATTTTTGTCTCTTTTGACTTCTATCTTGTCTTGTCTCTGATGTCAGTGATGTTACGAACTTAATTTCAAGAAATTAAATTAAACTTAATATTTTCCAAATCAAATATTTATATATACTATTAATACATTTTATTGAAAATTTAGAAAAAAAAAAACATTAAAAACTGCGTTCTATGATTTTTTAATGTGATTTAAAAATCGTATTTCGTAAGTAAGTATATTTTTTTAATTGTACAGTATAATTTGAAATTTTAAAATTGTACAGTAGTGTTATAGTAAAATTCATTTCAATCTAAACATACGCTAAATATAATATTTTAATCTCTTGGTAATAAATTTAAAACCAGCAAGTTCAGTAATCCAAACTCTACAAATACTTTTGCATATTTTTCATTTACAGACGCGATTTTTCATTTGTTGTTTTTCAAATAGTTTCCGCCACTAGTTTTTTCATCCAACCATTCAAAACGATTGACAAAACTAATATAGCCGATTGTTTACATTATCTACAAGTTCAAAGTGGCTCGAATATACGTGATACGATTTAGTGTGATATTGCACAAATTTTTGCGCATTTTTCGCCTGTCGCTCAGCAGACTCGTTTAGATAATAAGTCTGCGGGAGTGCCGACAGAAGTGAAACCTTAAACAATTACGTGTGTATTTTTTTGAATCGTCAGCAAATATTTTTACTGTGCAGAAAATACTTTTAAATGAGTGTTTTTTTTTTTTTTTTTTAATTCATTATTATAAAACTATAGTACTCCTCTATACTGAAAATGTTGACGACCTTTTTGGAGTATCACTGGCCGTTTTCAATTTTTAATTTGAAATTATAATAATTGTCAACAGAGGTGTCGGTTACGGTAACAGCGTCGCGAGTTCAATGTTTTTTTTTTCATCTCAAAAATGCTTATAATGGGTTTAAATATCAGTTTTAGTATTAGTATTATTTTTGGCAACTGGTATCAACAAAAATCCATATTTTAACACAAGTCGTAATGCAACTTTGAGGGTGTTTATGTCAATCCAGTGTACAAAAACTCCAAAATACTTTGCATACAAACATTGATTAGTTATTCAGGAGTTGAAATAACTTTACACGAAATGGATATATGCAGTAGTTTTCTCAAAAAGAGTATACGCCCAAGGGTCTCTATATGATTTTATCTTTGGTATGAATGATTGTGCATGTAAGTCGAGTGCTCTTCCCGCGCTTTGTGCTGTGTGAGACAGGACGCATTTTAGACATGAGACCGATGAGTTCGGGCCGCCGACTTGTTTCACCTTAAGGCGTGAAGGCGTAACAAACACTCAAATAATTATTATTAGTAGGTACTAACAGACATTTTAAGTAGACGCAGCATCGACAAGCATAAGTCAGGCCTGTAACAGCTTTGCCAGTTTTCTGATAGAGGTATTGGCCTGAAAATAAATAATGATAAGGCTCACATCACATAATTAGTATATTTTATTTCTAGACTAACTGTCCAGCTAGCACCAGCTAGTATATACTAATATTATAAAGAGGAAAGATTTGATTGTTTGTTTGTATAGAATAGGCTCCGAAACTAGTGGACCGATTTGAAAAATTCTTTCACCATTAGAAGCCGACATTATCAGTGATGAACATAGGCTACTTTTTACCGCGGGAAAATGCTTCATTTCTACGGGAAATCTAAAATAAAAGTAAATAGTAGCGGCTTGGCGCGGGAGATAGCACCATCTATCCAAATCAGGTGAAACCTCGCAGAGATATATTACTTCGATGGGTGAAACGACTAACATGACAAATGCTTGGTGATATTCCACGGTAGATGGCGTTTTATACTTTTCAACGCGGAAGAAGTCGCGGGCACTAGCCTATAGTTCTTTATATTTTTAGACAGTCACTCGGGAACAGTACTTTTTTACTTAATGAAAAGTACCCTAAGTATGTATCCCTGAAAACGTGTATGCAAAATTTCTTCATGATCGCCTAGTTAAGGCGTGAAAAGGTAGCAGACAGACAATTTTCGCATTTATAATATGGAAGTAATATTATAGTATGGAAGTATAGATGAATACAATCATTGACAAAAATAATACACCCATCCTTACTCCTTACTACTATTATAAATGCGAAAGTAACTCTGTCTGTCTGTCTCGCTTTCACGCCAAAACTACTGAATCGATTTAAACGAAATTTGGTACACAGGTAGTCTAGAACCTCAGAAAGGACATAGGCTACTTTTTAATGCGAAAAAAGGGTTGTAAGGGGTTGAAAAAGGAGATAAAAGTTTGCATGGAAGTATAGTCATTTGTATGAAAACTCTTTGCGCTCGGGGTTTTGAAAGATGATTAGTGTAACGGATGACATACGACTATTGTCGGCTTTAGAATGTTCTTTTTAGAGTTAATAAGTATAATTTGTAAAATAAAAAGCCTAAACAATTAAAAATGCTACCCATAGTCACTATTTCACGCGGACGAAGTCGCGGGCACAGCTAGTAATATATAAAACCTAAAACGATTTCCAAACCTTAAAAAAATTGCACAGTGCAGTAGAACTGGTTGGAATTTTGGGATTTTTTTTGAATCCTGTAAGTGTTTTTTATGGTGTTTTAAAGCTAAATTAGTTAGGAATGGTTGTTAGCTTTATAAAAATATAGTTTTTATGTCTAGGAAATCCATTCAAAATTATTTTTATAAACATTACATTATGTTTTATAACACATTTTGAAATGAACCAGAGTCATAAACATTACAAAATCTAACCTATTTTGTTACCAATCGTACTGCTACAACCAGTATTACGGGTGGGCTCGCTCCACTGCGCTCCGCTGCGCTCCGCTTGCATTAATTTTCATAACATTCCGGAACCTAACCTAACCTATTTGTTTCCAGTGAAGTAAGTATTGTAACACATTTTGTAATAAGCGCACAATTGTTATGTTATTATGTTTTAAAATGTTTATAAAAATAATTGTGAATGGCTTTCCTAGGCATAAAAACTATATTTTAATAAAATTAATAAGCATTCTTAACTTATTTAGTTTAAAGACACTGTAAAAAACGGTTACAAGATTCAAAAGCCAACCCGGAATTTTTTTTGTCCAAACAGTTCTATCGTGGAACTATTAGTAGAACTGTGTTTTAAATAAAAACCCGATAAAATTGACAATTACAATTTTTTAAAAAAGACCCCCGAAGACCTCTCTGATAAGATATCTAAGCCCAGTCACATAATATAATAAATAAGCAAATTTTATAACATAAGTAGGTACTTACATTATAATTTGTATATAATTTTTTTTTAAATAAAATTTAGTAAAACATCTGATAGGTAAATTTATTTTGATATAATTACACTACATTTGATAGATGACAAAATGATTTGACATTAGCATAATAAATATTCTAGAAGTAGGTCTCATGTATAGGCTACATACATTCAATACTATAGCTGACCCAGCAAACGTTTCACCCTTATACTTAAGGCCTCTTTCACCATCTGTCAAGTAGGCTAACCTACTAGGTCATTTAAAGAGGATAATGGAGCCGATATATAATTTTGTTTGTACGATAAAAGTCAGAAACATTAAAGAGAAAAAATTCACAGATTTCGTGGCTCACACGACTATCGAGCACATTGGAAATGAATCTACGGAATTCGAAAATGTATGTTCTGACTTGTTGACTTCTTTCAAAAAGGTTAAGCTACAGGGCAAACCCTTAACCCGATCGTCTTCATTTTAGGCTCAAATTGTAGCTGACTAAATTGTCCAGAGGAGTTTTTCCTCAAAATTTTTTATATCATTCTTCGTTTCCAAAATATTGAGCGCCAAAATAAAAAATTCGGAAAATAATTCGATTTTTTTTTCACTATTTCGGCTATAACTTTTTTCGTTTTTTACTTTTTCGAAAAATTCTTTTTTCACCTTACAGCTCTCATAAATACGCGTCTTTTGAGCCCTTTTTGAATATCATATCTTCACAACTCTCCGAGATATAAGTGGATCGCATTTTTCGTGAAATCGGGCCTATACGGGAAGTGAACGAAAGACATTTCCAATGTCAAAATAATAAAAAAAAAATTACTTCACTTGTAGATGGTGAAAGAGTCCCTTAAGGGTATAAAAATAGTTTACGACCTATTCTCAGACCTACCGGATATAATTATACAAAAAATTTCATAAAAATCGGTGACATTCATAAAACGCCTGGCAAATGTTGAGCAATGAAGATATTATATCAAGTTTAATTTTGCTATACACTTTAAGTCAGGCGCTTACATCTCTAATTTTTCAACGCGGACGAAGTCTCGGTCATCAACTAGTTCATTATAATTGGTATACGTTGTATTATACCAATAAAATATAGTATGGTTATTATCTTCTTAATTACATATATACTAATATTACTTATAAGATATATTTTTTTGTATCTTTGTAATAAACTGGACTGATTTTGAAAATTCTTTCACATACTTATAGAAAGCTAAATTATCAGCGAGTAACAGATAGCATAGGCTATCTATACTAATATTACAAAGAGGAAAGATTTGATTGTTTGTTTGTTTGTATTGAATAGGCTCGGAAACTAGTGGACCGATTTGAAAAATTCTTTTACCATTAGAAGTCGACATTATCCGTGATGAACATAGGCTACTTTTTACCGCGGGAAAATGCTTCATTCCTACGGGAAATCTAAAATAAAAGTAAATACTAGCGGCTTGGCCCGGGAGATAGCGCCATCTATCCAAAATGCGGTAGATGGCGTTTTATACTTTTCTACGCGGACGAAGTCGCGAGCACCAGCTAGTATTTAATAAAGTTACACGGTCGAGGTCGCGTGTAACAGCTAGTATGTGTCAAATAGATACCTAGTTGCAAACAAAAATACATATCTGTTTTTAAATTTATTACACACATTCCACACAGCACCATCTAGTTCCACACTAAGCAACTAATGCTTGTATTATGTATACCAGACAGTTGATATACTACATAGATTAAATAGATTTGTAAATACATACATATTATAAATACAAAACTGACTAATGACTCAGGTACAAAGGTAAAAATGTTAACACATTTGCCCCTAGCGGGATTCGAACACGCGACCGTTTGGTTCACAGTTTGGGTTACTAGCCATTAGATTAGACTAAACGTGTCTTTATTACTAGGCCGTTACAAATATTGCTATAAAGCCGGCGCCAGACATAGCAATAACATTTGTACACTTATGTGATCACTCATTTGAACACTTGTGAGGCACGGGTATTTGGGTATTTATTCAAAGTTTGATCGCATCTTTGCACTTTGCCATTCGGTGTCGGTTTTTGGAGCGCACATCAAAGCGTTCAAAGTTCAAACAGTGCGTAGCCTGCTACACTTGCGCAAAGTCCAGTGGAGTTATTTTCATAATAACTCTTTTTTAGCTTAATAATAAAAAAATAGAGACTTTTTAGCTTAATAATAAAAAAATAGAGACTTTTTAGCTTAATTTGTAGACTTAAATAATAGATAATAGACTTTAATAATATACTGCGTCCATAAAGTCGTCGTTCATTTTGTTTGTTATCTATTTGAATACTGTGAAGCGAACGTGTCTGCAAAGTATGTCTGGCAAGTACAACAAACAAGTGTTCAAATGTGTGAGCAAAGTAGCTCAAAGTCTTTATGCAAACATTTGACTGTATCTGGCGCCAGGGCAAAGCATGTCTGGCAAGTACAACAAACATGTGTCCAAATGTGTGAGCAAAGTAGCTCAAAGTCTTTGTGCAAACATTTGACTGTATCTGGCGCCGGGGCAAAGCATGTCTGGCAAGTACAACAAACAAGTGTTCAAATGTGTGAGCAAAGTAGCTCAAAGTCTTTGTGCAAACATTTGACTGTATCTGGCGCCGGGGCAAAGCATGTCTGGCAAGTACAACAAACAAGTGTTCAAATGTGTGAGCAAAGTAGCTCAAAGTCTTTATGCAAACATTTGACTGTATCTGGCGCCGGGGCAAAGCATGTCTGGCAAGTACAACAAACAAGTGTTCAAATGTGTGAGCAAAGTAGCTCAAAGTCTTTGTTCAAACATTTGACTGTATCTGGCGCCGGAGTAAGAAAGAAATAAATTGGGTTGTCGTCTGTCTGTCCTATAAATATAGTGAGTCCATCTAACAACACTAATCGTCTAACGGACAATATCTTGTTAAGCAAACCTAACCATTTGATTAGTTTCGTTTATAACAGCCTCGTTGATTCGTACACTTGTTTATGTTATACTAGTGAGCGGGTCACTAACACTATATTTTTTTTTTATATGCACAAATATTCCTCGTTTAACCCTCTATACATTTGTGAAAACCGTATCTAAATCGGTTAGGTGGTTTAGAAGTAATTGGTGGAGAAACAAACGGAAGCGGATAGCAATTTTATTTTATTTATAACTAGCTGTTGCCTGCGACTTCGCCAGCGTAACTTTTTAAATTATATATTAAAATTTTCCTCGAAAATCGCTCTATCCATTAGTAAAAACAGCATGAAAATCGGTGCAGTAGTTTTTCAGTTTATCGCGAAGAAACAGACAGACAGACGCGGCAAAACACTTTGTTTCATAATATGTAAGGTGAGATATACTAGCGACCAGCTCCCGGCTTCACACAAATCGCTTTTTTTTATATGCACAAATATTCCTCGTTTAACCCTCTATCCATTTGTGAAAACCGTATCAAAATCGGTTAGGTGGTTTAGAAGTAATTTGCGAAGAAACAGAGGTGGAAAATGACTTCATTTTAAATTGTATTTTAAATATTTTTTAGATTTCTTTTTCATTTTGGATATGAAAAAAAAATCGTATATTTAATTAAACCAGTACCTACCTACGCGAAAAGTCATTATTAGGTATATTAGATAAATTTATTAATTGTTTACAAAGTGATAATAATTTTTTTTGATATATTGAATCGAATTTAAAAATTCTTTCACCTATAGGAAGCTACATTTTCAGCGAGTAACATAGGCTACGCCATAGGCACCACCTATGGCGTTGCTTGTGTGCGATGGAGATAAAATTTAGCCTTAGCGAATTATACTCAAGTATAAAATTATATGTCAAAATTAATAACACATGTAGAACTTGATAACCAAAAAAATAATACTTACAGTTATCGCAACAACATGAACAGACAGAAAAAACCTTTATCTATTTTTAATAATATAAGTAAGTAGTAGAGGTTAAAAAATTGAGTTAAAATTTTTGCTTCAATTTTGTCTAGACTCAACAAAAAAAAAAAAATCAAAATAGTACGGAACAACTTATGAGTAATTATTTAACTCTTAATGCGTTGGCATAAGGTGTAATTTCGATTGTTAACTCCTCCGACTTGGGCAGTTATTAATGCGGTACAGAATGACAGTTGCTACATTCCGATGATAAAGCACTCTACAGACGATGCACTAATATACGCGCGTTTTAAAAACTCTATTAATACTTACTACTATTTTAGTGAAAATTACAAAATATGGTACATTTTTTATATTATAAAAGGTGGCAGATAATCTGACGGTTCACTTGATGGTAGGTGGTTACCGTCAGCTAAGGGGGGTGAAGTCAATATTCATTCAATATTTTTGGTATTTAATCAAACGGCTCTAACGATTTTGACGTTAGGGCTTATTTTATATCTAGAAATCGATCTGTCTTATCTTTGAGAAAAGTCGTTTTACGTATTTTTTTTTATGGAACGGTTACAAAAGTAAAACCGCTAATATTTATGCCGGTTTCAGTGCATTCCTGATGGTCAGTCCTGACGATACGCACAACCGATCCGCGGCTCTGTAACGACTTGTGAATTTTCATACAAATGATAAACGCGTCTGACGTACACACCGACCGCCAGGAGAGCACTGAAACCGGCCTTAGAATTATTAATTACTAGCTCGCGACTTCGTCCGCGTAGAAAAGTATAAAACGCCATCTACCTTATTTTGGATAGATGGCGCTATCTCCCGCGCCAAGCCGCTAATATTTACTTTTATTTTAGATTTCCTGTAAGAATGAAGCATTTTCCCGCGGTAAAAAGTAACCTATGTTCATCACGGATAATGTCGGCTTCTAATGGTAAAAGAATTTTTCAAATCGGTCCAGTACTTTCGGAGCCTGTTCTATACAAACAAACAAACAATCAAATCTTTCCTCTTTATAATATTAAGTATAGATTAATTCATTAGTATTCTTGATTTTTTTTCTATATTGTTTCATAGACTTTCATTCTTACATGTAAAACATTTTAAACCTGTCATGTCATTGGCCCAGTCTAGTAAATATTATAAGGTATTCAATATTTTTGGTAACAATAAGTTAAGGCTGTAAAAATGTTATAGAATATTTATTTCCACTATATTTAAAAAGAAAGAAGCCTAACTCCGTAATCTATAATGTCAAATTTAATAGTAAAATTTAAATAAACGCCCATCGTCTGTAGACGACATTAGGCTAATCTGCGCCCGCGCATGCAATGTAGTGAGCACTTGAGCAGGCAACTTCAGACCAGTTTGTGGCCGGCTATCATGCGCACAAGACGTACGCGCCTCGACAAAAACCGTTCGCCATTCAAAAGAAATACCGTTACAACAAACAAAGTGACTTCTCAGGTGTTCAAAATTTGAAACTCAATGAATCAGTGGTTGTGCAACAAAAACTTAGTGAATTATTAACGCCATTGTCAATTGTAACGTTGCTAAATAAGCCATAAACGTGAAAACATGATTTCGTAAACAAAATGGAGGACGTATACACAATTAAAGTTAAAACTAAACCCGATACAAGAAACTTGTATCCGTCTGAGAGGAGATATTCTGCCTCAACTGTGTCAGGTTTAGCATGGGTGCACATAGCTTTGGCTGCCACCTCTTTCCTGTTGGCTTGTTTAGCCCTCGTGAGTTCTAATGCAGAAAATTATGGTCCAACCGCATTCAACGTTACAGACGACGGACATGTGGCCAGAAACGAAACGACATATGCAACAGGCAACGAAACAAGCGACAATGAAACTGCAAACGCCAACGATGTAAACACAGATACTAATTACATACTAATTATTGCTCCCACATTAGTAACAATTTTCGGTTTGGCTGCGGGAATTGCATCAATAATGGCATCAGTGAGATGGTACATAGATCACAATATCACATGGCTATTCATTGTCTCTTTGTTTTCAACAATATTCGCCCTGATCTCCTTTGTAATGGTCATCGTATGGTTTGTGACCACAACTGAGGGTGATATTTCTGATTTTTACAAAGACAAGGTACCGTTTAAAGAGTATTTTATAGTGAAACACACAGACGTTGTAGACAGAAACGAATCTCATATGATTATTGGACGCAATGCGACCACAGGAGACGATGATAACAATTCACGTCTGTTCACAAAACGTGTTTTATCTGTGAACATATTGATTGCCGCATTTCTAGAGTTGCTCTGGTCGATACTGAGCATTAAAATCGCTTATAAGGGAATGAAATCTAATTACAAAGACGAGGACGAACGCAGAGGCAATTGCATATCAGTTGTGACCACAATAAAAGGTAACAATACAAGAAAGTTGCCAAGAAACGGTAAACTTTTGCCACCGAAACCCGATCTGATTGAACACTATCCTAATAAAAAAATCAAAAGAATATTTCTAGCGCAAAGTGACAACAGTTTCTACTTGAAGAATCAGAATAGCAAAGGGAAACAGACAACGGAGACGAGCTCGGAGTTTTACAAGGAGAGAATGATGAATTTTCTCAACAGATGTGCTTCCTTGGAGGGAGTGTCTAACACGGAATTGAGGACACCAAGTGTACAATCTGAGAATGCACTGAATCCTATACCGGAAGTGGAGAGCGTTGAGATCAACGTGCCGGAAGAGGGAACACAGGAGAAGGAAAAAGATAGAATGACACCAGTCAGCTGGGGTGATTCCCCGGAGCACACGGTTTACAATCAAAACAATATAAACTTCGATAAAATATTCAATTTTCATGCGAAAAAAGAACAAGAGACAAAGGCGAATGAAAAAGCCAGTGAAGAAATAAGTGAAAATTAACAGAATAATTAAATTATTAGCTATTCGTGTGCACACAGCTGTTGAGATAATTTATTGCTCAATGGGACGTGATAGTGTGGGGAAAGTCGTTTTTTTTTTAGTAAATTGAACATTAGTATTAAACCTACAAAATGAATTGACAAGTGAATGCATTTTTTAATGTATTATGATTATTATAATTAACTAGTTTATTTATGGTATTTTTTACTGGACATTTAACTACTTAAAGAGAGTAAAAATGTTACGAAAGCTCAGAAGTACATTTTTATTTATTTGCAACAAGCCTTGTCTTTAAAATGGATGGATTTTATTACGAACTAACTATTGCACACGACTTCGCCCAAGTATTATTATAAAATATAGCCTATGTTACTAGCTGATAATGTATCTATACTAATATTATAATGAGGAAATATTTGATTGTTTGTATTGAATAAGCTCCGAAACTAGTGGACCGATTTGAAAAATTCTTTTACCATTAGAAGCCGACATTATCCGTGATGAACATAGGCTACTTTTTACCGCGGTAAAAAGCTTCATTCCTACGGGAAATCTAAAATAAAAGTAAATACTAGCGGCTTGGCCCGGGAGATAGCGCCATCTATCCAAAATACGGTAGATGGCGTTTTATATTATTTTAAGCGGACGAAGTCGCGAGCATCAGCTAGTGTTTAATAAACATTGTCATCTACCAAGTATTGGACCGATTTGAAAAATTTGACGATTTTTTTATTTGAAATTTGGGTCTTACCGTGTGGTCCCATTTCAATTCCCATTCACCGACGTGTCGTTGTCTTTTCTCATGGCATCCATGAGAAAAGACAACGAGACGATGTGAAGTCGGTTTGTTCTTTGTTTTCAACGCGGACTAAGTCGCGGGCACCAGCTAGTATAGTTAGAATTGGTCCAAAAGTCTAGTATTAACATTGGCCAAAAAGCGGATAGTTTAACATATATATAATATATATAAAAACACCTATGTATATTAAAGCCACGGTCGTTGCTTGTGTGGTGAGTGGCAAGGTTAAGTTGATAACCCGATAAATTTTGTCTTTTAAGTAACTTTCTAAGTATATGTATAAAATGCATTATTACCTACGTGACTGTTGTGGATTTTAAATCTATATCTATACTAATATTATAAAGAGGAAATATTTGATTGTTTGTTTGTATTGATTAGGCTCCGAAACTAGTGGACCGATTTGAAAAATTCTTTTACCATTAGAAGCCGACATTATCCGTGATGAATATAGGCTACTTTTTACCGCGGTAAAAAGCTTCATTCCTACGGGAAATCTAAAATAAAAGTAAATACTAGCGGCGTGGCCCGAGAGATAGCGCCATCTATCCATAATACGGTAGATGGCGTTTTATACTTTTCTACGCGGACGAAGTCGCGTGCAACAGCTAGTGTTTCAATAAAAAACTGTAACATTATGCACAGTGAAACAAAGCCGTATTGCGTGCCAACCGAGTAATTTGATCTCTCCTCGTTGTTTTAATAGATTCGTACTTCTTTATTGAACAACTCGATAAAATATTCATAACATATTCACATTTCGATGTAAATATCATTCCACAGTCCATCTTAAAGTGAGGACATATATTTTTATTAGTTTATTTATTTACTAGCTGTTGCACGCGACTTCGTCCGCGTTGAAAAGGATAAAAAGTATCCTATCCTGTGTCCCGTACGTCTAAATGTTTATCTACCAAGTTTCATGAAAATCAATTAATTCGTTTAAGAGTTATGGACGAACATACATACATACAATACCTAGGTACACTTACAGATTTATTATTGGCATTGATAACGTAGCTTTCAATAGCTTTCTATAGGTGAAAGAATTTTCAATATCAGTCTAGTAGTTTTTGAGTTCAATCATTTATTACAAACGTACAAAAATACAAATCTTTTCTCTTTAAATAATAATACTAGCTGTTGCACGCGACTTTGTCCGCGTAACTTTATAAAATATAATACATTCGTGTCTATGAAACCATGAAACGTCTGCACTACACATACAAAATTTCAACCCAATCGGTCGAGCAGTTTAGTAGTTGACACACCGACAGCAGCGCCACCTACCGGGTCCAATTGTATTTTTATATAATTTAGGAAACAATCGAAATACCCATATAAAATTTCAACCCAATCGGTTCAGCCGTTTAGAAGTTATGTGAAAAAGATAGAACGGAAGGATAATTCTTACTACCCGTTGTCCTATTACCCGTTTTCCCGTAGGAATGAAGCATTTTCCCGCGGTAAAAAGTAGCCTATGTTCATCACGGATAATGTCGGCTTTTAATGGTAAAAGAATTTTTCAAATCGGTCCAGTAGTTTCGGAGCCTATTCAATACAAACAAACAAACAATAAAATCTTTCCTCTTTATAATATTAGTATAGATAGAAGTATAGTATGTTACTCGCTGATAACGTAGCTTTTAATGGGTGAAAGACATTTTAAAATCAGTGTAGTAGTTTTTGAGTATTTTTATCATCAAGTCAAGTGGACTGTCTGTCAACCTGTCTAAAATGTCCTGTAAAGTGGTTACCATCGCCAAACGGGTTGCCAAAATGAATGCAAAACGCAAGGTCTGCTTTATTTGCGTGTACTTTATAACTTTATATGGAGAAAATGCGTCTAGTTAAGAGGGGAATTGCCTTTTAAGAATATTTAATGAAGGTTCACCCTTATAAGAACATATTGGTATGTAAGTTACAGTTTACCTATATGTCAACTGAGGTCAAACTACTTCTTGATATTGGAAATGTCTTTTCGTTCGCTTCAGTATAAGCCCCGATTTCACGAAAAAGTGCTATCCCCTTATATCTCGGAGATTTGTGAAGATATGATATTCAAAAAGGACTCAAAAGACGCGTATTTATGAGAGCTGTAAGGTGCAAAAAGAATTTTTCGAAAAAGTCAAAAACGAAAAAAGTTATGGCTGAAATAGTGAAAAAAAAAATCCAATTTTTTTCCGAATTTTTGATTTTCGCGCTCGATATTTTGGAAACGAAGAATGATATCAAAAATTTGAGAAAAACTCCTCTGGACAATTTAGTCAGCTACAATTTGAGCCTAAAATGAAGACAATCGGGTTAAGGGTTTGCCCTGTAGCTTAACCTTTTTGAAAGAAGTCAACAAGTCAGAACAACATATTTTTTCGAATTCAGTAGGATTCATTTCCAAAGCGTTCGATAGTCGTGTGAGGCACGAAATCTGTGAATTTTTTTCTTTATTTATTTGGAGTTTTTATTAAACCTTTGATACCCTACATTATTGATATTGCCAATTTTAGCTGGCCATTTCATGAAGTGATCAATTTTCGACCGACGAAAACGAAAAAACAAAAAGGAGGAGGTACTCAATTCGACGCGTATATATATATATATATATATATATATTTTATGGTATGATCACGCATAACTTTTGACAGGGTGGTCCGATTTTGATAATTCTTTTTTTATTTGAAAGGGTGCACCCCCAAGGGGGTCCCATTTTAAATTGAAAAAAAAAATTCCAACCCTAAGGGTAGGAAAACAGGGGATGATTGATTGTTCACTCACCGATTAGAATAGAATAGAATACTAAATTACTACACATTTATTATTAGTATTGATTGATTTTTATGTATTATAGGTGAATTATTATATTAAGGTTTGAAGGCGACACTTGTGAGGGAATCGGCGCATGTGTACAATTGCGCACAAAATTGCTAAGGAAAATGACTTTTTTTTTATTTCGTAATTTTTCACCTCCTTAACTAAAACATTACAGGCAGTTTTGATATTCCTTCCATAAAATCATCTTGCGATGTCGAAGAAGAACGTTTTTGTAGGCATTTATTCACCATGACGTATTTACTAATACGATAAAACAATCTGTACGCAACAGTACCCGAGAGACTCGAGACACGCGAACGAAGTGCGGGAGGTGTGTAGCGTCTGAGTCTACCAATAACGTGTCGCGAAGTGCGGGAGGTGTGTAGCGTCTGAGTCTACCAATAACGTGTCGCGAAGTGCGGGAGGTGTGTAGCGTCTGAGTCTACCAATAACGTGTCGCGAAGTGCGGGAGGTGTGTAGCGTCTGAGTCTACCAATAACGTGTCTGCACACGTTATTGGTAGACTCAGACGCTACACACCTCTGCCCCCTCAAACACCTAACAATAGAGTTCTGCGCACATTTATTCGCGTCTTTATTCGCTACACGAACTATAATACTAGTTTTATGTAAACTTTTTCACTCTAGCAGATTAAAGTTAAGATACTAGGGGACGAATCTGACATATTTTAGGCAACGGTAACCACTTACCGTCGAGTTAACCGTCAACTTGTGTGTTGATACTGTTGACCTTATTATTTAAAATTTTTTTTTTTTAAAAACAACAACAGTTTTTATCCAAAAATGCATTTTATTTGGCGTTCAAAGGAACAAAAATTTCACAAAAAATATTCCCAACAATTTTCTTACAAAATATACAAGTATCAAAAATACTCTTTTTAAATCTTAGACTTCTAATTACAAAAATGTTTTTTACTTAATTACTTACACATAAATAATAAAATTATTGTCACCCTATTGTTGTTGTTGCCGATTTTCGCATTCCCAAGTGCGGAACTTCCGCAATGATCATTGCGAAGCTTATCTTTTGCGCATGCGCATATTATATAGAACGAATTATGACATTTATTTTATTAGTTTTTTAGGACATGAATTTTTTTTAATAATTTTTTAATAGTCCATTTAAAATATAATTATTATTATTTTGATAATAGAATAAATTTTGTATCCAGTTATACTTTTTAGGATATTTGAAAATTTAAAATTTTAATTAATTAAACAATTAATTTAGAAATTTTAAATTTGGAATTTTGGAATGACAACGATGTTAAGTAATCTTTAACAAAAAAAAACGATTTGAAATTTAATTTCACTAACAAGTTAAATTAAGTCGCTTCGAGAACACGAGTGGACTTAATCGGTGGGCCTCACATCTACATCGGTGGCCTTAGAGCAGTTTTAAGGCTGCCCTAAACCGGTGGCCTTAGAGCAGTTTTAAAACTAGCCTACGTCGGTGGCCTTAGAGCAGTTTTAAAACTAGACTACATCGGTGGCCTTAGAGCAGTTTTAAAACTTGACTACATCGGTGGCCTTAGAGCAGTTTTAAAACTAGCCTACATCGGTGGCCTTAGAGCAGTTTTAAAACTTGACTACATCGGTGGCCTTAGAGCAGTTTTAAAACTAGCCTACATCGGTGGCCTTAGAGCAGTTTTAAAACTAGCCTACATCTGTGGCCTTAGAGCAGTTTTAAAACTCCACATCGATGGCCTTAGAGCAGTTTTAAAACTGCACATCGATGGCCTTAGAGCGGTTTTAAAACTAGCCTACGTCGGTGGCCTTAGAGCAGTTTTAAAACTCCACATCGATGGCCTTAGAGCAGTTTTAAAACTGCACATCGATGGCCTTAGAGCGGTTTTAAAACTAGCCTACGTCGGTGGCCTTAGAGCAGTTTTAAAACTCCACATCGATGGCCTTAGAGCAGTTTTAAAACTGCACATCGATGGCCTTAGAGCGGTTTTAAAACTAGCCTACGTCGGTGGCCTTAGAGCAGTTTTAAAACTCCACATCGATGGCCTTAGAGCGGTTTTAAAACTAGCCTACGTCGGTGGCCTTAGAGCAGTTTTAAAACTCCACATCGATGGCCTTAGAGCAGTTTTAAAACTGCACATCGATGGCCTTAGAGCGGTTTTAAAACTAGCCTACGTCGGTGGCCTTAGAGCAGTTTTAAAACTCCACATCGATGGCCTTAGAGCAGTTTTAACACTACCCTATTATGCTTATTATGCTGAAAGAGGTTCCTCAGTGAAGTACGGATGCTCCAAGCAGTCCAATGCTGTCAGCCTCTTCGACGGATCGAAGACCAGCATACGCTGAAAAAAAAACATTAATGTTAAAAAAATAAAATTATAATTCAGCCTTTTTTTCTGTGGAGGGGAAATGACTTTTACGCACTACCCTCGTCGACAGGGACAGTCGACAAGGGGGAGTGTGGGACTCGCCTGGCGAAGTGTCCCCAGGAATACCCACTAAAACCCCCCCGCATTCCACCATCAGCGGTGATGGATCCCTACACACCGCTACGTCCTCTGCGAACCCAGCTCAAGGGCGCAAGCATTTGCCTCACTTCACTTGTTTGCGGCGGTCCACTGGAATGCCGCGAGTCTTTATTGGATATGTCAAGACGCCAGATGTCCCTTCCTGACGCCCTGACGCAGTTCACGCAACGTGCGCCGCGGCGTATGCCCGGGCACGTCGGCCGACTCTTCGGCGCCTGATTGGGTCGGCCTGGGGGTCATCCTCGCGGGACCGCTCCCCATTATAATTCAGCCTGTCAATAGTTATTTGTTCAAATGTTCAAAAACCTTCTTGAAACCCTCTTGAGATTCATCAGAGCCGCATGTAATATTATAATATACGATAAATTCCCCTCTATCTACTTGTATGATGTTTATTTTTAAATCGTTGCGTTGATTTTTTGAAAAAAAAAAAAAAAAAAAAAAAAAAAAAAAAAAAAAAAAAAAAAACAGGCAGTCATGAAAACTGAGCGTCCAACGCACACACAACGTCTGCTGAGCGACAGGCGAAAAATTATGCAATATCACACTTTAATTGTTAATTTTCACGCAAACCACACTAGTGTTGTTGTGTTGTGAGTTACGTGATACGATTTTGTGTGACATTGCACAATTTTTTCGCATTTCTCGCCAGCAGTCGCTCAGCAGACGCATTTAGACGGCTTGGACAATACGCGTGCGGAATGTATCCTTCATTTATCGTATCTATCTAGTGTATCCCATCTAGTGTATCCTAGTGATAGGATATCTAGTGTATCCTTTATTTATCGAAGCGGTTGATTAGTAACAAATTTGAAATGCACCTTGATGAGATCGAGCGCGTGCGGGTGTATCCTCGGTATGACGTCCGCCAGGTCCTGGGCGGGATAGTCAGGGAAACTGTCCGCCACTATGGACACGTCGTCGGGCCACTCGTCGCGCGGCGGACGCCCTATCAGCCTGACGAGTTCAATCAAAATCAAATCATTCATTTAAACATCAACAACATAACTTTATAAAATACACTCGGCGTCAAAAATATCGCCCCTCCGCGAAAATCTGATTCAAGCTAATATAAACTTTATAAAAATTACTTTACATTACTAATACTGATATCAAATGAAAGCTCGTTTAATAACCTTTCAATTAACGTTAGTAAATTAAAATAAAAAGCCACGAGATTTCCAGGTGTGCGCTTTAAAAAAAAAGATGTCAAAACTCGCGGTTGAAGGGCCGCTAGTTGTGTCTGTTCCCTTGGGTATTAAAGATCTGTATAAGGTCAAATGTCAATTATACACTATCCAAACGACGAAGAGAACACAGCTAAGGGGCTCCAGCAAGAAATCAACCCTCGAAGATGGAAACTACCGCCGCTGAATCTGCTCAAGTCGTCGCACTATTGCAAGCAGGAGCTCGTCAGTGTGATGTCGCTCGGCAACTGAATTTAAGTCGTTATGTTGTCCGCCGAGTATACCAACGGTTCCAAGAGACTGGGGGCTACAACAAAAGACAAGGAGCTGGTCGACAACGCTGCAAAACCGAAAGAGACGATCGCTTCATTGCGAGGTCTTCACTACGCAATCGTTTCCTCCAGTGCTGTTCAGGTGCACCAACGCCTCAGGGAAGCTCGGATCACCGCAGTTAGCGTCTCTACGATTAGAAGAAGACTGCGAGAGAAGAATATCGTGGCTTATAGTGCTACTACGGGCTCCATATTGACCACACAGCATCGCAGAGAACGCTGGCGATTCGCCAGAGACCACGTCGATTGGACGTTTGAGCAATGTTGGCAGGTTCTCTTCACCGATGAGACCAGAGTCTGTCTTTATTATAACGACAGACGTGCCAGAGTGTACAGAAGGCCGGGAGAATGATTTTCTCAAGCATGTATCGAAGAAACAGTGGGCTACGGAGGCGGCTCGTGCATGTTCTGGGGCAGCATTAGCATGGACAGCAAAACCGACCTTGTCTGCGTCTCCAGGACTGGAGGATGTCGCGGCCAAGGGTCCCTGACTGCTCGCCGATACATTGCCAAGATCCTGGAAGAGCACGTGGTTCCTTATGCGTGATACGTCGGCCCTGGGTTCACATTAATGCACGACAACGCTCGCTCCTACACTGCATTAATTGTTCGGGGTTATCTGGAGGAGGTTGGGATCGCTGTTTTACCGTGGCCAGCCAGGAGTTCTGACTTAAACCCAATTGAACACCTTTAAGACGAGCTGAAGCAACGGGTTCTGTCACGAGCTGTCCCTTGCAAGACCTTCAGGATGCAGTCATTGAGGAATGGGGCAACATTCCGCAAGAAAGCGTTGTTAAGTTGGTGCGATCGATGAAGCAACATTTGGAGGCAGTGATAAGGGCTAGGAAGGGATAACACTAGATTTTAAGATCATTTTAAGCATTTTTTGAAAATTTTTGTTATGCATTTACTGTTGTAAAGTTAAGTTTGAATATACATTTTCAACTAACCGTCATGTTTTTTCTTTAATTTTTGGACCCAATGAAAAAAAAACCTAATATTTTAAATTTTCCTAAAAAGTACATTTTATTACCTTTCAATTGATACCTTACAATCATACCCTTACCCTTGATCGAATAAGGTTTAAAGTCGGTTGAAACTATTTTTCGCGGAGGGGCGATATTTTTGACGCCGAGTGTATAATACATGTCATTAGAAGTTATGTGAAAAAAAGATAAGTACAGAAGGATAATTCTTACTATCCGTTGTCCTATTACCCGTTTTCCCGTAGGAATGAAGCATTTTCCCGCGGTAAAAAGTATCCTATGTTCATCACGGATAATGTCGGCTTCTAATGGTAAAAGAATTTTTCAAATCGGTCCACTACTTTCGGAGCTTATTCAATACAAACAAACAAACAATCAAATGTTTCCTCTTTATAATATTAGTATAGATAAAGGACATACAGGTAAGGTTACCATTTGGAAAATTGTAAAGTCCTAACATATAGGCTGATTTTCATAGAAAAGTCTTGAGATTTCGTCGCAAACGTAATAAAATTATAAACTCTAAAAAAAAATAATTAGTTTCACAAATTAATGAAAGTATTATTATGTTGATTTGTGATACTATCCAAAGGAGATCGTGTTTTTGTTTTGGTTGATTGAAATTTACTGTATTCGAAAAAATCCTGTGGGGGTCTTCCGACCCCCGTCAGTACCCTTGTGGGGGTCGGAAGACCCCGGCAACAGTGGACTTAACCACCACCCTAACACAAACGAGTATGTCGTGTCTGTCTGTCCGCTTCACATTAACACTAAAATTAATCCCCCGTCTCACCTGAATATGCAGTGGAGCTGGTGCGAGTCCGAGGACCCCGGCAGCAGTGGAGACCTGGTGTGGAGCTGGGCGAGCACGCATCCAGCGGACCAGACGTCCACGGCCGTGTTGTACGACACGCCAAGGAGCACTTCCGGGGGACGGTACCATAGGGTCACCACCTGATGACAAAATAGCAACTATATTGTAAAGGAACATGGAAAGTGGGGTGAACGAGGAAGGTGTATACCTGAATTATTATATTAAGGTTTGAAGGCGACACTTGTGAGGGCAATCGGCGCATGTGTACAATTGCGCACAAAATTGCTAAGAGAAATGACATTTATTTTTCTTATTTCGTAATTTTTCACCTCCTTAACTAAAACATTACAGGCAGTGTTGATATTCCTTCCATAAAATCATCGTGCGATGTCGAAGAAGAACGTTTTTTTTAAGCATTTACTCACGATGGCATATTTACTAATGCGATAAAACAATCTGTACGCAACAGTACCCGAAAGACTCGAGACGCGCGAACGAAGTGCGGGAGGTGTGTAGCGTCTGAGTCTACCAATAACGTGTCGGCACACGTTATTGGTAGACTCAGCCGTCACGCTCCTCTGCCCCCTCAAACACCTATAGAATTCTGAGCACATTTGCCGAGAAGTCTTTATTCGCTGCACGAACTATATGTATGTGTGTGTGTGTAGTCGGGTGGGGGGGAGCTAGTTTCAAACATCTTACCACGCTTGTGAGTTTCATCTCCGTGTCGTATGTCTTGGCGAGGCCAAAGTCAGCGAGCTTGACCCTGCCCTGCGAAGTGACTAGCAGGTTGTGAGGCTTCAGGTCCCTGTGGACTATCCGGTGCGAGTGGAGAAAGTCCACTCCGGACAGTATGTCGAAGGACATACTCTGCGGAAAGAAAGTGTTGATACTATATATTCAATTGTACTGAATTATCCTTCCGTACTTATCTCTTTCACATATAACTTCTAAACGGCTGAACCGATTGGGTTGAAATTTTATATGGCTATTTCGATGGTTTCCTGGATGATTTAAAAATACAATTGGACCCGGTAGGTGGCGCTGCTGTCGGTTTGTCAACTACTAAACGGCTTCACCGATTGGTTTGAAATTTCGTCTGTCTATTTCCATGGTTCCACAGACACGAATGTATTATATTTTATAAAGTTACGCGGACGAAGTCGCGTGCAACAGCTAGTTATAATATAAGAACATAATAACTAGCTACACGCTCCCGCCTCCATCCAGGTTCATAATAAAAACTTTTAAGTTATTCATAAATATTTTAAGTTGGACCTAATTACACAGAGTTACGAAGTTTTATCAAAATCGGTACTGTGACACGAAATTTTTATTTCTAAAAGTTTTAGTTTTATTTTAGGGAAAAAAGAAAATCTTATTTTAAGCACACATTTTAAATGTTTTTCAAATGTTTTTAATTTTTTTTTTGAAACTGGCTGAAATTAAATACATTTTTGGAATCCGTTCATGGAAAAGATACTCAAAAAGACATGACATGCAAGGTAGACCAGAAATCGAACCTGCGACTGTCAATTTGACAGCCAACACTCACCCTTATTCTTCTCTCCGAGAGTGGTGCGGGCGCTTTCTTCAAATACGACTCCAGATCTTGTTCGACATGTTCAAAGACCAAAAACAGAACCAGCTGTTGATCTCGCTCAACGGATTGACCTCCGTGGCAGACATCTAATAATCTGGGAATTGATTGAAAGTTAATATGAGAACAAGCTGTAAGAAGAACAAGATATTTGATTGGTCTCGCTGCACTCGACTAGATACATCTGCCGTACTTGACAAATGCCGAAATCGGGGTACCTGAGCTATAGTTGCACTGTTTGTGATGTGTACGTGCCGAATGTTTTATTAAAATTTTGGGTATGATAAAATACCAATTTGCAAAGAAAACTGTGTAAAAATATAATTAAACTGTGTATAAAATGATAAATAGTGACTATGTTTTACACACAATACAATAAAAAGTTGCAGCATTCACAGCTTTTAGGTAGGGCTGTATCTAGTTGAGCACAACGAGACCAATCATTTATCTACGGGTCGGACGATAGAAGTAGTTGTACTCAACTTAAAAGTGGTTTAATTAATATACCTGAAGAGTAGAGGGTGTTAAAGATATTAAAAAAAATCTTACCTAACTATATTAGGATGTCTATACGCTTCCAATTGTCTTAAGAGAGCAATTTCCCTTATTGTATTCAACGGAATGCCGTCTTCTGTAAGAGCTACCTTGACCTTCTTCATTGCAACTATCTGTCCGTTGTTGTGGAGATCTCTAGCTTTGTATACTGTGCCGTAGGCTCCTGAAAAAAAGCGACAATTTAATGGACATAGGTTTTTATCCTAAACTGACTTGCAGCTAAGATTGGATTTTGAGAATGTTACTTTGAGAGGCAGCCAAAGCTATTATTACGTTCCTGACTGTATTCATCCTAAGCATGTTAATAATCTATCTAATAATATTCCCTAAGGGAAAAGCCTTAAATAAAGATTAAAAAATATATATATATATATATATATAATAATATACTTAAGTAAATGAATTGTCGGATACTAAATCTATACTAATATTATAAAGAGGAACGATTTGATTGTTTGTTTGTTTGTATTGAATAGGCTCCGAAACTAATGGACCGATTTCAAAAATTCTTTTACCATTACAAGCCGACATTATCCGTGATGAATATAGGCTACTTTTTACCGCGGGAAAATGCTTCATTCCTACGGGAAAACGGGTAATGGGACAATGGGTAGTAAGAATTATCCTTCCGTACTTATCTCTTTCACATAACTTCTAAACGGCTGAACCGATTGGGTTGCAATGAATGTGTACAAAGCAGAAAATAAGTGAGAAAATAAGTGATTTGTGCTCGAAATAAAATCAAAAGAATTTGTTTTAGAAAATCCGTGAGAAAAGCCGCGCGGACGCCGGTGGTGTCGCGTGCTAACAGGTTAGGTTAGGTTTTTCTTAAAAATTACCTGTGCCTATAAGGTTAAGTTCTTCGTAATTGTTCGCAGGCTGGAGAAAAGCACTGACATCACCCACGGCGCTAACCGAAGCCATACCCGTGTTTTGTGAAGTACGTTTCTCATTATTTCCATCAGACATTGTGTAGCATAAACACAAACAAACGTAATAATACAATTATAACGGCTCTTCAGTGTTCAATACTTTTGTATTGACAGTAAATCGCGGTTACATTACTTTCTTCATTTATTCACACAAAATATCACTTATTTTGCATTTAAAATTATAAATTTCTTCACTCAAAGATGCAAACAAAAGTTTATTTTCTTTTGAAGGACAAGCCAAACAAATAAAACAATAACTCATAGAGTAATCACACAGAGTCACACAAAACAATACCAACACAACAAATCATAAGTTACTCTATGACAACCACACACATCGTCGTGTAAACAATGCAATGAAAATGAAATGGTATTCTCTGTCCGATGTCTGCCTGCTATTTAGAAAGAAATTCTCTGGGCTGGGCTATGAGGATATATACGATTGTAATTGGTCGGATTATTAACTGTGAATAGTGTAAAGCGCCATCTCTGTATTGCTGCGTAAACTAAGTTTCATTGAGAATAGAAAATACGATACGTCATAACATAAAGTACTCTGTGTAAACTTCTATGATGTATCTTCTATGGAAGACTATCACGCAAAACTACTTTGCATGGTCTTTGTTATCAACTTATCACGTGACCACAGTAAAGCTTACAAAATTACAAATTGCTTACAAATTAAACTTACAAACCGTCGATAGGTTTTTAACTTTACGTTTCTATACTTTACGTTTACGTTTTCGATAGGTTTTTAACTTATGCAACTCAAACTAACGATATCGTTCGAGTTTTGAGTACTTAATTGCTAGGGCTTTAGGTATACGTGGGTATACGTATACCTATACAATTACCCTAATATGATTTTATAAATACGCTCTAGCTAACGGTTGCGGTCATTGAAATCCATTTAGTGGCAATTAAATAAATTACCATCAATTTTATTTATATTTTACTATGCATAAGTACTTATTTACTACGAGCAACTTACCCCTAGGCAAAGAATTAAAATCTTTGCCCCTAAGGTTAGTTGCTCGTAGCTTATTTATAATAAGTAAATAATCACATTAAAATATAAATTGATATAACATATAATTTCTTAAATAAATAAATAGTTATCGGTCTTCTTCCTTCAATTCCAATACCTATACAAATAATATGTATATTATTATGTATTTTAATTAAATTTAATTAATGCAATGATTAATGTACAGAATTAGTATAATACTTGGTGAATAGGAAAGGAATATACCTACTTTTCCTATTTATTTCATGCCTCCTTGGCTGTTTGACTCTGAAAGCTTTATACCTAAATTGTAAATTATAATTAGTAATTGCTAGTACCACAAAAAAACAGTAAAAACTACAAAAGCCATAAGAGAAAGACTTAGGGCTCGTCCGGGATTTGAACCCGGGACCTCTCGCACCCGAAGCGAGAATCATACCCCTAGACCAACGAGCCTGTGCCGTAATGTTCGAAATTATTCAACTATACAAATTGTTAGAATTTCAATATTACCATTCATATTTTTTTAAATCAGAGTACATAACACAAGTAAGTACAGTAATTATTTAGAATTACATATTTACAGTTACGTACAAAAGTTGTTTACAAATCATAAAAATAATAAATAATCGTAAGTAACTTAAAGTGTCTAGGTACGTTAATAAATAAATATGATAATCTCGAATTAAATCAAATCCATATTTTTGAGTGGATACAAATCTTGAAATCCATTTAATAACACATATAAAACAGCTCGCGGCGTTTTAGAAAGTTGCGCGGGAAAGGTGAAAAAAATTACCGCTACACGCCATTCGCTACCCGTCCTTGTCACTCTCGTTGCTTTCGCATCTACTATCTCCATGGCACTCGTCACTCTAGTAGGTATTTGAATTTGGAATTTTCAGTCAGACAGTCCGCTGCGTTGAGTGAACGTCGAACCGAACGTGGAGCGGCACTTTTAAAAATTTGAATACGGAACGATATTTTTTTTTAAATCAACTGGCCAAGGAAACCGTTCTATAGGAATCTATAAAAATAATAAGATCTGTGTAAACTGTGTGACGCATAAGGTGGTCTATTCTATAACATTATAAATATTGTTTGCAAACGGAACTTCGTGTGTGTATGATAAAATGTGAAAGTTGGTTTTACATGTTGGTGACGATTTTTTGCAACTCTTTCCCTGCTTAAACAGCTGTTTGTGGCTTCTTCGTTTGCTTTGGTAAGTTTAATAAACTTTATTAAAAATGATAATATATGATTATTGATCAGGTACAATTTACTGGGGGACAGATTTATTTCTTTAGCACAAGTTCCTATTTTGACAAAATAATTTGGACATTTTCTAAGGTACAATGTCTTTATACAAGCTATTTATGTAAGTATTAAGTATTATTTTACTCTATGATGTAGATAATACTAGCGGTTCACAACTCTCCATTTTTTTCTATTGATTGATCTTTGAAGAGTTTGTTTGTTTGGTTGCTTATCTCAGGAACTACTGGTTCGAATTGAAAAATTATTTTTGTGTTGGATAGTTTATTTATCGAGGAAGGCTTAGGCTATAGAGAACGCGGACGAAGTCACGGTTACCAGCTAGATAATAATAAATGTGTAAGGGTTGGTCGTGGAGTAAATTTTTCAGAGATATCGTGTTTATAGGCTCTATACATGATACTTCAACTAAATTGACCATTTTTAGATTTTTTTCTGTATTTATGGGAGTAACATCACAGATGCGTTATGTTATGCGTCATAGTTACGTTACGTTCTATTTTTTTGAATGTTTTAGAATATCTGACGTTTCAAAAATATTGCACCATCTATACAATATTATTTAAAAAATAACAATATTGTCTTTTGGCGTGTTCGAATTTTTGAAAATTTACATTTTATAATCGACTGGCACAGGTAAACTTCAGTCGTGTCATTCATTTTATTTTATAATATTTTTTTTCTAACAAATATGTTTGCCCTTTGGCAAAGGTCTCTTCCAAATCTGTCCATTCTTTTCTGTTTCCGGTTTTCCTCGTCCTGCTATCTGCTATCTTGTTTCTGTTTTTGATAAAATATAATTATTAAGTAATACTATCTAAATCGGTACAGAGTTTATTGAATGATTAGAATGTTCCACATTATCCTTTATTTTTTGCCCCATACTCACCCATATGTGTACTACAGCGTAAATACAGTTACAAATTGTTAATCTGTGGCTAACTCATGCGTATCATTCGTATCGTATTAATTATTCTGTGGTAAATTTCAAATTTATGGTCCCGCCGTAGTTTTTCTTTAATTTACATTTCAAATATCGAAGAATTCAAAAGACACTGACTGAACAGAAAATGCAAAAACGAATTTCGGACATTTTTCTTTCTAATAATATTCTAATCTGTCCTTCTAATTAAAAATTCGATTATAATCATCAAATAACATTTTAAAAAGATTTGGCTTATATCGCACCTTCGGTAAGACAAGGGCATAACTGCACTTTTTGTAATTTTTACAAGAAAGCTATTTAAAATATTTTTTTTTGCATTCAATATCGTATTCCTATTATATTGCGTTTAAACAATTCTTCATCAAATAAGCCCTATAGTCTTGTAAATATTTTTTTTATTTTAATAATGTTTTTAAGACATTTCTGCATATATTTTAAGTTTAACTCATTAAAAAAAATAGCAGGGAGTTCCAAACCTTGGCAGTACCTTGGACTAGCTGGCGCCCGCGACTACGCCCGCATTAAAAGTAAGGGATGTGTAGCGTCTGACTAAATGTGTAAAGCAATATAACGTCTGACATCTTAGCTGTTATAAAATTTTCAGGTGTTGTATCTTTATTTTTAGTAGATAGCTGGTGCCCGCGACTTCGCCCGCGTTGAAAATTATATACTAAAACTTTCCTCTTGAATCACTCTATCTACTAAAAAGAACCGCATCAAAATCTAAGCATACTTAGGGACAGACAGACAGTGGGAAGCGACTTTGTTTTATACTATGTAGTGTAATATTGGAGTGACCATGCACACACGAAGCTATTGGTCCGTGAGCCAGCGACAGATTTTCATGACCAATTTCCTCCCAGTCGATAACTCGTAAAATGACTGAGAGAGTTGTATCATGAAGCGTTGTGAACGTCAGCTGCGGCTCCGATGGTGGGTTGAGTAGTAGAGTGGTAGCCGTCCACGCACATAATACATTTTTTTTTTAATAATTTATTCCCGATTAAAACTTCATCAAATTGTAGTTAGCCTAATATTTTGAAGAAACAAAATTGTCAGCTATTTATAAAATGGTGGATTATGCGTTTGCAGGTCACACGAATATATACGTGTTCAGTGATTACATCCCAATAGAAAATTTATCAGATGATAGTTTATGTATTACTGTTAATAAATAAAAAAGTCAGCTGGCTATATCTTGGTGGAATGCTTGTCAGCTGATGCTCTGAAAGTGTAACGGGCTACCACTGCTCAACCCACCATTGGAGCCGCAGCTGACGTTCACAACGCATCATGATACAACTCTCTCAGGCATTTTACAAATTATGGACTGAGAGGAAATCATTGACGAAATTAGTGCCTGGCTTACGGACCATATACACGAAAGTTGGCGAGTACGTCTACTCTCTAACTAATATATATACTAATTGCTATGCGCTTTAAAACATAGTATAGGCACAGTATACTAATTTCAATAGGTATGTTTTAAAGTTTTAAAGCGCTTGGTCCCAAAAAGAGAGTTCGAAAAGACGAGGATTTTAATCAGACGTACGCAAAGATATGAATGTCCGATGGAAGAAAGGGAAATGCCTAGGGAAGGCTACAATCTAAACGTTCTAGCTACTTTCTTAAATATAGCTTTTGACCGCTATCTTGAGTTAGAGAAAAATCTCTACAATTTGATCTGATCTCTTAATTTTGCCAGCTTTTTTTCTAGAGATGAAACCAAAAGTTTTTAGAAATGAATATGTAATTTCACGAGTTGTAAACCGAAGCGTATAGGTATGTGGGTCACCTGCTACGGCCCGGCCCTTACCCACACTACACCGTTACTCGAACGTGCGCGTGCGCATGATCAGCCATGCGCCCACTATTATGCCTTATTATATACGGCATTTAATGGGGAACCATGATATTATTGGTTGGAGTGATTGAGCATGGTATTTTCTATGTGAAGTGGTCTTTAATAATCATGAAATCATACGTTCAATTTGTCAGGATATGGTGTACATTTCAACCAAAAAAAGGTAATGTTCTAGAGAAATCATGTAAAAAAATGTCTGCTTCTAATGGTAAAAGAATTTTTCAAATCGGTCCACTAGTTTCGGAGCCTATTCTATACAAACAAACAATCAAATCTTTCCTCTTTATAATATTAGTATAGATACAGAAGATTTCGCTCTTGGTGAGTTGTCTATCCCATAACCAAGATTTCCTAGACGTGAAAATCGATCGATGTATATGAAAATCAAAGGGTAACTTGCGTACATCAAGTACTGATAGCAAGAGCAGGTAACACTGACACCATAACCGCACGTATAACCGGGAACCGAACCGGTTATCGACGGTCATTGGGTCGACACTCGACAGTCAAGGCACGCCTACATGTAACTACAGCAACATTAGTGTTTTAGTCTTGTTAGTCTTGGTTGTGTTTTACAAAAACAAAAAGGTTTCCCTACAAGAACTCTTCATTTGCACCAATCCTATAAAAAAATCCACATATTTCGTGCCTCACACGACTATCGAGCACATTGGAAATGTATCTACGGAATTCGAAAAAATATGTGGTTCTGACTTGTTGACTTCTTTCAAAAAGGTTAAGCTACAGGGCAAACCCTTAACCCGATCGTCTTTATTTTAGGCTCAAATTGTAGCTGACTAAATTGTCCAGAGGAGTTGTTCTCAAATTTTTTTTGATATCATTCTTCGTTTTCAAAATATCGAGCGCCAAAATCAAAAATTCGGAAAAAAATTTAAATTTTTTTTCACTATTTCGGCTATAACTTTTTTCGTTTTGGACTTTTTTGAAAAATTATTTTTGCACCTAACAGCTCTCATGAATACGCGTCTTTTGAGGCCTTTTTAAATATCATATCTTTAAAACTCTCAGAGATATAAGGAGATCGCATTTTTTCGTGAAATCGGGGCCTATACTGAAGCGAACGAAAAGACATTTGCAATGTCAAAAGGATCTGCCTTCAATACCCTCAGCACAGCTCCCACTCTTGAGGACTTTTAGTATGTTCATGTGGATACCGTAAGGTACAACTGTAATAATTTTCAAAACTACACGAATTTTATTTCCCCTGATTTTTATAATTTGACTGGGTTTGAGTCTCACCAAGACTCTATACAGGGCGTCCCAAGACTACGCGACATGAAGGAAAAGTACCTTAAATATCACAGATAGGATATTTTGCTGAAAGAAGACTTTGTCTTATTTTTAAAAGTTAGTAATAGTGCATTCAAAGATTTTCTTAAAAATTACGCCATCGTCGGCAATAAATAATATTCTTGAAATTTGAATCAAACATTTTAAGTTATTTCATTTCTTTTAAGATACTATGTTAAGAAGAATTATTATTTTGGGTCCATTCATTCGATTGGCATCATAAAAATACGAGTGATTTTTATTTCACATTCAAGTCGGTTCGATTGCCAGACGACGCAAGTAATTTTTGGAAAATCTTTGAATGCATTATTACTAACTTTTATAAATATAAAATCTTATTTCAGCAAAATATACTATCTACTTTATTTAAGGCACTTTCCCTTCATGTCGCATAGTCTTGGGACATCCTGTATATACTAAATGTAAAGAAGATACAATAGATACAAGTTTTGACTTTGTTGATATAGGCTGAAATGACATATGGTAGGAGAGCCCAAGAGGGGATTTTTGGATTTACTCGAGAGCGTCAGATATTGCCAATGTATATTACCCACGTGTCTCCGATAACGTATATGTATTAATCTGACGGTTTGGGTGGTGGGGTTGGTGGGGGTGGGGTTAATCTTTACATACAACTCGACTCGAGCGCGTCAGATTTTTAGAGGGGATGTTAAGTGAACCTAAATTCGCAAGCGTAACGCTTGGCGTAACGTTTTTTGGCGTATGCCATTTTCTAATACTCGAGCGCGTCAGATTTTTATACAGACGGTACAGCCTGAATTCCTGAGATCGTGCTGATTCTTAATTTATTTTTTATTTATTTTATTTATTTATCTATTTGTTATACAGTAATGTTTACATTTAAATTAACAATGGTGTAAACATAAACTCATTAGAGTTTCACCGCACACCATGTTTAGTTTATAAAATCATTAAAATATGTAGGTACATTATTATTTACATATAAATAATATTGTATTACATATAATCTGACGATTATATGGAGGATTTTTTAAAATACAACGCCTACAAAATTTTGAAGGTCCCCACGACGCTCGAGTGACTCCACATTTAGCATCGTGAGCTCTCCTACCAATAGGCTAAAAGCGGTTTTAATCTATCTAGACTCATTGAAGAGCTTGAAATCCGCGATAATAGAGGTTGGCGACCTCGTTTCTCGCGAAACCCCCATTACACGACTGCGTCGAGCGACTTGTTGTGCAACTGGTATGTGTGGTTGTTACGCGACATCCGGACAACGGTTGACTCACACTTGCGCGACGGTGAAGTGAAGACGATGGTGGCCACTTGCATAAGTTCACCGTCATAAATTTCGTATATTAAGTGAGTCACGTGTGGTGTGGTATGTCCTAATTGGAATTTATTTATTTGGAATTCATCTTGGTCGAAATCCGTCTTTTTTGGACCAAGCGTTTGGAACTCCTGAGCTCATAATAACCCAAATGCTTTCAAATTTAGAGTGAATAGGCTTCTGGGTGAGCTCGCTCCATCTTAGGCCTCATCGTCGCTACACAGTTGGTTGTTGGCCAACAGTAAACCCATCTATACTAATATTATAAAGAGGAAATATTTGTTTGTTTGTATAGAATAGGCTCCGAAACTAGTGGACCGATTTGAAAAATTCTTTTACCATTAGAAGCCGACATTATCCGTGATGAACATAGGCTACTTTTTACCGCGGGAAAATGCTTCTTTCCTACGGGAAAACGGGTAATAGGACAACGGGTAGTAAAAATTTTCCTTCCGTACTTATCTGTTTCACATAACTTCTAAACGGCTGAACCGATCGGGTTGAAATTTTATATGGCTATTTCGATCTCTAACAAAAATAACTCTTTTAAACAAAAAAGAAAACCGACTTCAAACAGTTTTCTCATGGATGCCATTGTCAGAACTGGACCAAATTGAAATAGGACCACAGGGGAAGCACCGGCTTTCAAATAAAAAAAGAATCATCAAAATCGTTTCACCCAGTCGAAAGTTATGAGGTAACAAACTTAAATAGAAAAAAAGTACAGAAGAGTTTAGGAGCTCTTCCTTTTTTGGAAGTCGGTTGAAAAGGTCGTAAACTATTCATACATATAAAGCTGAAGAGTTTGTTTGTACGCGCTAATCTCATTAACTACTGGTTCGAATTGAAAAATTCATTTCGGGTTGGACAGTCCATTTATCGACGAAGGCTATAGGCTATAGAGAACGCGGACGAAGTCGCGAGCACCAGCTATAGAAGGATAATACAAATGTGGGGTAACTAGAGCGATGGCCTTGAAACGGACTGGGCCGATTTGTGGCCCGAATACCAGGACACATTGGCTCAAACATTGGCGCCAACATAAAATGTTTAGATAACAAACATAGGTAAGGCTATAACGGTCAATCGTATACTTCGTTACGAGTAACTTGCGTAGAGTTAATTGTCTACTAGAAATGGCTCTATTTGTGAATTCATATAAAGTTATCAGAAAAAATCCTGTGTTACTTATTAATACTTAAACACGTCATTTAAATATTAAATAGCAATAATAATTATTTATTTATTAAATTACATAATCTATCTAATATTATAAAGAGAAAATACTTGTACCTACTTTTGTATTTTTGTTTGTCTATACTAATATTATAAAGAGGAAAGATTTCATTGTTTGTTTGTTTGTTTATATAGAATAGGCTTCGAAACTACTGGACCGATTTGAAAAATTCTTTTACCATTAGAAGCCGAAATTACCTGTGACGAACATAGTCTACTTTTTACCGCGGGAAAATGCTTCATTCTATACGGGAAATCTAAAATAAAAGTAAATACTAGCGGCTCGGCTCGGGAGATAGCGCCATCTATCCAAAATACGGTAGATGGCGTTTTATACATTTCTACGCGAACGAAATCGCGAGCACCAGCTAGTAATGAATAAACTCAAAAACTACTGGGCGGATTTTAATTTTTTTTTTCATCTATAGAAAGCTATTATTATCAGCGAGTAACGTAGGCTATATTTTTTTTTATGTAACGCAGACGAAGTCGCGTGTAACAGCTAGTGTAATAATAATTTGGTAAAGGCTTATCATTGTCTTCACTGTCATTTTCTCTACTATAATTTCTTATAAACCACTGAACTTATTTTAATAAGGTTTCTACTATTAGAAGAGCGATAGGCGAAGAAAGTTTGTGTATAATTTTAACTTATAATTTTCAGCAAATAATTGCATTCATAATTTAAAATGTACTCTGTGTATGTAATTCCTACGTCATCGGCCTTGCATTACGTCCACAAGCTAAATAGTAGATACTACCGTAACCGTAATTACGTCTGTTTAATGCATTAGTCTGTGGCAATCGTAACATTCGATTGCCATTTCTAGTCGCATTACATTGGCAACAAACATCCGCCTTGTCACGCGTAACGCATACTTAATTCTTACAGTTATTTAGATTAATAATTCAACACCTGTCTGTGCGCCAATGTTCCATTGTCCTTATTTCCTTGGCTCGGTTTCTTTATTGTTTTTTTCAAATTTGTCATTAAAATAGAAATACACTACACTCTTAATGGCTTGGCGCCCATTATCGGCATCGGCATAATGGGATTTTAGGTGGCAAATAGTAATATACATTAATGTCATGGAAATAAAGTAGAGATTTCCAATATAAAGTCTGACATTATACGCAGTGTGCTATATATGCCATCACTTCTCAGATTTAGACCCAGAGCCAATTATGAAAAGTTTGGGAATCGAACCCGTAACCACTGCCTCGGGGAAAGCACCTTAACCACTCGATCAATGGAACTCGTCTACTAAATTGAATTATTACTAAATATCAAACAATCATCATCAGATTGTATGCAGATATATATGTAACATAACTAATTATATAATGTACTCAAATGTACTAGCTGGTGCTCGCGACTTCGTCCGCGTATAAAACGTAGAAAAGTATAAAACGCCATCTACCGTATTTTGGATAGATGGCGCTATCCCCGGCCGCTTTTATTTTAGATTTCCCGTCGGAATGAAGCATTTTCCCGCGGTAAAAGTATCCTATGTTCATCACGAATAATGTCGGTTTCGAACTAAGCCTTTAAATTAAAATAATAATAATAACGAAATTTTTACGTTACAGATATATTTCAAATGTGAAGAGTTTGAAGGAAACAATGAAAATGGTGTTCTGTTGCCGAGTGATGTGTATCTGGCACCGATGAACTGTCGTACTGTCAAATTTCACGCCAAAACAAGATGGCCGCCGTGGAGAAATGGCGGCGACGATTCGGCGCTGTTCTCTTTGTCATACTAATACAAGTCATTAATGGTATGTATTGTATGATGATTTAATAATAAGAATTTAATGTAATAAGAAGTTAGCGGATAAAGTTGAAATAAGTTGAATATATTTACCAATTAGTTCAACAATTTGAACTTTTTGGAATACTTCCCAAGTAGCGCACAAGAGTTATAAGAAGAGCTATAACAGCGGCTTAAGAGGTATTTTTAACGGCTTAGCCTGCACAAGAGAGCACAAGTAAGCGCTACAGTAGTGATAGAGAAGCGATAGAAGCTTCTATACCCCCGTTAAGGGCACTTTTTATACAGGCTTCAGTGTTACAGTAGCGATATAAAAGCGGTACCACGCGGTACTAGAGTTTGTAGAGCGATACAAAGGTGCTTAAAAGGCTATTGTAGCCAATAAGTTTTAAATGTATAGAGAAAACCTCTCAAACAAAAGTCGTGTCGTGTTCTATTTTTAGTTAAGATTCAAAACTAAATTTCGCTGCAGCGCTTCAACAATCCTTAACCGTCTAACAATACGATTCAAACATGCAGCGCTAGAGCGCTTCTAAAGTGTTGTTTTCTCGCCACCATTTCAAATTCAAATTCATTTATTTTCAGGTAACTAGACCCATATTTTGTTTATACATTCATTGTTAATTAATATAATATATAACTTAACAGTTCTTAATTAAATAAAATCAAAGCAAATTAATTTCTATATATGCCTCATACTATACATATACAACAGTAATTAGATATTTAATACAAGATAAAAGAAAATAAATAAATAATAAGAATAATAATTTACAAGTAAATGCCTAAAAACTACCACCAACATGTCTATCGCAACAATGTCGGATATATTATATACAATCTAGCCTATTGGCTATCATAAGCTTACGCCTTTCGTACAGCATGTCGCTCTCTATATGGCTGCCGCTGCGTATTTTTAACTACTAAATTGACAAAATATTATTCAATTGCGTGTTATATCGATATATAGTGTGTACTTACAGGTGAAAGGTGATTCCTTGTGCTTTATTTGTGTTTACTGAGTTGCTTAAACAATACCTCAACAACATTTAAATTAAATTTATACGGACCACAGAACACATGTGTATCGCCCGTAGCGCTATCTAGACTAAAATGGTTTGTGTTGGCTGGCTCAAACTCATGTTGCAAACAATCTGGTTGCCATGTCTTCTCTATACACTTACAACTCATTGATTGTAGCAGCTAAAAGAGGTACAAGAAATACTTATACCACCTTTATAGAACTCGTACATGTTTGCGACGCGACTGTAACTTTACAATAACTCTGAAGTTATTTTATTGGTTATAATTTGGTACAGAGAAGATTCTATGTGAAATACATTTTAAACTGTCATCAAGAGTTATATCGAACTCCCGACGCCCGACGCAAAAAGTATACTCTAAGTCTTTCCTCCTTAACATAGGAAGGAAGTATGTCCTTTCCTTAACAGTGAAAAAAAGTACTGTTCCCGAAGGATCTATTAAAATTACAAAAGTAAACAGTGGCGGCGCCACCGTTGTCACAGCAATAAAAATATTACTCATACTTTCGGGTTTTATATTTTTAATATTTCAATGCGAACGAAGTCGCTGGCACAAGCTAGTCTTTAGTAAATAAATTAAATTTGAGTCAAGTCAAAATAAGTCTCAAAGGCCCTTAAGTAGATATATATATATGTATATGTATGTTTCTAACCAAGTTGTTAAGTAACGGTGAATACTTGAAGAACAACTTGACCACACCTTTGCCATAAAAATGTGTGTCGGTTTTAAATAACTCTTGACAAGTGTATGTATGTCGTCGGCACATCGTAGAATTGGGTATATCATGATATTCTTGGGCATATCATATTTCTGTTACAACTGAGAGGGTCGCCTCTCTCCGCTCCGCTTCGCTCTGCTCCCTAAATTTATTTCCATGTAAACCTATCACCCTCCTCCTTGCTTTGCTTCGCTCTGATCCTCGTCGCACCTATTTTTGACTTTTGGTGAAAGATTTTTGATTTCATACTTTACGATCTGCCCAATTCTACGATCTGCCCACGACATGTATACTGTTATTTTTAAACACCGAACGTGACGAGGTCTTTTGCGGTAAGACAAAATCAAAATTTGATCAAAATTTTCGAACAAATACTAATAATAAATGTGTAGGGGTCGGTCTTGGAGTAATTTACTTTGTTTAAAGAAATATCGTGTTTAGAGGCTCTATAACATGACACTGAAACTAGGTTGACCATTTTTACAATTTTTTCCTGTATGTATGTTTGTTCCTTCATCACTCTTAAACGAATTAACCGATTTTCATGAAACTTGGTACATACACAATTAGAAGTGCGGGACACGTGTTAGGCTACTTTTATCTTTTTTAACGCGAACGAAGTCGCCGGCAACAGCTAGTAAATATTTTGAATGTCATCTTCTTTTTTTTAATACTAGACTGAGAGACCGAGCTTCGCTGGGGTCAATGAAAGTTTTTTATTACATACAAGAAAGAAAGTCTATGAAACCATTATAGAAAAAAAATCAAGAATTAATTATTAATAATTGAAAATATTATAAAACGAGCAAGCGGTATTTTACTTAATGATTTTTTTTTTCACCTACTTAATGAAATTAAAAAGAAAAAAAAAAAAAAAACCAACTATCTAAAACGAATTAATTATTTTCTCGAAGATAATAACCCTAACAGGTCGATTTCTAGACCTAAAAAACTCCTAACCCTAGATTTTGCGAGATCGTCGTGGCATACAAGAATTCCTCGTTTATAACATTATAAGTAAGATACTAACTGGAGCCTAATCTATATATCCTAATCTATATAGCCCTAATCTTTTCAAAGTTCGAGTGAATAGGCATATTCTGGATGAGCTCGCTCCATCATAGGCCTCATCCTTGCTACCCAGCTGATTGTAGACCAAGAGCAAACTCATCTCCGTCCGCGTTGAAAAAGAAAAAGTATTGTGTTATTCTGTGTCCTGTAGCACTACCATGAGTTGCTATCGAAATCTTACGTTAGTTTACTTCTGTCGATAACGAACCTTTCACCCTACAATGTGCTAGTGAATGATTTAACTACTAACGTTACGGTATTTCTCGAGAGCATCAGTCAAATTTGTAACTCATGGTACCGATTTTGTATAGAAATGTCAATTTAAACGTTAGTCGCTAATGGTCGCTAGCGACTACATTCGATAGGTTTTTCACTTATGCAACTCATGTTACCGCTTTTAGTTCTTTGAGTGACCGCTAGAGGCGCTGTACAATTTTTCATACAAATATTTTACGTTCTCGCTCATCTCTCGCTAGCGATTTCGGTCGTCATAAACTCATGGTAGTACTACTGTACGTCTAAATGTTTATCTACCAAGTTTCATGAAAATCACCTAATTCGTTTAAGAGTGATGGAGGAACATACATACGTACATACAGAAATAAAATTGTAAAAATGGTCAATTTAGTTTGAGTCTCATGTATAGAGCCTATATACACGATATTTCTGAAAACTAATTAATTAATTAATTAATTAATTAAATTAATTAAAATTGTAAAAATGGTCAATTTAGTTTGAGTCTCATGTATAGAGCCTATATACACGATATTTCTGAAAACTAATTAATTAATTAATTAATTAATTAAATTAATTAAAATTGTAAAAATGGTCAATTTAGTTTGAGTCTCATGTATAGAGCCTATATACACGATATTTCTGAAAACTAATTAATTAATTAATTAATTAAATTAATTAAAATTGTAAAAATGGTCAATTTAGTTTGAGTCTCATGTATAGAGCCTATATACACGATATTTCTGAAAACTAATTAATTAATTAATTAATTAAATTAATTAAAATTGTAAAAATGGTCAATTTAGTTTGAGTCTCATGTATAGAGCCTATATACACGATATTTCTGAAAACTAATTAATTAATTAATTAATTAATTAAATTAATTAAATTACTCCATGACCGACCCCTACACATTTATTATTAGTATTGAGGATATTGACGATTGATTGTAATTTTCAAACCCTATCAACATTTCAATCTGCGTCTTCTGCGATAGTTCCAAAGAACGTTCCTTACGTTCTAAGAAAATGAAAAATTTGAGGTAATATATCTTTTGTAATCGAGTACCTACGTGAGATTGTTTCATAGGAGAAACTGTCTGCGATGATGAAATTCGAATTACCTAATAACCGCAAGCTCTTACAGTATTTATTTGCCGCAAATTTCGCCTCGCGTTTTAGGTTTTATAAGTTATTTTTGTACCTACTTAAGTTGGCTGGAACTATCCGAGCATGACCAACACCGATAGCAAATACCGATGCGCACGCTACACTTTTTCCCCCATTTAATTGTAGTAGACAATACCCTATTCAGTTCGTATTTGAGAGGTTTTTGACATTGGAAATGTCTTAGTTCGCTTCAGTATAGGCCCAGATTTCACGAAAAAGTGCGATCCCTTATATCTCGGAGAGTTGCGAAGATATGATATTCAAAAAGGGCTCAAAAGACGCGCATTCATAAGAGCTGTAAGGTGCAAAAATAATTTTTCAAAAAAGTCAAAAACGAAAAAAGTTATGGCCGAAATAGTGAAAAAAAAATTGAATTTTTTCCGTATTTTTGATTTGGCGCTCGATATTTTGGAAACGAAGAATGATATAAAAAATTTGAGAAAAACGCCCCTGGACAATTTAGTCAGTTACAATTTGAGCCTAAAATAAAGACGATCGGGTTAAGGGTTTGCCCTGTAGCTTAACCTTTTTGAAAGAAGTCAACAAGTCAGAACAACATATTTTTTCGAATTCCGTAGATTCAATTCCAATGTGCTCATAGTTTAGAAGTTATATGTGAAAAAGATAACTACGGAAGGATAATTCTTACTACCCGTTGTCCTATTACCCGTTTTCCCGTTGGAATGAAGCATTTTCCCGCGGTAAAAAGTAGCCTATGTTCATCACGAATAATGTCGGCTTCTAATGGTAAAAGAATTTTTCAAATCGGTCCACTAGTTTCGGAGCCTATTCTATACAAACAAACAAAGTATAGTTTTCTACTTACTATTTTTAAAATGACAGTTAAGCATGCAATAATGATAACTTATTGTTATTATTTAAGATATGTATGAGTGACATAACCATCGCGCGACACATTCAAACAATGTGACAGATTTGACATTCGCTTTCACTTAATATGATGTATGATCAAATGATTGAGTAACACTGTATAGGACTAGCTGGCGCCCGCGACTTCGTCTGCGTTGAAAAAGAAAAAAATTAGCATACCCTCCCAGGCAACACATAGGTCAGATAACAGTATGAAATTCACAAATTATTCAGTTTAAAGCTTTGTTATAAGGGTATTAGAGCTGACAAGATAGCCAAATGCAGTATTGAATGATTTTTGGGCAATTATAACACTATGGGCTATTATAGGCTTCTTGTTGCTTATTCAGCTACTATTCAGCTATTATGTTGCTACTATACAGCTTAAAGCAATTTATTTTGTGCCCAAATTGCTTGGATAACGGCTGTATAAATGCATTTATTCAAAGAATATTCAGCCATTCTGTGTTGCTTGGGCTGTGTCCCGTACGTCTAAATGTTTATCTAGCAAGTTTCTAGAAAATCAGTTAATTCTTCTAAGAGTTATTGAGCAACATATACATATGTGTATAATACAATACCTACACTTATAGATTTATTTTTAGTATTTATTACTTAGTATTACTTAGTTTTACTTAGCTTTTGCCTGCGGTAATGGCAAGCTGGATATTTATATTCAATATTCTTCAATCCGATGAGTAGTCGTATAAATAACACAAATTGCCAGTTACATCTAAATACCTATACATAACATACTTATTGGAGGGGAGTGTAATAGTATCTGAAATCTAGATTTGTACGATCAAGACCTTCATGGGCGCGATAAAGACCCTACCTAGTTTACCACTTAACCAACCAACCACCTCTAAAATCAAAATTGAAATACATTATTATCAATTTTTAAAGTAGGTTTTCAGATATTAGAATCCACATCTATACTAATATTTTAAAGAGGAAAAATTTGATTGTTTTTTTGTTTGTTTGTATAGAATAGGCTCCGAAACTACTGGACCTATTTGAAAAATTCTTTTACCATTAGAAGCCGACATTATCCGTGATGAACATAGGATACTTTTTACCGCGGGAAAATGCTTCATTCCTACGGGAAATCTAAAATAAAAGTAAATACTAGAGGCTTGGCCCGGCAGATAGCGCCATCTATCCAAAATACGGTAGATGGCGTTTTATACTTTTCTACGTGGACAAAGTCGCAAGCACCAGCTAGTTATTAATAAAATTACGGAATCTGTCCTCTGTTTTTAAAATATTAGTATTGGTTAAAGACCTCAATCCTCGTGGTTGACCCTATCCTATTTAAAAAATTTACAACTTCTTTATATGAATTACGTATTGTTTCATTTCAGGTTACGAAGAGACCTTCACCGTGTCACAGCTATCACCAAAGTCTGCTAAAATCGAGAATTTCCCTCAAGGTGTAATTCAAACAAGCGCAGACATTGCTTTTAATTTAGAACCTAGTGCTAAGTACGACGACAGTGATGAAACACCTGAAGATATCCTCACAGACGTCGAGGAAGATAAACATCACATTGTGGCTAGATCTGCAGATCCCAACGATAGAGAATCTAGATCAATTAATATAGATGAAATACCATTATCAAACAACAATGAAATCGACAACGAGTTAGAATTACATAATAAAAGAAAGTATTATGATATACAACCAACTAAAACTATAGATTTTATCAGAGACGATGATGTAATTGTTGCTTCCGAGGGTTTTGGAGATAAATTTGAATTTAATTTTCCGGGGGAATCCAAAAGGGTCCCGAAGGCGCGCGCACTGGCGCCTATGGGGCCCAGAATCAGGCCTACTGCAGTGCAACCGATTTTTGCAACAGCGACCCCTAGGGATCAAGGTCGTCAAAATACAGAAATTCAAAATATCATCACGGGCATTGTCAAACTTTTAAACGGCAACGTGAACGTTCAAGCCAATTCTCAGCTTCTTAACGGCCGACCTGGACGTCCTATGGCATCCAGGATAAACAATCGCGGCCCGCCTAGGATATCTGACGTGCCACCGTTGCCTGAATTCGATAAACCTGTGACCCCACCGGCTCACGCGTACCATCCAACTAAAATTCCGCCCCCCTACCCCTTCGATCGACCTCCACATCATGGTGTCAATTTGCCCGAGCAAATTGTACCTCCACTGACTCAGCACCGTCCTGGATTCGTAAGACCAATACCTCCATGGTCGCGACCTAGACCCAGGCCTCCAACGCGACGGCCAAATCCTAATTTACCACTTTACAAACCAACCGTGCCACCTCTGCCTGATCTTCCCGACTTAGAAGACTCTAAACCCGATGAAGAAGGAATCGCAAGCGAAAACGAGACTTCCCATTCAGAAAACACTTTAAATTTGGACAAAGAAACTGTATCAGTTGTAAATCTACAAGAGATTAACACGTCTACAGAAAAAACTTCAGAACCCCCCGAAACCACAACTACAAGTACTACTACAACGACAACAACAACGACAGAACCACCAACTACAACTACAACTACTACCACTACTACTACAACAGAAAAACCAACAACAACAACTGAAATAACAACAAAGCAAACGACTACAACAGAGAGAAGTACAACCGAAAAGAGCACTACCACAGAAAAACCAAGGACTGACAAACCAAAAATAGATAAAAAGAAAGAGAATGTATTTGGCGATAAAGATAAACTGAATAAACACAAGGTTATTGAAGATAAACCAATAAATAAAACTAAAAACGAGTCGAGTGTACATGAACTGGAAGCTTCAATGAGCGATAGTAAAGTCGTTAGTGCAGCGTCCATTGCTGCTCCGACACCAACTGAAGGACTACTGTCTCATGCATCAGCCACCATTGAAACGTCAAGTATGGAAACAATAGTTGAAACGTCTTCCATTAATTCACTACCAAGTGAGTATTAGAAGTTTGTTCAAAACCAAAAAAAAATATGACTAAAAACTTAAACTAAAGAATCTATAAGTAATTGCCTTCGAATTCATGTATTGAAAAGATGAAATAATCTTCTGCCCTGATTACAAGATTTTCTTTTAATACTAGCTCAACCATTGCACGCTTCGCTGTGGCTCAGTCTTATATTAACTCGACTGACATAACAACGGCTAACTACCACTTCAAATGTGACAGCGGTTCTCGTTGGCGAATTAGTTCTCCTCGCTTTCGGCAGATGGCGCCGTAAAAAGAGTTTTTTTTTCTCGCGATTGATCTATACTAATATTATAAAGAGGAAAGATTTGATTGTTTGTTTGTATTGAATAGGCTCCGAAACTAGTGGACCGATTTGAAAAATTCTTTTACCATTAGAAGCCGACATTATCCGTGATGAACATAGGCTACTTTCTAACGCGGGAAAATGCTTCATTCCTACGGGAAATCTAAAATAAAAGTAAATACTAGCGGCTTGGCTCGGGAGATAGCGCCATCTATCAAAAATACGGTAGATGGCGTTTTATACTTTTCTACGCGGACGAAGTCGCGAGCACCAGCTAGTATTATATAAAGCCTTGGTCGGGTTCAGCTAGTTTTAATATACGAGTATTATTCAAAGATATTTGATTGGTCTCGCTGTGCTGGACTAGATACGGCCGCCGTACTTGAAAAATGCTGCAACAAATACTACGCCGAATTCGGCGTACACGAGCTAGTCACACTGCAAATTGTCTGTGATGTACTTGCCGAATGTTTTATTAAATTTTGGGCATAATAAAATGCCAATTTGCGTAGTAGTGAAACTGTGTAAAAAGTAATAAATAGTGACGGTGTTTTACACGCACTACAAAAGTTGCCGCATTCACGGAGCTATTGCTTTTACTCGTCTAGTCCGTATCCGTAGGGCCGTATCTAGTCAAACGTAGCGAGACATAGATGTCATACTTTTTTATTGTAGCTTCGCAAAGCATTCCCTACCACCCGTATCGTCCGCGTCCCGGTATTGTACTGGACGATCCCGACTTCAAACCACACGGTTCCCGTCACCGTGAGGTCATCACGGCTCCTGAAACTCACCTGCCAGGGTACGGGGAGATATTCGACGTGACCGTTTCCGCAGTCCAAGGTCCTGGGGAGAAGGAGGCTTCGTGTAAGTAGCTCTTGAACCGTCTAGCTGCTAGACTCATTTTGACTTTGACAGAAAATTAAGTATGGTGCGTGATTTTTTTTACTACCGGGTGTATTAAGGGTGGGGGACTACTGGGCCCTGCTGAACACAATTCTTCACGGTGTCAACCCCTCCCTTTCCCCAAAAACTTTCAAATTTCATGTTCAACCCCTTATGCTTGTGGTCCAGTATCCCTCACCTGAATTTTTTTCTGATTACCTGGCTTATGGCTGAAACTCCATAAGTAGCTTCGGTTTGCCGAAACGTCCACCTTTTGTGTGTGTGTTTGGTCCACCGTACCAAACACACACACACACACACAAACGTACGCACACCAATGTACACGCGTCTTTTCCTTTGAAATAGTGAAATTTGTAGGACTATGCGGCCATTTTACTTAACATATGTTTACTAAGCTGCAGACAAAAAATAGTCCTACAAATTGAGTGGTACGTTTTCCCAGTCCTACGCTTGTTTGTTTACGGCTGCTAACTCCTTTATCTACCTTATCTCCTTTATCTACGGCTGCTAATAACTCCTCCTTTAAAAGTTTAACCTCGATTTATTCAAAATTGGAATTATGCGACATATCATCTTCATCCACTCCACATTTGAGCGGCTATCACACCATTCAATTTGAACGTTTCCTATTCAGAAATCACACTACGCTAAATTTATTTCTAAGTCGAAGATATAGAGTTGAAAATGGATAAAGTCTAAATTGAATCCAATCTGTTCTAACTGCGATGACACCTTTCGATTTCCTAAATAGGATACGTTCAAATTGAATAGAGTGTTTTAATATTTATTGTCAAGTATCAAGATCCTATAGATTCTTTAATTGACCATTTCCAGTCCACATAGAAAACGTGAATCCGTTATCTGGCCAAGCCGAGAGAGATGACATCATTGTGTCGGCGTCAGGCGAACAGGGCTTCGTCTCTATAGACGGAAAACGGACTTATCTCAACTTGTTCGACACAGCAACAATACAGCCTTCCAGGGTACAGCAACATCGTCACACTGGTGAGTCGAATTAAATGTTTATCTTTCGTTTGCTAGCTGGTGCCCGCGACTTCGTCCGCGTTGAAAAAGAAAAAAAAGTAGCCCCGCCCCACCTGTGTTCTCGACGTCTAAATGTTTATCTACCAATTTTGTGTATGTATGTATGTATGTATGTATGTATGCGTGTGTGTGTGTGTGTGTGTGTGTGTGTGTGTGTGTGTGTGTGTGTGTGTGTGTGTGTGTGTGTGTGTGTGCGTGCGTGTGTGCGTGTGTTTGTGTGTGATCGCGCACGTGTATATGTGAATTATTATATTAAGGTTTGATTGAAGGCGTGTGTGTTGGCACAACAAGTGTTTGTGGGGGAGTCGGCGCATGTGTACAATTGCGCACAAAATTGCAAAGGAAAATGAATTTTTTTTTTCTTATTTCGTAATATTTCAGCTCACTAACTTAACATTACAGGCAGTGTTGATATTCCTTCCATAAAATCATCGTGCGATGTCGAAGGACAACGTTTTTTTTAGGCATTTATTCACCATGACGTATTTACTAATACGATAAAACAATCTGTACGCAACAGTACCCGAGAGACTCGAGACGCGAGAACGAAGTGCGGGAGGTGTGTAGCGTCTGAGTCTACCAATAACGTGTCGGCACACGTTATTGGTAGACTCAGCCGTCACGCTCCTCTGCCCCCTCAAACACTAAAAATAGAATTCTGCGCACATTTGCCGAGAGGTCTTTATTCGCTACACGAACTATATGTGTGTGTGCGTGCCTGTTTGTGCGTGCGTGTGCGTGAAAATAATAGTATTACGAATTTCTCCAGTTCAAGCAACCCAACATCCTCAACCGCCGAGTCCAGCCATTGGGACAGGAGTGGCCATACCGGCTGACGATACACCAGTTGCTCCCGTCAGAAGACCGCCCCCAGTCAAAAGACCGCAGCAGCCGTACAGAAGACCGCAGCCAACTGTCAGGTATTCCTGTCAATTTCTATTTCCCTCTTGTTACGTCATGAACGCCCCCTTAATTATTTTATTTTTATTTTCAGAATCGATACTTGTATAGTTGGCGACGACTCTACGTGTGATCAAGCTCAGAACGAAAAGTGCAGAACTGAATCTGGTGAGTTCACTATACAGAGTTCACGGTGCTTGTGTTACAGTACGTGATGGTAGCCACCCACCGTCAAGTGGGCCGTCAGTTTGTTTGACTTACCATCAAGTGGACCGACAGTTGGTTTGATTTACCATCAAGTGGACTGACATTCTGTCTGACTTACCATCAAGTGGACCGACAGTTGGTTTGACTTACCATCAAGTGGACTGACATGCTGTCTGACTTACCATCAAGTGGATCTACAGACTGTTTGACTTACCATCAAGTGGACCGACAGTCTGTTTGACTTACCATCAAGTGGACCGACAGTCTGTTTGACTTACATTAAATGGACCCATAGTCTGACTGACTTATCGTCAAGTGGACCGACAGTTGGTTTGATTTACCATCAAGTGGACCGACAGTCTGTCTGACTTATCATAAAGTGGATCGTTAGTCTGTTTGACTTACCATCAAGTGGACCGACAGTTGGTTTGACTTACCATCAAGTGGACTGACATGCTGTCTGACTTACCATCAAGTGGATCTACAGACTGTTTGACTTACCATCAAGTGGACCGACAGTCTGTTTGACTTACCATCAAGTGGACCGACAGTCTGTTTGACTTACATTAAATGGACCCATAGTCTGACTGACTTATCGTCAAGTGGACCGACAGTTGGTTTGATTTACCATCAAGTGGACCGACAGTCTGTCTGACTTATCATAAAGTGGATCGTTAGTCTGTTTGACTTACCATCAAGTGGACCGACAGTTGGTTTGACTTACCATCAAGTGGACTGACATTCTGTCTGACTTACCATCAAGTGGATCTACAGACTGTTTGACTTACCATCAAGTGGACCGACAGTCTGACTGACTTACCGTCAAGTGGACCGACAGTCTGTTTGACTTACATCAAATGGACCCATAGTCTGACTGACTTATCGTCAAGTGGACCGACAGTTGGTTTGATTTGCCATCAAGTGGACCGACAGTCTGTCTGACTTATCATAAAGTGGATCGTTAGTCTGTTTGACTTACATCAAATGGACCGATAGTCTGTCCGTCTTAAAAAAATATTTTTATGAGGCTTCATCCGCCTAGAATTTGTATTTTGATATTACCCGCAAATTTCCAATGCACATGAACTTTTTTACGTTAAGATCGGCACATAGGCTGACAGTGTACTTGATGGTAGGTGGCTACACTCGCCTATAGCACAAGCAACGCTACAGGCGCTGCAAGTGCGTCCATAGTCAAAGATTTAAATGATAAATGCGCCCTTGCCATACTTCAGGCGGTCGGAAATGTGTCATCGTTGAAAAGAGTGAGCTCACTCTTCCCGCCTTAGTCGCGTGGACTACGTGGATTACGTGGACAGTTTTCAGAAGCACAGGGCGCATCTGTGATTTAAATCTTCGTCTGGCTAGAGGATTAAGAAGAGAAGGGCCTCTGGCATCCTTTACCCAATTACGGAAACAATTCTGTAATGGGGTCGTTAGGCCCAAATGACTGCGAAACGCAGTGTGCCCTGACAAATTCAGACCACAACTAAAACACAAGAGGTCCAATGGGCCTTGTAAGTCTGATATATGATGTTTATTGAAGGCATATCGAGTTGTCAATGCCGGGCCGGTTACGCCAGACGCGTCCATAGGGACCCTTGTCGCCGAGTGGTGGCGCTACTGCTCAGCTTAAGGGTCGACAGGCTCTACGACAGAAAGGTAAGTTGAATTATCGTCGAGTACATTAATTAAACCACTTTATGTTTAGTCCAAATACATTTTATCGTCCGACCGATATATCAGGACTACAATTCTAACTATTAGATGCGTGGACACACGACGACGACCTCTCTTCGCGAAAGCGTTCGTTCAACCGACTGATACCCTTTCAATATAGTACCACCGAATGAATCTGAATGAATAAGCACATTTGAAACGTCACGGAGCACCTTTAAATCAACTTCAGTCGACATAAATAGCAGACGCTAACAATAGTTACTTTCATATTTTTTTCTTAAGGTCAGGCTGACGGTCTACTTGATGGTAAGTGGCTACCGTCGCCTATAACACAAACGTTTTGTAAGTGAGCTTCATAACAAAATTGGATTAAAGATAGGAATTAGGAAGGGATAGAGAAATGGGCTCAAAGTTTGAGCCTATTGAGCTTCAAACTAATCTATACAAACTTACTAATATTATAAAGAGAGAAGATTTGTATTTTTGGGGTATGTTTGTAATAAATAAACTCAAAAACTAGTTAACCGATTTAAAAAATTCTTTCACCTGTAGTAGGCTACGTTATAAGCGTGTAACATAGGCTATATTTTATAAAAAAAGTTACGCGAACGACGCGATGACAAACGCGAACGAGTGCAACAGCTAGTCTATATCTATACTAATATTATAAAGAGGAAAAATTTGATGGTTTCTTTGTTTGAATAAAATTAGTTCCGAAACTACTGGACCGATTTTATTTATAAAGATATAGATGAATTATTATATTAAGGTTTGATCGAAGGCGACACTTGTGGGGGAATCGGCGCATGTGTACAATTGCGCACAAAATTGCTAAGGAAAATGATTTTTTTTTTCTTATTTCGTAATATTTCAGCTCACTAACTTAACATTACAGGCAGTGTTGATATTCCTTCCATAAAATCATCGTGCGATGTCGAAGGACAACGTTTTTTTTAGGCATTTATTCAAATGACGTATTTACTAATACGATAAAACAATCTGTACGCAACAGTACCAAAGAGACTCGAGACGCGCGAACGAAGTGCGGGAGGCGTGTAGCGACTGAGTCTACCAATAACGTGTCGGCACACGTTATTGGTAGACTCAGCCGTCACGCTCCTCTGCCCCCTCAAACACTAAAAATAGAATTCTGCGCACATTTGCCGAGAAGTCTTTATTCGCTACACGAACTATACGCGGATGAAATTGGGTGCAAGAGCTAGTTAAAATATTTTACTTCAAAGCATCTATAATATGTGTTTCCAGGTCGCTTGGGATTCGAAATTGAATGACAGAGACTCGGATCCTTACCAACAGTTGAGCTATGAAGCTGTCAGAGCTGTAAGTATGTCTACCTGACACAAGTTAGATCGAATATTCAAAACTACCCTCAAATATTTGTTAGTTAAAAAAAAGCAATTAAGAAAAATCAACATAAATTATAAAAATAACTCTTCGTCGTCGGGCAAATGAATTAAAAACCACTTTATGTCCAATTATAAGATGCGTGGACATACGACAACGACCTCTCTTCGTGAACGCGTTCTTTAAACTGTCAAATTAGCTTTTTAATGGCATGACCAAAAGTAGATATTTAAATTTTTCATAGTATTTTGTACAGTCGGCCGCATAAGTCGATTAATATATTCAAAAGTGCAAAACAACTGAACACTCAACTTACTTACTTATTTATGCCGATAATCGACTTATGCGGCCGACTGTACCTAAAGTGATTTTAATATAATTCAAATTTCATTACTATTACATTTCAATTTTTTTTTAAACATTTCCCACATTATCCTCTGAATATATCTTTGTTCAAAATTAGAATTTCAGATTCGATTTATCAAATTATTCGGATGTCGATTGTCAGCCGAAAGTTATGAGGTTTTTATTTCACATTTTTTTTACTCTGACTGTACTCGATGTTTTCAACTGTTTACAGATTGATTCTGCGTTTTCCATGACGCCTTTTTCGGATGATTTCGTTAGCGGTTCAGTAAACGCCATTTACAAGGGAGAACTGAATCGCGAAGGACTTTTCGTCAACTTCACCGTACTGGTGAGTACTTAGTTTAGTTTTCACTTCTGACATGTGTGTTTTTTTTTTTTCAGTTTCTGTTTGCAAAATATTTAAAACTTACTAAAACACTAGGTGGTGCTCGCGACTTCGTCCGCGTTGAAAAGTATAAAACGCCATCTACGGTGGAATGGATCGCTAAAAATATCACCAAGCAGTTGTCATGTTAGTCATTTCACCTGATTTGGATAGATGGCGCTGTCAAGTATATCCCGGGCCGAGCCGCTAGTATTTACTTTTATTTTAGATTTCCCGTAGGAATGAAGCATTTTCCCGCGGTAAAAAGTAGCCTATGTTCATCACGGATAATGTCGGCTTCTAATGTTAAAAGAATTTTTCAAATCGGTCCACTAGTTTCGGAGTTTATTCTATACAAACAAACAAACAAACAATCAAACCTTTCCTCTTAATAATATTATTATATATTCTTTAGTATTAAATAGTATTAATACTTAAGTATTAAATATTAAAGTTTTAAAAATATGTATTTGTATTACTTAAAAATTAAATGAAATACGTCGAATTTTGATCACTACGGTTCATTCAGAAGTGCTAAGAAAAATGAAATATTTTCAGCTCCAAGAGACTCCCGAATCACTCCGTCCATCAATATCGACGGACATACAGAAACACTTGCTCGGTGTTATTAGACGGCGTTCGAACAACGTGGGCGCTTCGGCCTTGTGGGTCGACACGCCCGCCGGAAGTGTGATGCCTTTGACAGGTAATTGGTTTAGGGATCCTTTTCGGTCAATTTCAACATTTTCATAAGCAATTTCACCATTTTCCTAAGCAATTTCAACATTTTCCTAAGCAATTTCAACATTTTTCTAAGCAATTTCAACATTTTTCTAAGCAATTTCAACAATTTCCTAATCAAATTCAACATTTTCCTAAGCAAATTCAACATTTTCCTAATAAAATTCAACAATTTCCTAATCAAATTCAACATTTTCCTAATCAAATTCAACATTTTCATAAGCAAATTCAACATTTTCCTAAGCAAATTCAACATTTTCCTAATCAAATTCAATGTTTTCCTAATCAAATTCAACATTTTCCTAAGCAAATTCAACATTTTCCTAATCAAATTCAATGTTTTCCTAATCAAATTCAACATTTTCCTAATCAAATTCAACATTTTCCTAATCAAATTCAACATTTTCCTAAGCAAATTCAACATTTTCCTAAGCAAATTCAACATTTTACGTACGAATATTATGTTTCTTTCAATGACTTGATATTATAAAATTTGATGTTAATTTTTCAGATGTTGACGAATGCGCTTCTGCGGATCTGAACGACTGCCATCATCTCGCTTATTGCACAAACACATGGGGAGGATTCAGGTATTATATAAATATTACTTATTCATTCACATGATTGAATTTATCGAGCAAGACAATTCGCGGAGGCACGCTCTATTCTCTAGCGTTGTCATATCTCTAGCGGCGCATTTCCGAAGATCCGTGACATGAATAGTAGACGCTAACAGCATGTACGATTTTCAGATGCACGTGTCCGGAGACGACTCTGGACAGTCACGCCGGAGACCCGTCGCACGGCGGCCGAAGGTGCCAGGCCTGTTCCGCCTCGCACTGCAACGAGCGGGGCGTCTGTCACTACACCAACAATCGGCCCCATTGCATGTGAGATTAAAATTTATTATTATCAATACTAATAATTAATCTGTAAGGGTCGGTCATGGGGTAAGTGCGGGAGGTGTGTAGCGTCTGAGTCTACCAATAACGTGTCGCGAAGTGCGGGAGGTGTGTAGCGTCTGAGTCTACCAATAACGTGTCGCGAAGTGCGGGAGGTGTGTAGCGTCTGAGTCTACCAATAACGTGTCGCGAAGTGCGGGAGATGTGTAGCGTCTGAGTCTACCAATAACGTGTCGGCACACGTTATTGGTAGACTCAGCCGTCACGCTCCTGTGCCCCCTCAAACACCTAACAATAGAGTTCTGCGCACATTTGCCGAGAAGTCTTTATTCGCTACACGAACTATATTAGAGTAGCAGTTTACGGCAGCGACGCGTTGCCACTTCGAAGATGCCTGCAGGCATATCTGACGTCAGTTGCCTGCTTGACATTTAGGAAGCGTGACGCGTCCGTTAAAGTTAATTAATTAATTAAGTAGCATTAATTAGTGGATGAAACGAGACAAATATAGTTTACTTTGGCATAAAGTATCGGTTTCAAAGCTACGTCTTTTGAATTGTCAAGTGATTACGCATTTCTGAGAATCGTTTGTAAGACGTTACTTCTCTAGTATTTATATGCTCACTGGAAAGAGTTAACAAACATCCATACAAACTGTCGCATTTATAATATTAAGTACGGATTTTGATTTGTTTTCAGGTGCAATTCAGGTTATTACGGGTCAGCGTGCGAAGTGGACGGCGAAGTGGTCGGAGTGGCCGTCGGTGCGTCCCTTGCGGCAGCACTAGTCATCGCACTCACTTTGGCTGCATTGTTGTCTTGGAGGTAAAGTACATACACGTACACACACACACACACACACACACACACACACGCATACACCTATTAGAAAAGTGCTAAAATTAACCAAAAATTTAAAATTATTAAAACATAAAACGATCAAATTACCCTCAAATTTAGTTGCAAAAAATTAATAAACGCCACAGAATAGCTGTTTGTACAAGACACAGAACAATATTATTCTGAAAGATAAGTGCGAGTAATTTGGCGAGTACCCTCATCGCAGAAATTTTAAACTGTCAACGTAACAGTGACGCGAATAGTGTTGCCACCTTAGAATTTTTCTACAGCACTAAATTATTCAAAAATGGTCAATTGTTCGGCTTGTAATGGCACAATATTAGTAACGCAAAAGAGGATAAAATGCTCAATTGTTAGTTGTTCCCTCCAATATCACCAGGACTGCGTGAAATATGCTGACGCACAAACCCACCGGTCTAAATGGGTTTGCCCTTTGTGCTCAGCTTCCAGGCCCAAGGAAGGTGATAATAGTAATACACCCGTTCGAGTTGTTGTGAGTGAACCGATGACGTCACTGCCGTCGGTTCGAACGCCCTCGCCGACAAACTCGGAAGAACCGCTTGTGCCTCCCCTTGGGGAGAATACTATGCAGTCGACTCTCGGCTGTGAGGTGAGATTGTTCAGGGAGGAGCTCCAAGTCGTGAGACGGGAACTCCGGGAATTCCGCAAGGAGTTTCGGGACGTAAGCGCACATATAGCGGAGTTTAACAACAGGATTGACGCGTTGGACGGTCGCGTCGAGGCCGTTGAGAAAGCTGTCGCCGAAAGTGCCGCATCGGTGGCCACCGAGGCACTGGAGAAGACTATCGCAGCCCTTCAATTTCAATTGCACGAGAGGGACCAGGAGCTCCTTTCTAACGACATACAAGTTTCCAATGTGCCGGAGGAACCCGGGGAGAGCGCAATCGGCCTTGCGACGCAGATCTGCGCCAAGCTGGGCGTGGAGTTGGACGCGCGCGACGTAGTGCTCGCGCACAGGGCGGGGTCTAGGCGCGAAACGGGCCGTCCGCGCCCTCTCGTGCTTCGCCTGGCGCGCCGCGCTGTCCGAGACGACCTGATACGGGCTGCCCGAGTGCGCCGTGGCACCACCACCGCCGACCTGGGCCTAACTGCTGCTCCTCAAAAGTTCTACGTGAACGAACGGCTGACGAGCGCCAACCGGCAGCTCTTTCAGCGGACAAGGGAGACGGCACGCGCCGCGGCCTGGCGCTTCGTATGGACCAAAGATGGCAAGATCTTCGCCCGGAAGGCTGACGGCCTGCCGAGATATAGAGTGACCAGCTTGTCTGACTTTCATATTTTTAGGGCCGGCGAGACAACTCATGCTGCGCTTTAGTTGCCCATATTTATTTGTCTTGTTATGTTATGACAAGACATGTATGTTAGTTTGTGTTCATTTTTGTTGTAAAGTTATGAAAATTCATGTTTTATCGTTTCTCTCTTCTGTCTTGTATAGTAGCTTAAACAAACATACTTATTGTACATTTTTAACCTTTTTGTATATCATGTATAATACATTTATTATTGCACTCTTTTATAATAGTATAAATATAGTCCTTTATAATATATATGAATGTATTTACACAATTTCAAAGCACGTCATTTTATTATTGATCATAAGTAACTGTTCTCGCTTCTCTTTCCGATGCCTCGATTAAAAAACTTTAAAGTTGGTTTATTTAATGCTGGATCTCTCGGTACGGGACACGATGAGTTGATTACGACTTTGACTGATAGTGACGTGGATGTTGTGGGGATATGCGAGACATGGCTCAAACCGGGACAAGAAGGTCGCGCTCCTCGTATAGCCGGCTATCGTCTGCGTCACGTCCCGCGACCCGCCGGCGTGAAGGAGGGACGTGGAGGTGGTGTTGGTTTCTACCTGCGCCGGGGCCTCACTGCCCGCACCCTGCCCCACACCGAAACTGCACTCGTAGAACAAATGTGGTTAAAAATAAATGTCAACTGTAAACATCTGGTTATAGGTATTGTATACCGACCACCATGGCTGGACGTTAACGTCTTTTTTGATGCTATCACTGACTCAATTACTTCTTTCGTGAATTATGATCGTCTGATTTTACTTGGTGATTTCAATATAAATTACATTGACAAAGCGGACACGAAGTTTAAATTTTTGACACAATTTTTGACATCAGTTAACTTGACACAATACGTAAGTGAACCGACACACTTTACCGAACATAGTGAGACGACTATTGACCTTATTTGCTCTGACGCACGAGTTGTGTCTATGGACGTTAAGCACATCCCGGACTTGGGAAGACACGCCTTTATAACAGCTGAGTTTGACATAAAAAGAAGGAAACCTACACCACGACGTATTACCTACCGACCTCTAAAAGACATTGACTTAGCTAACTTTAACAAAGACGTTGAGGCTACAGATTGGGACCAAATACTTTTACTCGAGGATGTGAGTGACATGGTTCAATTACTTAACAAACTTTTACTTAGACTTTTTGATAAACATGCACCTGAAAGGACAACTGTGGTGAAGGAGGCACCTAAACCATGGCTAACAAGCAATGTGAAGCTTATGATGCGTCTCAGGAACAAAGCTTATGCTAAATATAAACGTTCAAACAGTAACGTTCATAAGCAATACTACCTGGACTTGAAACGCGTTGTGATCGAAGCCATTCACAACGAGAAGCGTGCCTTCTTCAAACACCACATTAACAACGTTACTGACTCAAGGACTCTTTGGAAAAACTTGAAGCGTACTATTCTCCCCGACTCACAGATACAAACTGACTTACCAACAAATCTAAACGATCCTGATTTAATAAACCACCACTTTCTTAATATACCCGGAAAATCGGACGTAGCAATATCTGACATGACGCGTTACGAATTTGACAGATATGGTGACCATAAATTTACTCTCTCACCCACGAATGTTAAGACTATTACAAAAATTAT